>JAWPHD010000721.1:0-409281 GCA_037043455.1 Cyrtodaria siliqua | reverse complement strand
GAGTGCTGGTATGCTGCTACCAGGTCACTAGTTTTCATTCTATAAGTACTGGTATCCCGTTGCCAGTCTACTAGTAAATGCTGGTATGCCACTGCCAGGCCACTAGTTTCCATTCTATAAGCACTGGCATCCTGTTGCCAGGCCACTAGTTTTTTATTCTATAAGTACTGGTTGCCAGTCTACAAGTGTGTGCTGGTATGCCAGGGCAGGAGTTTTCATTCTATAGGTAATGGTTTACCGTTGCCAGGCCACCATTATATAAGTACTGGTATCCCGTTGCCAGTCTACTAATGAGTTCTGGTATGCTGCTACCAGGCCACCAGTTTCTATTCTATAAGTACTGGTATCCCATTAGAAGGCCACTAGTTTCAAATATATAAGTACTGGTTGCCAGTCTACAAGTGTGTGCTGGTATGCCACTACCAGGGCAGGAGTTTTCATTCTATAAGTACTGGTTTCCCGTTGCCAGGCTACAATTCTATAATTACTGGTATCCCGTTTCCAGTCTACTAGTTAGTGCTGGTATGCCACTACCAGGCCACTAGTTTTGATTCTATAAGTACTGGTTTCCTGTTGCCAGGCCACCATTCTATAAGTGCTGGTATCCCATTTGCCATCTACTAGTGAGTTCTGGTATGCTGTTAACAGGCCACTACTGCCTATTCTATAAGTACTGGTATCTCATTACAAGGCTACTGGTTTCCTTTCTATACATACTGGTATCCCGTTGCCCGTCTACTGGTGAGTGTTGGTATGCCTCTACCAGACCACTAGTTTTCATTCTGTAAGTACTTGTATCCCATGATCAGGCCACTAGTTTTCATTTTTTAGCTTGACTATTCGAAGAATAAGAGATCTTATGTAATCATCCCGGGGTCAGCGTCGGCGTCCCACATCAAGGTTTGCATGTAAGCTGTGTTTACATGTCTATATCTCTTACATTTCTTATCCTAGCACAACCAATTTTGGCCATGGGCTTCCTTATAGCTTTATCATAAGGGCTGCATAAGCAATTTTGGTTCCTGTAACCCATGGGCTCCCATGGAACCCAAATTATGATAGCCCATAAAATGTGTCCCATTTCACATCAAATTGTGCGTGTAAGCTGTGTTTACAAGTCGATATCTCTTACAATTCTTACCCTAGCACAATCATATTTGGCCATTAGCTTCCTTATATCATTATCTTAAGGGCTGCTTAAGTAATTTTGGTTCCTGTAGCCCCTGGTCTCCCATGGAACCCAAATTCTGATAGCCCTTAAAATGTGTCTGTTTCACATCAAATTTTGCGTGTAAGCTGTGTTTACAGGTCTATATCTCTTGCATTTCTTGTCCTAGCTGAACTAAATTTTGGAATTGGTTTCCTTATAGTATGTTGTAAAGGGTTGGGTAATTAATTTTGTCTTCTGCAAATTCTGGGCTCCCATGGAACCCAAATAGTGATGGCCCATAAAATGTGCAATAAAGGCAGATCTAGGTTTGCATGTAAGCATGTATATATCTATAAATTTGGTTTGGGATTTCTTATAGCATTATGCATCTTATTCATACTTCACTCATATTGGGGCATGGGCTCCCTCCTCCTCCCAGCCCCCACCCCACCCCACCCCACCCCACATCTCTCCACAATTTTTTTTTTTTTTTTTACCTATTTCTGTGTTGTTTTGGTAGATTCTTACACATATATGTTGCAACCATGTCTTTTTTTATATATTTTTTTTACATATCTCTGTGTTGTTTTAGTCAATTCTTACACAATATGTTTCCCCCTTCCCCCCACGCCCCCTCCACCCACCCGCCTCTCACCACCACCCTGCCCTCCCCCCCCCCCCCACTTGAAACTATATATTTTTTTTACATGTTGTTTTAGTCAATTCATTAAAATACACATATATGTTGCCCCCACACACCCCATGCCCCCCCCCTTCCCCCCCCCCCCCCCCCCCCCCCCCCCCCCGCCTCTCACCACCACCCCCTTACTTGAATTTTTTTTATATTCATACTTCACTCATATTGGGGCATGGGCTCCCTCCTCCCCTCAGCCCCCACACCCCTCCCCATTTTTTTTTACATATTTCTGTGTTGTTTTGGTCGATTCTTACACATATATGCACCCCATTCCCTGCCTCTCCACCCCCCCACCCCCACTCGAAATATTTTTATTTTATTTTGTTTTATCATATTTCTGTGTTGTTTTGGTCAATTCTTACATAGCTTCTTACACATATATGTTGCCCTCCCCACACCCACCTCTCCCCCATCCCCACTCAAAACTCGATTTTTAAATAATTTTTTTTGTGTTGTTTTGGTGAATTCTTACATAGCTTCTTACACATATATATTGCCCTCACCACCCCCACTACCCCCACCACCCACCCCACCTCTCCCCCATCCCCACCCCCAACGCCCTCTCAAAAGAAGATTTTTTTTTGATTTTTTGATTTTTTACATATTTCTCTGTAGTTTCGATCATTTCTTACACATAGCTATGTTAGGCCCCCAACCCCACCCCACATTGTTTTAGCCTTGTTTTCTGATGGTATATACTAGCTTAATATAATTTATTATTCTCTGAAAAATCGAATAGTCGAGCTGCGCTGTTCTCCGACAGCTCTTGTTAAGTCCTGTTATCTCATTGCCAGTTTACTAGTGAGTGCTGGTATGCCCCTACCAGGCCTATAAGCACTGGTATCCCGTAACCAGGCCACTAGTTTCTATTCTATAAAAACTGTTTTCCCCATTGCCTTGCCACCATTCTATAAGGCCACTAGTTTCCAATCTATAAGTACTGGTATCCCGTAACCAGGCTACTATTTTCCATTATATAAGTAGATGGTATATACTAGCTATATAATTTATCATTCTCTGAAAAATCGAATAGTCGAGCTACGCTGTTCTCCGACAGCTCTTGTTAAGTCCTGTTATCTCATTGCCAGTTTACTAGTGAGTGCTGGTATGCCCCTACCAGGCCTATAAGCACTGGTATCCTGTTACCAGGCCACTAGTTTCTATTCTATAAAAACTGTTTTCCCCGTTGCCTTGCCACCATTCTATAAGGTCACTAGTTTCCAATCTATAAGTACTGGTATCCCGTAACCAGGCTACTATTTTCCATTATATAAGTACTGGTATCCCGTTGCCAGTCTACTAGTGAGTGCTGGTATGCCACTACCAGGCCACTAGTTTTTATGCTATAGGCACTGTTATCCCATTACCGGGCCACGAGTTTGTATTCTCTAAGTACTGATATCCTCTTGCCAGTTTACTAGTGAGTGCTGGTACGCTGCTACCAGGCCACTAGATTTCATTCTATCAGCACTGGTATCCTGTTACCAGGCCACTAGTTTCTATTCTATAAATACTGGTTTCCCGTTGCCTGGCCACCATTTTATAAGTACTAGTATCCTGTTGCCTTTCTATTAATGAGTGTTGGTATGCCGCTACCAGGTCACTAGTTTCCATTCTATAAGTACAGGTATCCTGTTGCCAGTCTACGAGTGAGTGCTGGTATGCTGCTACCAGGCCACTAGTTTCCATTCTGTAAGTACTGTTATCCTGTTACCAGGCCACTAGTTTTTATTCTATAAGTACTGGTTTCACATTGCCAGTCTACAAGTGAATGCTGTTTTGCCGCAACCAGGCCACTAGTTTCTACTCTATAAGTACTTGTTTCCCGTTGCCAGGACACAGTTCTATAAGTACTGGTATCCCGTTGCCCGTCTGCTGGTGTGTGTTAGTATGCCTCTACCAGATCACTAGTTTTCATTCTGTAAGTACTTGTATCCCATTACCAGGCCACTAGTTTCCATTCTATAAGTCCTGCTATCCCTTTGCCAGTCTACTAGTGGGTGCTGGTGTGCCCCTACCAGGCCTCTAGTTTTCATTCTATCAACTCTGTTGTATCCAGTTACCAAGCCACTAGTTTCTTTTCTATAAAAACTGTATTCCCGTTGCCCGGCCACCATTCTATAAGTACTGGTATCCTGTTGCCAGTCTACTAGTGAGTGCTGGTATGCTGCTACCAGGCCACTAGTTTCCAATCTATAAGTACTGGTATCCCGTTATCAGGCCATTAGTTTCTATTCTATAAAAACTGTTTTCCTGTTGCCCGGCCACCATTCTATAAGTACTGGTATCCTGTTGCCTTTCTACTAGTGAGTGCTGGTATGCAGTTACCAGGCCACTAGTTTTCATTCTATAAGTACTGGTATCCTATAACCAGACTATTATTTTACATTATTTAAGTACTGGTACCCTGTTGCCAGTCTACTAGTGAGTGAGGGTATGCCACTACCAGGCCACTAGTTTTCATTCTATAAGCACTGTTATCCCATTACTGGTTTCCCGTTGCCAGGCCACCATTCTATAAGTACTGGTATCCTGTTGCCAGTCTACTAGTGAGTTCTGGTATGCAGTTACCAGGGAACTAGTATCTATTCTATAAGTACTGGTATCACGTTACAAGGCCACTAGTTTCCATTCAATAAGTAATGGTATCTTGTTGCCAGTCTACTAGTGAGTGCTGGTATGCCACTACTAGTGCAGTAGTTTTCATTCTGTAAGTACTGGTTTCCTGTTGCCAGGCTTCCATTCTATAAGTACTGGTATCCTGTTTCCAGTCTACTATTGAATGCTGGTATGCCACTACCAGACCACTAGTTTTGATTCTATAAAGTACTGGTTTCCTGTTGCCAGGCCACCATTCTATTAGTACTGGTATCCTGTTTCCAGTCTACTATTGAATGCTGGTATGCCACTACCAGGCCACTAGTTTTGATTCTATAAAGTGCTGGTATCCCATTGCCAGTCTACTAGTGAGTAGTGGTATGCTGTTACCAGGCCACTACTTTCTAATCTATAAGAACTGGTATCCCTTTACAAGGCCACTGGTTTCCATTCTATACATACTGGTATCCCGTTGCCCGTCTACTGGTGAGTGTTGGTATGCCTCTACCAGACCACTAGTTTGCTTGTTTCCCATTACCAGGCCACTAGTTTCCATTCTATAAGTCCTGCTATCCCATTGACAGTCTACTAGTGAGTTTTGGTATGCCCCTACAAGGCCTCAAGGTTTCATTCTGTAAGCATTCTATCAGCACTGGTATCCTGTTACCAGGCCACTAGTTTCTATTCTATAAAAACTGTTTTCATGTTGCCCGGCCACCATTCTATAAGTACTGGTATCCTGTTGCCTTTCTACTAGTGAGTGTTGGTGTGCTGCTACCAGGCCACTAGTTTCCAATCTATAAGTACTGTTATCCCGTTACCAGGCCATTAGTTTCTGTTCTAAAAGTACTGGTATCCCTTTGCCAGTCTACTGGTGAGTGCTGGTATGCCGCTGCCAGGCCATTAGTTTTCATTCTGTAAGTACTGGTATCCCTTAACCAAGCTACTGTTTTCCATTCTATAAGTACTGGTATCCTGTTGCCTTTCTACTAGTCAGTGCTGGTGTGCTGCTACCAGGCCACTCGTTTCCAATCTATAAGTACTGTTATCCCGTTACCAGGCCATTAGTTTCTGTTCTAAAAGTACTGGTATTCCGTTGCCAGTCTACTGGTGAGTGCTGGTATGCCGCTGCCAGGCCATTAGTTTTCATTCTGTTAGTACTGGTATCCCTTAACCAAGCTACTGTTTTCCATTCTGTAAGTACTGGTATCCCGTAACCAAACTACTGTTTTTCATTCTATAAGTACTGGTATCTTGTTGCCAGTCTACTAGTCAGTGCTGGTATGCCACTACCAGCCACTAGTTTTCATTCTATAAGCACTGTTATCCCATTATCGGGCCACTAGTTTGTATTCTATAATTACTGGTTTCACGTTGCCAGTCTACTAGTGAGTGCTGGTATGCCACTACCAGGCCACTAGTTTTCATTCTATCAGCACTGGTATCCCGTTACCAGGCCACTAGTTACAATTGTATAAATACAGTTTTCCCGTTGCCAGGACACCATTTTATAAGTACTGGTATCCTGTTGCCTTTCAACTTAAGTGAGAGCTCATACATGTGATATTTTCAAGAACTCAGTTTAGTGATTTTTAGCTCAACTGATCAGAGATCAGCGGAGCTTATGCCGTGGTGCGGCGTCCGTCGTCCGTCTGTCCGTCTGTCCGTCTGTCTGTCTGTCCGTAAACTTTTATTTGTAGCGACTTCACAGCTGAAACTACTGGATGGATATTCATGAAACTTTACAGAAATGTTGCCCATAAAGTCTAGTTGATCCTAGCAAAAATTCATGTTGATGTGAAATCCAAGATGGCCGCCAAAGCTAAAAATAGAGTTTTAAAATACAAGTTTGTAGCGACTTCTTCTTGAAAACTATAAGTGATATTGATATGGGACTTTTTCTAAAATGATCAGCATGACATGATGTTGATCCTAGTCAAAAATCGTTTTGATTCAACGTTAAACATGGCTGCCAGCGGCCATCTTTGTTTACATAGAGTTATATAGTAAAAACTTGTAGCGACTTCTTCTCTGAAACTACTTGGCGGATTGTCATGAAACTTTACAGGAATGTTGCTCTTGATGTCTAATTGATCCTAGAAAAATTTCAGGTCGGCCGGAAATTCAAGATGGCCGTCACAGCTAAAAATAGATTTTTAAAAAATAAGTTTGTAGCGACTACTTCTTGAAAACTATAAGTGATATTGATATGGGACTTTTTCTAAAATGATCAGCATTACATGATGTTGATCCTAGTCAAAAATCGTTTTGATTCAACATTAAACATGGCTGCCAGCGGCCATCTTTGTTTACATAGAGTTATATAGTAAAAACTTGTAGCGACTTCTTCTCTGAAACTACTTGGCGGATTGTCATGAAACTTTACAGGAATGTTGCTCTTGATGTCTAATTGATCCTAGAAAAATTTCAGGTCGGCCGGAAATTCAAGATGGCCGTCACAGCTAAAAATAGATTTTTAAAAAATAAGTTTGTAGCGACTACTTCTTGAAAACTATAAGTGATATTGATATGGGACTTTTTCTAAAATGATCAGCATGACATGATGTAGATCCTTGTGGAAAAATATTTTGATTCGACGTTAAACATGGCTGCCAGTGGCCATCTTTGGTTACATAGAGTTATATAGTAAAAACTTGTAGCGACTACTCCTCTGAAACTACTTGACGGATGTTCATGAAACTTCACAGGAATGTTGCTCTTGATGTCTAGTTGATCCTAGAAAAATTTCAGGTCGGCCGGAAATTCAAGATGGCCGCCACAGCTAAAAATAGATTTAAAATAAATAAGTTTGTAGCGACTACTTCTTCAAAACAATAAGAGATATTGATATGGGACTTTTTCTAAAATGATCAGTATGACATGATGTTCGTCCTTGTCGAAAATCGTTTTGATTTGACCTTAAACATGGCTGCTTTGTTTACATAGAGTTATATAATGAAAACTTGTAGCGACTACTTCTTTGAAACTACTTGACGGATTTTCATGAAACTTCACAGGAATGTTGCTCTTAATGTCTTATTGATCTTAGCAAAATTTCAGGTCGGCCGGAAATTCAAGATGGCCGCCACGGTTAAAAATAGATTTTCAAAAAACAAGTCTGTAGCGACTACTTCCTGAAATCAAAATCAATCAGTAGAGCTTCAAGGTCATTGACCTCTTGTTTTAAGGGAGATTCATGCAAAAATCGGGCTATTTTATACTCTAGAGCAGTATCATTTACCCAAATTCCATAAACGAATATTAAAAAATACACTTTTAAACAAGTTTCTTCATTGATTTCAGGGGAAAAAAACAATGTTTAAACAATATTTTATTTTACATGCTTTTTTCATTTTCTTTTTTATTATTACTGGTATCCCATTAGAAGGCCACTAGTTTCAGTTCTACAAGTACTGGTATCCCATTGCCAGTCTACTGGGTGGGTCCTGGTAAGCAGCTACCAGCCACTAGTTTTCATTCTATAAGTAATGGTATCCTGTTACCAGGCTATTAGTTTCCAATGTATAAGTACTGGTATGCCATTGCTAGTCTACTAGTGTGCTGGTATGGCACTACCAGGCCACTAGTTTCTATTCTTTAGGTACTGGTATCCTGTTAGAAGGCCACTAGTTTCTATTCTATAAGTACTGCCATTCTACTCTTGAGCGCAGGTATGCCGCTACCAGATCACTAGTTTTCATTCTATTAATTTTGGTATCTTGTTACCAGGCCACTAGTTTCTATTCTATAAGTACTGGTTTGCCATTGCCATGCCTCCATTCTATAAGTACAGGTATCCTGTTGCCAGTCTACGAGTGAGTGCTGGTATGCTGCTACCAGGCCACTAGTTTCTATTCTATAAGTACTGGTATCCCATTAGAAGGCCACTTGTTTCAGTTGTATAAGTGCTGGTATCCCATTCCCAGTCTACTAGTGAGTGCTTGTATGCCACTACCAGGCCACTAGTTTTTATTCTATAAGTACTGGTTTCCCATTGCCAGGCTACCATTCTATAAATACTGGTATCCCGTTTCCAGTCTACTAGTAAGTGCTGGTATGCCACTACCAGGCCACTAGTTTTCATTTTATAAGTACTGGTTTCCTATTGCCAGGCCACCATTCTATAAGTACTGGTATCCCATTGCCAGTCTACTAGTGAGTCTTGGTATGCTGTTACCTGGCCACTAGTTTCTATTTTCTATACGTACTGGTTGGAATCCAGTTTGCAGTCTACTGGTGAGTAGTGGTATATCTCTACCAGGCGACTAGTTTTCATTCCATAAGTACTGGTATCCTTTTACCAGGCCACTAGTTTCCATTCTATAAGTACTGATATCTCCTTGCCAGTCTACTAGTGAGTGCTGGTATGCCACTACAAGACCACTAGTTTCTATTCTATAAATATTGGTTTCCCATTGCCAGGCCACATGCTATAAGTACTGGTATCCTGTTCGACTTAATATTTCGAAAACCAGCCAAATCGGATTGTCATTATCTTTAAGGCCATTCACTTCTTATTTGCCTATAGTAAGGTTCATTTCGTGTCCGCTTTATAATTCACTCGATCTGAGACGCTGCAGTATTCCGCGAAAATGTGATGCAAGTCCTACATATCTAGTGAACTATTATCAAACACTCTATGAAAATCGCTGTTTTGCTGTTCTAGCAAGCATTAATATCTTATGTATATACGTCTCTAGTAAGACCTTTTCATGTTAGTGCTACCGTCTACCTTGTCAACACTGTCTCCATTGTTGTGTTGCCTGCTTAGCATGGCAGATACCTAGAAAACTATTTGACTTATGTTCATGAAACTTCACATACTTCATTATATTACCCCAAGAAATAATGTTACTTATTGCACCTCGCACAAAATTCTAGGAATTTCATTGGATTAGAGCGGTCACATGATGACCCTCTATTATTCTTTAGTGGGTCAGTAGATTTCATAAAGGGACTCACTAAAACATTATGGACTACAAATCCGATTCAGAGTTTAAATCATTTGCAAATAGTTCTTTAAGGCGTTAGTAACAAACATAATAAGTACATTTAATAATGTTTTTTAAACTGTATCAGTCGTGACATCACGTCATGACGTCGAATTGCGCGAACGTCTCAATGACGTTGACGTTCCATTAAAATGGGTTAAATATCGGCGTTTGCCTTAAAAAAGGTGCTCGATGCAATAAATCAGTTATTGGGTTTATTACTGACCCCCTACAGAAATATGTCGGGTCAGTCAGATATATAGGGGGCGAGGCGATAGACTGACCCCACATATTTCTGTAAGGGGTCAGTAACAAACCCAATAACTTTCATAAATCTGCACCCTTTGTGAACTCATAACTGGTTCCTAATATGTTCTTGAAACTTCACACACATTTTCATCTTATCCCAAGGAATGTCCTTACATGTGTCCAATAATTCTGACTTTTATTTTGACAGAGTTATGCCTCTTTTCATAAATCTTTAAACTGCAATCTAATCAAATTCAAAACTTATATGTATAAGTGGGTTAAGGGTTAATATTATTCTTGCTGACATGACAGGTGATGCATCCAGCACCCTTCTAGTTTATCAAATCTTCTGCAACTTGATGAAAATAATTATATTAATTTTAAAATGTTAAAAAAAGTCTGTATAAATGTTGATTTATCAAACAAAACTTTTAAATATGTCTTGATAATAAAAATGTGTATCAGTTTCAACAAGTGCCCCTCTTATGGCTGGACATGTCATCATTGACCATCTACTTTTAAAAAAGATGTTTTCTTTTCTAGATGAAGCTGCAGATGTAAGATGGAGAACAAATGCTTCCACCAGCAGACGTTAGATGGAGTCAACTTTAATTATGTGACAAAAATATTACACTTGCTATTACACTCAATATATATGTACCAAACTGTGGTAATCCCAACTTTGTGATTTTGTTTCAGCAGGTTATATATAATAAATGAAATGGTTTCTGACATGGAAAGTATAACTTGTTATACGTGTAATGGTTTATCATAGTATGTAAGAAATAGGCGAAAATCTTGACAATGACCTCTGTCACAATATCGTTAATGCATCTGAACCTATTTAGTGTTTCAGTTCCTAAGACACTTCATATATTTGCACTGTTCAAGCGTTTTTAGCTCTACTGATCAGAGATCAGCAGAGCTTATGCCGTGGTGCGGCGTCCGTCGTCCGTCTGTCTGTCTGTCCGTCTGTCTGTCCGTAAACTTTTATTTGTAGCGACAACTCCTCTGAAACTACTGGATGGATATTCATGAAACTTTACAGAAATGTTGCCCATAAAGTCTAGTTGATCCTAGCAAAAATTCATGTTGATGTGAAATCCAAGATGGCCGCCAAAGCTAAAAATAGAGTTTTAAAATACAAGTTTGTAGCGACTACTTCTTGAAAACTATAAGTGATATTGATATGGGACTTTTTCTAAAATGATCAGCATGACATGATGTTAATCCTTGTCAGAATCGTTTTGATTCAATGTTAAACATGGCTGCCAGCGGCCATCTTTGTTTACATAGAGTTATATAGTAAAAACTTGTAGCGACTACTACTCTGAAACTACTTGACGGATTGTCATGAAACTTTACAGGAATGTTGCTCTTGATGTCTTATTGATCCTAGCAAAAGTTCAGATCTGCCAGAAATTCAAGATGGCCATCACAGCTAAAAATAGATTTTTAAAAAATAAGTTTGTAGCGACTACTTCTTTAAAACTATAAGTGATATTGATATGGGACTTTTTCTAAAATGATCAGCATGACATGATGTTGATCCTTGTGGAAAATTATTTTGATTTGACGTTAAACATGGCTGCCAGTGGCCATCTTTGGTTACATAGAGTTATATTGTAAAAACTTGTAGCGACTACTCCTCTGAAACTACTTGACGGATGTTTATGAAACTTCACAGGAATGTTGCTCTTGATGTCTAGTTGATCCTAGAAAAATTTCAGGTCGGCCGGAAATTCAAGATGGCCACCACAGCTAAAAATAGATTTAAAATAAATAAGTTTGTATCGACTACTTCTTCAAAACTATAAGAGATATTGATATGGGATTTTTTCTAAAATGATCAGTATGACATGATGTTGGACCTTGTCGAAAATCTTTTTGATTTTACGTTAAACATGGCTACCAGCGGCCATCTTTGTTTACATAGAGTTAAATTATGAAAACTTGTAGCGACTACTCCTCTGAAACAACTTGACGGATTTTCATGAAACTTCACAGGAGTGTTGCTCTTAATGTCTTATTGATCCTAGCAAAATTTCAGGTCGGCCGGAAATTCAAGATGGCCGCCACGGTTAAAAATAGATTTTCAAAAAACAAGTCTGTAGCGACTACTTCCTGAAATCAGAATCAATCAGTAGAGCTTCAAGGTCATTGACCTCTTGTTTATTTATATACTTTTAACTAAACTTTACATTGTCCTTCAACAAATAACTAAAGTCTATAGATCTTCATTTCTACATGACGCCACAGATGCTAGATAGAGCCCAAATGCTTCTGCCATCATCAGACGTTAGAGCATGAACCGAGCTGGTTCGGATAGGCTACCAGATCTAGAGATACTTCTTGAATTTAATGCAGGGCCTCAGAAAAAGGTAAGGATTTGTTCTTTCTTGCAAGCTTGATTTTTGCAGTAAACATTGACAATTCACATCAAGCGTTCGCACCACTACCCTTAACCCACTACATATACATAATTGACTGTTCTTTCTTTGAATTAAGACCTTTCCATTTATGTAACAAAGGGGTGTTTTGGGGAAAATGATCAGCAGCTGTAACCCCGAGTTACTCGCAGGCTGATCTGGGTTTACAATGGAAGTAAAGGCTATTATAGTCGTGCTTAGCGGGTTAAGGGTTAACATGCTCAGCTCAGTTTGTGTAAAACTATTTGCTTCAACATACTTCAAATAATTATAAAAAAACTCACAGATTCAATTTCAGCTAGTAACAAATTTATGTAAAGATAAGTTCATCATTCCAGTAGAGCTAATTAAATATCATGCTCGACCTTTCCAGATGAGCTAATTATATATCATGCTTGACCTTTCCAGACGAGCTAATTATATAGTTGTGGAAAGTGGGAAAGGTTTACTGGTACTGAAAATAGAACACATGTTCACATGAATAACTTTTGTTCCATCAAAGGCATTAGATGATATTTCATATTTAGACTCCTCCTATTGTAAGAATTAATTAAGCTTGGGTTTACTTTTCAGATAAATCCTGTTTCCTCAACTTTAATTAACCATTACATGTATTTACCTTGACTTACACTTGGACATTGCTTATTTCATTACTTTCATAGAAAAATAGCTCAACTTATCCTATAATAAACAAACATCCCACATGTATACAAATGTACCTCAGTCTGCTGTGCATTACTTCCTTGTTTGGAATAAGATATTCATCTAGTTTATGTTTTTAGCTCTACTGGCCAAAGGCCAGCAGAGCTTATGGGATGGCTAGTTGTCCGTCGTCCGTCCGTCCGTCCGTCGTCCGTCGTTAACCTTTGTCTTGTTACCACAATAGGGCCTTCATTTTTCATCCGATCTTCACCAAACTTTAACAGGTTGTTAATATCAATAAAAGCTCGAACAAGTTCGAAAACCAGCCAGATCGGAAAAATTTCACCGGAGTTATGGCCCATGTTTTGCTGAAAAATGACATATTAAGCCTTGTGACCACTCTAGCACCTTCATTTATTATTTGATCTTTACCAAACTTGCACAGATTGTTAATATCAATGAAAGCTCGGACAAGTTCGAAATACAGCCAAATCGGATCAGTAACACCTGAGTTATGGCCCTTGTTTTTTCTGAAAATTGCTATTTTCTGCCTTGTGAACGCTCTAGCACCTTTATTTATTATTTGATCATTACCAAACTTGCACAGATTGTTAATACCAATTATAGCTTGAACAAGTTCGAAAATCAGCTGAATTGGGTCAGTAACACCAGAGTTATGGCCCTTGTTTTTTCTGAAAAATGGCATTTTCTGCCTTGTGAACACTCTAGCACCCTCATTTATTATTTGATCTTTACCAAACTTGCACAGATTGTTAATATTAATGAAAGCTCGAACAAGTTCGAAAACCAGCCAGATCGGAATAATTTCACCAGAGTTATGGCCCTTGTTTTTTCTGAAAATTTCCATTTTCTGCCTTGTGAACGCTCTAGCACCTTCATTTATTATTTGATCGTTACCAAACTTGCAGAGATTGTTAATACCAATTATAGCTTGAACAAGTTCGAAAATCAGCTGAATTGGGTCATTAACACCAGAGTTGTGGCCCTTGTTTTTTCTGAAAAATGGCATTTTCTGCCTTGTGAACACTCTAGGACCTTCATTTATTATTTGATCTTTACCAAACTTGCACAGATTGTTAATATCAGTGAAAGCTCGGACAAGTTCGAAAACTAGTCACAGAGGAGTTATGGCTCTTGATTTAGTTAAAAATGCTATATTTTGCCTCGTTAATACGGAAGGGCCTTCATTTTTCATCTGATCATTACCAAACTTTACCAGATTCTTTAGTTATGGCCTTTGATTTAGTTAAAAAGCTGTTTTTTGCTCAAAACTTTTAAGAAAACATAAATAGCAGTCACTCGCTTCATTGATATTATAAGAGCCATGTTAGCCAGTAGAGCGTCCACAGGCCCTCTTGGGTCTCTTGTTTAGATGAAGTCTCATATGTTGACTGGAGCCAAAAGATGCCATCTTACAAGAACAATCATCAGACACACTTGTGAGAAAAATAACATTTACTCAGAAGTTCCATATATTGATGTGAATTTTCCTGTATGGACGTATTATTTTGTGGCATTGTCCGTCTGTTTGTCCGTTAACTTTTAACATCTACAGTGTGATCCAATGAATACATCTGATAAAGCCCCACTTCAAGGTTTGCAAGTTACAAAGCTGTGTTTACAAGTCTATATTACATTTCTTATCCTAGCACAACCAAATTTGACCATGGGCTTCTTTATAGCATTATCTTAAGGGCTGCATAAGCAATTTTGGTTCCTGTAACCCATGGGCTCCCATGGAACCCAAATTTCACATCAAATTTTTGCATGTAAGCTGTGTTTACAAGTCTATATCTCTTACATTTCTTACCCTAGCATAATACAATTTGGTCATTAGCTTCCTTGTAGCATTATCTTAAGGGCTGTTTAAGTAATTTTGGTTTCTGTAACCCCTGGGCTCCCATGGAACCCAAATTCTGATAGCCCTTAAAATGTGTCTGTTTCACATCAAATTCTGCGTGTAAGCTGTGTTTACACTCGTCTGGTCTATATCTCTTACTTTTCTTGTCCTAGCTGAACTAAATTTGGGAATTGGTTTCCTTATAGTATGTTGTAAAGGGTTGGGTAAGTAATTTTGTCTTCTGCAAATTCTGGGCTCCCATGGAACCCAAATTGTGATGGCCCATAAAATGTGCAATAAAGGCACTGGTCTAGGTTTGCATGTAAGCATGTATATATCTATAATTTTGGTTTGGGATTTCTTATAGCATTATGCATCGTATTTATATACTTCACCCATATTGGGGTATGGGGGCCACTTGAAACTCTATTTTTTTTTTTACATATTTCGGTGTTTTAGTCAATTCTTAAACATAGCTGTTGCCCGCCCCCTCCCCAACCCCCATCTCTCCCCTTCCCCACCCCACTCGAAACTCATTATTATTTTTTTTTTTTTTACATATTTCTGTGTTGTTTTGGTCAATTCTTACACATAGCTATGTTGCCCCTCCCCCCACTCGAAACTGGAATACTTTTATATTTGTTTTTGTTTTTGTTTTTACATATTTCTGTGTTGATTCGGTCAATTCTTACACGTAGCTTCTTACACATTCATGTTGCCCCCTCCTCCCCCTACCCCCACCCTCTGCTTCTTCCCCCCACTCGAAACTCGATTTTTTTTTTTTTTTTCATATTTCTGTGTTGTTTTTAGCTCTACTGGCCAAGGGCCAGCAGAGCTTATGGGATGGTGAGTTGTCCGTCGTCCGTCGTCTGTCCGTTGTTAACTTTTGTATTGTGAACACGATAGGGACTTCATTTTTCATCCGATCTTTACCAAACTTTAACAGGTTGTTAATATCAATGAAAGCTCGGACAAGTTCGAAAACCAGGCAGATCGGAATAATTTCACCGGAGTTATGGCCCTTGGTTTGCTGAAAAATGCCATATTTAACCTTGTGGACACTCTAGCACCTTCATTTATTATTTACAGGCTGGCGTGGCGCAGTCGGTAGCGCGGCGGATTTGTAACCGGAGGCCCCGGGTTCAATCCTCCGTGGTGCCCCTGAGTTCTGTCGGTGTGTTCTTGGGCAAGACACTTTACCTTAGCCTCGTCCGTCGGATGGGGACGTAAACCGGGCGGTCCCGTGTATCGGTCTATCCTCCGAGCACGTTAAAGAACCATAGGAATCTATTCGATAATAAGAGTAGGGCAGGTTCCCGGATTCCTATGTATCATTCCCCTCTCTCTGGGGCGGCTCTAAATAACCTATACTGTGTTGATGAGCCGTTAAACAACATTCAATTCAATTCAATTTATTTATTATTTGATCTTTACCAAACTTGCACAGATTGTTAATATTAATTATAGCTTGGACAAGTTCGAAAATCAGCTGAATTGGGTCAGTAACACCAGAGTTATGGCCCTTGTTTTGTTCTGAAAAATGCCATTTTCTGCCTTGTGAACACTCTAGCACCTTCATTTATTATTTGATCTTTACCAAACTTGCACAGATTGTTAATATCAATGAAAGCTTAAACAAGTTCGAAATCCAGCTAAAGCGGATCTGTAACACCGGAGTTATGGCCCTTGTTAGCTCTACTGGCCAAGGACCAGCAGAGCTTATGGGATGGCGATTTGTCCGTCCGTCCGTCCGTCGTCCGTCGATAACTTTTGTCTTGTTACCACGATAGGGCCTTCATTTTTCATCCGATCTTTACCAAACTTTAACAAATTGTTAATATCAATGAAAGCTCAGGCAAGTTTGAAAACAAGCCAGATCGGAATAATTTTACCGGAGTTATGGCCCTTGTTTTGCTGAAAAATGCCATATTAAGCCTTGTGAACACTCTAGCACCTTCATTTATTATTTGATCTTTACCAAACTTGCACAGATTGTTAATATCAATGAAAGCTCGGACAAGTTTGAAAATCAGCTGAATTGGGTCAGTAACACCAGAGTTATGGCCCTTGTTTTTTCTGAAAAATGCCATTTTCTGCCTTGTGAACACTCTAGCACCTTCATTTATTATTTGATCTTTAGCAATCTTGCACAGATTGTTAATATCAATGAAAGCTCGAACAAGTTCGAAAACCAGTTAAATCGGATCAGTAACACCGGAGTTATGGCCCTTGTTTTTTCTGAAAAATGCTATTTTCTGCCTTGTGAACACTCTAGGGCCTTCAATATTAATTGCATCTTTACTTAACTTTGCCAGTGTCTTTATATCAATGAAAGCTCGAAAAAGTTTGAAAAACCGGCAAGATTGAAATAATATCATCGGAGTTATGGCCCTTGTTTTGCTGAAAAATGCCATATTAAGCCTTTTGAACACTCGAACACCTTCATTTATTATTTGATCTTTACTAAACTTGCACAGATTGTTAATATCAATGAAAGCTCGGAAAAGTTCGAAAACCAGCTAGATCTGGCGATTAACAGCGGAGTTATTGCCTTTGATTTAGTTAAAAATGCTATATTTTGCCTCGTTAAGACTTTATTTTTTATCCGATCTTTACCAAACTTTATCAGATTGTTAATGTCAATAAAAGCTCTGTCAAGTATGAAAACCAGACAGATCGGACCAGTAACAGCGGAGTAATGACCCTTGATTTAGTTAAAAATGCTATATTTTGCCTTGTTAATACGGTAGGGCCTTCATTTTTCATCTGATCTTTACCATACTTTACCTGATTGTTTAGTTATGGCCCTTGATTTAGTTGATAAGCTGTATTTTGCCCAAAACTTTAAAAAAAACGTAAAAGTCAGTCTCTCGCCTCATTGATGTTACTAGAGCCATGTTAGCCAGTAGAGCGTCCACAGGCCCTCTTGGGCCTCTTGTTTAAATTTTTTTACACATATGTAGCTATGTCGAAATGTTCGCAACTGCCCTGCCCCCCACCCAGCTATGTTGTGCCCCCCTCCCCCTCCCCACCCACTCGAAACTGTAAGTTTTTATTTTTTTATTTTTTTACATATTTCTGTGTTGTTTTGGTCAATTATTACACATAGCTTCTTACTCATATATGTTCCCCCCCCCCCCCCCCCCCCCCCCCCCCCCCCCCACCCCCCCACTACCCACCCCACTCGATTTTTTGTAATTTTTCGTTTACATATTTCGCGGTGTTTTGGTTGCCTTCCCCCAAACCCTCCATCCGCACTCCCCCCCCCCCCCGAGAAACTCTTTTTTTTTTAAAGCTATGTTGAATGTTTGCAACCCCCCCCCCCCCCCCCCCCCCCCCCCCCCCCCCCCCGAAACTCTTTTTTTTTTTAAAAAAAGTTTACACATATAAAGCTATGTTGAATGTTTGCAACCGCCCTGCAATGGTGCATCGTCAGACTTGATAAATCTCCCTTTTACCTCTCTTTGCCTTTTTGTTCTATCATATATGGCTTGTTGCTGCTTACGTTTTCTACCATTTGTTTTGAACGAGTCTCATCATCGCACAATGTTTTTTCCTCAAAATAGCGATCTAATATCTCGTTTTGGTTAAGAGTCGAATGAGTCGCCTTGTTTTTTGACATTTTTACGGGAAAATCAACAGTGTAGACATAAATATTTCACATGCTGACTCATATGGTGTCAGACCAGTCAGGAAGTACTTCCGGGTCGTATTGTGCTGAAATAGTTCCTTGAAAGAATCCAAAGTTTCTAGTTTGCATGTGTTTTTCCCAAGATTAATTTCTATTTCATTGTTAAATCTAACCTGAGGTTAAAGTAGTATGTCTGTTGTCATGAATAGTAAGTATTTTACTGTGTTTGTCAGGATTATTTCTTTGGAGAGTATGAGCAGAGAGGTTAGGCAGAGATGTGGTTTTGACAGATGTTTATTTCAAAATACGCATAGTGTGAATGAATGACGCAAAATGTTGAAAAACTGAATCGGTGTTTTATTCCAGATATGGGAATGTTTGCCAGCTAGATGTGCTTAATACACAGAATAAAAATGTATTTAAGCGAACGAATGTTGTGGAACTTGTGACTGATCTCCAAATATAGCCTATATTGCATTGTGTTCAATGGGCTGATTTTCACCGGTCTGACACCATAATATATGACATTAGTCTCTGTCACCCAGATGTAAGCAATCTGCGTCACTTAGGAGTTCGCTTAGTCTCGATCATCTAGACCTCTCGCGAGACTTCTCTCAAAGAAGTCCAAACGATGGTCTGGAGTAAAGCTTCTTTAAAGTTTGTGACATCAAAACGAGGTGTGTACAAAAAAAAATCACCCTCCGCTGATTGGTCAACTTCAGTTTGTTATTGTAATCACCCCCTAAGTCACAGTTTGTTATGGGAATCACCGCCTATGCCACGACGGCGTCAACAATTATGTGACGTTACGTGCAATGTTGTGTAATAAAAGTGCCACCAAACAAAGTCAGCGGATCACGAATATTACTAAAAATTAAATTTTAAACATCATTTTGTAATATAGATTAATTTTTTTTTTAAAAACTACAAAAACGAAGTTTATTGTATATTTAATAAGGACGTACACACATCCATTGGAATTAATTTTCGCGTAATATAATGTGCACTTTGATGTTGCGGTCAAAATGACGTCACGTCCTAGTCAGTTTTGACGTTTGGCCCCGTCTATCAGTCAAACATTTTAATGAACCACGAGTCCAGACGCTCACTAGCGCTCGCAGTCAGCTTGAGTGTGTCTGGATGATAGACTAGAGTTCGCTCAGAAAAGGTGGGCATGCGGCTGGGTGATGGAGACTAATATGACGTAAACATAAATATCTGAGTAATCCAAATTTCACGCACACCTGCCCGATTGGTTTACTTGAAGTGTATTCAGTAAACTTCCGATGTTAACATTTACGATAATACAGTCTGTTAACCTAGTTACCAACAAGTGCTTGTTTTGAAACTGAAAAGATCAATTAATTTTTTCCCCATGTGCAATAAAACTGATCGACCGCTCGGTCTAGTATTTAGGATTTTTGACTTGATATCCGTGACATTCTGGTCGCCATGGCGAGCGGGCGAGTGATACTTTACACCCCTGCCCTTAGTAAAATGTTTGACCTGAAACTTAACCTTGCCACTAACTTCCATAGTATAAGGTTTATAACAATGAAACTTTGTACACATCTTCAACATGATCCAAGGAAAGGCCAGTAGCTCTATATGAATCATAAGTTTAAATGATTTCCCTTTGCAAAAGGTTTAACCTGAAATTTAACCTTGCCTTTTACAAGTGATTGTGGATAATTTCAAATTATTAGGTCTACAAAATGGAAATGACGGGGGTATATACTCTGCTAGTTGGTACCTACTCTTGTTTATTTGATCTTTACCAAACTTGGCCAGATTGTTGATGTTAAAGAAAGCTCAAACAAGTTGGAAACCAGACAGATCGGATTAGTAACACCTGAGTTATGGCCCTTGTTTTACTGAAAAAGGCTATATTCTGCCTTGTGAACACTCTGGCACCTTCATTTTGTATTTGATCTTTACCAAACTTGGCCAGATTATTGATATTAATGAGAGCTCAGAAAGTTTTGAAAACCACTATATTGGACCAGGAACAGCAGAGTTATGCCCCCTTGAATTATTGGAAAATGCCATTTTCAGCGTTGTTAACATTAGTACCTTCATTTTTACCAAGCTTGGCCAGATTGTTAATATTAATGAGAGCTCAGATAAGTTTAAAATCCAGCTATTTCGTATAAGTAACACCAGGGTTATGGCCCTTGTTTTACTGAAAATGCCATTTTCAGACTTGTTAACACTCAGCACCATCATTTTGTATTTGACCTTTACCACAATTGGCCAGATTGTTGATATTAATCAAAACATGGAAAAGTTTAAATCCAACTGCAACAGTTATGTCCCCTTGCAATATTGAAAAATGTAATTTTCAACTTGAACTTAACACTTTAGCACTTTCATTTTGTAAATGATCTTTACCAAGCTGGGCAAGATTGTTGATATTAATAAAAGCTTAAATAAGTTTGAAATCCAGCTATATGGGCTAAGTAACACCAGAGTTATGGCCCTTGTTTTACTGAAAAATGTAGTTTCAGCCTTATGAACACTTTAGCAGAATGATAATTTCTTATTTAATCTTTACCATACTTTCCAGATTGTTGATTGAATCAAAGCTTGAACAAGTTCGAAAACCAGCTGAATCGGACCAGGACCTCCAGAATTATGTCTGCTTAAATTATTGAAAAAAGTGATTTTCAGTATTGATGAAAGCTCGAACAAGTTCGAAAAGCAGCAGAATGGATTAGTAACACAAGAGTAATGCCCCTTGATTTATTGAAAAATGCCATATTCAGCATTGTGAACACTACCACCTTCATTAGCTCGACTGATCAGAGATCAGCAGAGCTTATGCCATGGTGCGGCGTCCGTCGACCGTCTGTCCATCTGTGTCGTCTGTCCGTAAACTTTTATTTGTAGCGACTACTCCTCTGAAACTACTAGATGGATATTCATGAAACTTAACAGAAATGTTGCCCATGAAGTCTACTTGATCCTAGCAAACATTCATGTTGATGTGAAATCCAAGATGGCCACCAAAGCTAAAAATAGATTTTTAGAATACAAGTTTGTAGTGACTACTTCTTGAAAACTATAAGTGATATTGATATGGGACTTTTTCTAAAATGATCAGCATTTCAGGCTGGCCGGAAATTCAAGATGGCCGCCACGGCTAAAAACAGATTTTTTAAAAAAAGTTTGTAGCGACTACTTCTTGAAAACTGTAAGTGATTTTGATATGGGACTTTTTCTAAAATGATCAGCATGACATGATGTTGATCCTTGTTGAAAATTATTTTGATTCAACATTAATCATGGGCACCAGTGGCCATCTTTGTTTACATAGAGTTGGTATAGTAAAAATTTGTAGCGACTACTCCTCTGAAACTACTTGAGGGATTTTCATGAAACTTCAACAGAATGTTGCTCTTGATGTCTAGTTGATCCTAGCACAATTTCAGGTCGGCCGGAAATTCAAGATGGCCACCACGGCTAAACATAGATTTTTAAAAACGAGTTTGTAGCGACTACTTCTTGAAAACTGTAAGTGATATTGATATGGGACTTTTTCTGAAATGATCAGCATGACAAGATGTTGATCCTTGTCGAAAATTATTTTGATTCGACGTTAAACATGGTTGCCAGCGGCTATCTTTGTTTACATAGAGTTATATAATGAAAACTTGCAGCGACTACTCCTTTGAAACTACTTGACGGATTTTCATGGAACTTCACACAAATGTTGCTCTTGATGTCTAATTGTTCCTAGCAAAATGTCCGGTCGGCCGGAAATTCAAAATGGCCACCATGGCTAAAAATAGATTTTCAAAATACAAATTTGTAGCGACTACTTCTTGAAAACTATAAGTGATATTGATATGGGACTTTTTCTAAAATGATCAGTATGACATGATGTTGATCATTTTTGGCCCCGCCCCAAGGGTCACATGTTTTACATAGACGTGTATATGGAAAAACTTAAAAAATCTTCTTCTCTGAAACTGCAAGAGCCAGAGATTTAATATTTTGCATATGCTATAAGCTTGTGGTCCTCTACCAGGTTTGTTCAAATGGTGACCCAGGGTTCACATTTGGCCCCACCCCGGGGTCACAGTTTTACATAGGCTTGTATAGAGAAAAACTGAAAAAAATCTTCTTCTCTGGAACCACATGGCACAGAGCTCTCATGTATTACATGTAGCATCAGCTTATGGTCCTCTACTAAGTTTGTTCAAATGGTGACCCTGGGGTCAAATTTGTCCCCGCCTCGAGGGTCACAGTTTTACATAGACTTATATAGGATTTTTTTAAAAAAAATCTTTTCGGAAACTACAAGAGCCAGAGGTTTGATATTTTACATTTATTATAAGCTTATGGTCCTTAACCAAGTTTGTTCAAATGGTGACCCTGGGGTCACATTTGGCCCCGCCCCAAGGATCACATGTTTTACATAGACATGTATAGGGAAAAACTTAAAAAATCTTCTTCTCTGAAACTGCAAGAGCCAGAGATTTAATATTTTGCATATGCTATAAGCTTGTGGTCCTCTACCAAGTTTGTTCAAATGGTGACCCAGGGGTCACATTTGGCCCCACCCCGGGGGTCACAGTTTTACGCTAGATCTAGTTAGTAACGGCAGGTTATGGCCCTTGATTTGTTGAAAAATGCTATATTGTATTTTCCTTTGTTAAATCTGTAGTTACTTCATTTTTTATCCGATCTTTACCATATTTGTTTAAAATGTTAATATAACCACCCCCCCACCACCCCCACATCAATTTTTAGCTCTACTGGCCAAGGGCCAGCAGAGCTTATAGGATGGTGTGTTGTCCGTCTTCCGTCGTCCGTCTGTCCGTCGTCCGTCCGTTAACTTTACTTCAAACGACTTCTCCTCAGAAACCGCTTGGCTAATTTTGACCAAACTTCACATGGATGATTCCTAGATGAATGCTTTTCAGATTTGTTAAAATTAGGTCAGCGCTACATCCAAGATGGCTGCCATTACCATATATGGTCGAAACCTTAAAAAATCTTCTCCAGAACCGCTGGACAGATTTCAACAGTTTTTGTTTTAAAATGATTGCCAACACCTAGACTATCAAGTTTGTTCAAATAAAGTCCCCGGGGTCAAAAATGGTCATGCCTCGGGGGTCCAATGTTTGTATTTTGAGGTTTTGCATGTTTTTCATATAGACATATAGGAAAAAACTTTAAAAAATCTTCTTCTCTGAAACCACAAGGCACAGAGCTCTCATGTATTACATGTGGCATCATCTTATGGTCCTCTACTAAGTTTGTTCAAATGGTGACCCTGGGGTCAAATTTGTCTCCGCCTCGGGGGTCACAGTTTTACATAGACTTATATAGGATTTTTTTTTTAAAAATCTTCTTCTCGGAAACTACGACAGCCAGAGGTTTGATATTTTGCATTTACTATAAGCTTATGGTCCTTTACCAAGTTTGTTCAAATGGTGACCCTCGGGTCACATTTGGTCCCGCCCCAAGGGTCACATGTTTTACATAGACATGTTTTACATAGACATGTATAGGGAAAAACTTAAAAAATCTTCTTCTCTGAAACTGCAAGAGCCAGAGGTTTAATATTTTGCATTTGCTAAAAGCTTGTGGTGCTCTACCAAGTTTGTTCAAATGGTGACTCAGGGGTCACATTTGGCCCCACCCCGGGGTCACAGTTTTACATAGGCTTGTATAGGGAAAAACTGAAAAAAATCTTCTTCTCTGGAACCACATGGCACAGAGCTCTCATGTATTACTTGTAGCATCAGCTTATGGTCCTCTACTAAGTTTGTTCAAATGGTGACCCTGGTGTAAAATTTGGACGCGCCCCGGGGGTAACATTTTTAAAAAAAAAGATTTTTTTTTTTTTTTTTTTTTCTAATTTCAAATTATTATATTTTTTTTCTTTAATTTTTTATTTTTTTTTTCTTTTTTAATTTCTTTTTTTTGAATTTTTGAATTTTAAAAAAAAAAATTCATTATCTTTTTAATTACTTGACACTTACTTGAAAATTTCTTGTCGGAGCTACTCATCCTAAATGCCTTGTTGAATGTAGACGAAACTTGGCAGGAAGTATCGGTAAGATGTCTAGTTGTGCATAAATTATCACACTTTTGTTCCAGTTTGCTGATTTTTGACTGAGTTATGGTCCTTTGACATTTTTATTTTAAATTTCTTGTAGGCGCTACTCCTCTTTAAACGTCTTGTTGGATTTCTACGAAATTTGGCAGAACGCCTCCGTATGATGTCTAGTTGTGCAAAGCGCGGTATATCAATGAAATCTTGGACAATTTCGAAAACTAGCTAGATCTTGTTAGTAATAACAGAGTTATGGCCCTTGATTTGTTGAAAAATGCTATATTGTATTTTCCTTTGTTAAATCTATAGGAGAAGAGAGCTATATCTAGCTATATCTATCTAAATCTATAAGAGTAGAGCGTCCACAGGCCCTCTTGGGCCTCTTGTTTCATTTTTGTCTCGCCTTTTCGAAGAAAAAAAGAGACATAGGTGTTGCTTTTCCGGCGGCGGCGTCAACATTCAAGTTTTGCGTTTAGGTCATTTTCTCTGTATGCACTAGACCTTTCAAACTTTGCTTATAGTAGTATCTTGGGTGGTACATCGCAACGTGATGAAGCAAATGTGGAAGTGACCTTGACCCTCCATGCGAAGGGCAGATAACTTAATAATTTTACCTTCAACTTTTGTGTTGAGGTCAATTTTGCGCAAACTGTATGGACTACACCTGTCAAACTTTGTTTATAGTTGTATATAGGGTGGTACATCGCAACGTGACAAAGCAGATGTGGATGTGACCTTGACTCTCCAAGCAAAGGGCAGATAACCTTATAATTTTTACCTTCAACTTTGGCATTTAGGTCACTTTTTCACAAACTGTATGCACTAAGACCTTTCAAACTTTGCTTATAGTTGTATCTTGAGTGGCACAATGCAACGTGACAAAGCAAATGTGGATGTGACCTTCACCATCCAAGCAAAGGGCAGATAACTTTAATTGTTACATTTACATCACTTTTTCATGAACTATAATTATGCGCTAGATGTTTTAAACCTAATTTATAACTTAATCTTTATTTTGACATAGTTATGTCTTGGGTAGTGCATCTTTTTGGATGCATGGATTTCATCTATGACCTTGACCTACATTTTTAGACTTTTTTTTTTTTTGTTTATTTTGAAATTGTTTTAATTTTTTTTCATTTATTTTTATTTGATTGACTCTTTTTTTTCTTCATTTTTTTTTTTCATTTTTATATCTTTTTTTTGTTTATTTTTTATTTCGTATATAGAGGATCTTAAACGAGTTCCCATTTCATATAAGATTTATGAAAAGAGTTAAGAATTATTTTAATTTTAACAAGCCTTTTTTTACCACATAACATTGCAATCAAATTAGTAAAAAATAATTCAGATGTACATAGAACCGCCACGACGTCATAAAATACGTGACGTCGTAATGTAGCGTCTCACACATAACATTGCGTATAAAAGAGTTCGTGTTTTACCTCTTTACAAAATAGCAGTTTACTTTTTAACAAACCAACAACAATGTTTTGTATAACTTGCATTGTTTTTATAAGCTGTCACAAATAATAAGTTGACATTTTTACTTTTAAATTTCTTGTCGGCGCTACTGCTCCTAAATGCCTTTTTGGATTTCGACGAAACTTGGCAGGAAGCATCAGTAAGATGTCTAGTGCATATCATATTGTTCCAGTTCGCTCATTTTTTTTTCATTTTTAGCTCTACTGGCCAAGGGCCAGCAGAGCTTATGGGATAGTGTGTTGGCTGTCTTCCGTCGTCCGTCGTCCGTCGTCTGTTAACTTTTCTTCAAACGACTTCTCCTCAGAAACCGCTTGGCTAATTTTGACCAAACTTCACATGGATGATCCTTAGATGAATGCTTTTTAGATTTGTTAAAATTAGGTCAGCGCTACAGCCAAGATGGCTGCCATTACCATATATGGTCGAAACCTTAAAAAATCTTCTTCTCCAGAACCGCTGGACAGATTTCAAGTTTTTCTTTTGAAATGATCACCAACGCCTAGACTATCAAGATTGTTCAAATAAAGTCCCCGGGGTCAAAAATGGCCGTGCCCCGGGGGTCCAAAATTTGTATATTGAGGTTTTGCATGTTTTTCATATAGACATGTAGGAAACAACTTTAAAAAATCTTCTTCTCTGAAACCACAAGGCACAGAGCTCTCATGTATTACATGTATCATCAGCTTCTGGTCCTCTACTAAGTTTATTCAAATGGTGACCCTGGGGTCAAATTTGTCCCCGCCCCGGGGGTCACAGTTTTACAAAGACTTATATAGGAGTTTTTTTTAAAAAATCTTCTTCTCAGAAACTACGACAGCCAGAGGTTTGATATTTTGCATTTACTATAAGCTTATGGTCCTTTACCAAGTTTGTTCAAATGGTGACCTTAGGGTCACATTTGGCCCCACCCCAAGGGTCACATGTTTTACATAGACATGTATAGGGAATTCTTCAAACGACTTCTCCTCAGAAACCGCTTGGCTAATTTTAACCAAACTTCAAATGGATGATCCTTAGATGAATGCTTTTTAGATTTGTTAAAATTAGGTCAGCGCTACATCCAAGATGGCTGCCATTACCCTATATGGTCGAAACCTTAAAAAATCTCCAGAACCGCTTGACAGATTTCAACAGTTTTTCTTTTAAAATGATTGCCAACGCCTAGACTATCAAGTTTGTTCAAATAAAGTCCCTGGGGTCAAAAATGGCCGTGCCTCGGAGGTCCAAAGTTTGTATATTGAGGTTTTGCATGTTTTTCATATAGACAAATAGGAAAAAACTTTAAAAAATCTTCTTCTCTGAAACCACAAGGCACAGAGCTCTCATGTATTACATGTAGCATCAGCTTATGGTCCTCTTCTAAGTTTGTTCAAATGGTGACCCTGGGGTCAAATTTGTCTCCGCCCCGAGGGTCACAGTTTTACATAGACTTATATAGGATTTTTTTTTTAAAAATCTTCTTCTCGGAAACTACAAGAGCCAGAGGTTTGATATTTTACAATTATTATAAGCTTATGGTCCTTTACCAAGTTTGTTCAAATGGTGACCCTGGGGTCACATTTGGTCCCGCCCCAAGGGTCACATGTTTTACATAGACATGTAAAGGGAAAAACTTAAAAAATCTTCTTCTCTGAAACAGCAAGAGCCAGAGTTTTAATATTTTGCTGTTGCTATAAGCTTATGGTCCTTTACCGAGTTTGTTCAAATGGTGACCCTGGGGTCACATTTGGCCCCGGCCCAAGGGTCACATGTTTTACATAGACATGTATAGGGAAAAACTTAAAAAATCTTCTTCTCTGAAACTGCAAGAGCCAGAGGTTTAATATTTTGCTGTTGCTATAAGCTTATGGTCCTTTACCAAGTTTGTTCAAATGGTGACCCTGGGGTCACATTTGACCCCGCCCCAAGGGTCACATGTTTTACATAGACATGTATAGGGAAAAACTGAAAAAATCTTCTTCTCTGAAACTGCAAGAGCCAGAGGTTTAATATTTTGCATTTGCTATAAGCTTATGGTCTTCTACCAAGTTTGTTCAAATGGTGACCCATTGGTCACATTTGGCCCCACCCTAGGGGTTTGGTCACATTTGCCCCCACCCTGGGGGTCACAGTTTTACTTAGGCTTGTATAGGCAAAAACTGAAAAAAATCTTCTTCTCTGGAACCACATGGCACAGAGCTCTCATGTATTACATGTAGCATCAGCTTATGGTCCTCTACCAAGTTTGTTCAAATGGTGACCCTGGTGTCAAATTTGGACGCGCCCCGAGGGTAACAGGTTTTAAAAAAAAACACTAAATTTTTTCTTTTTAATTTGATTTTTTTTTTTTTAATTTAGTTTTTTTGATTATTTTTTTTAATTTTTTACTTTTTTTTTTTTTTTCTATTTTTTTTTCTGTTTTTTTTTCATTATCTTTTTAGTTACTTGACACTTACTTTAAACATTCTTGCCGGCGCTACTCATCCTAAATGCCTTGTTGAATTTTGACGAAACTTGGCAGGAAGCATCGGTAAGATGTCTAGTTGTGCATATCACGCTTTTGTTCCAGTTCGCTGATTTTTGACTGAGTTATGGCCCTTTGACATTTTTATTTTAAATTTCTTGTCGGCACTACTCCTCTGAAAGGGCTTGTTGGATTTCTACGAAATTTGGCAGGAAGCCTCCGTATGATGTCTAGTTGTGCAAAGCGCAGTATATCAATGAAATCTTTGACAATTTCGAAAACCAGCTAGATCTTTTAGTAATAACAGAGTTATGGCCCTTGATTTGTTGAAAAATGCTATATTGTATTTTCCTTTGTTGAATCTATAGGAGAAGAGAGCTATATCTAGCTATATTTATCTAAATCTATAAGAGCTGTTTTAGCCAGTGGAGTGTCCACAGGCCCTCTTGGGCCTCTTGTTTGATGGAGTTACGGCACCTTGACATTTTTACTTTTAAATTTCTTCTCCGCGCTACTCCTCCTAAATGGCTTGTTGGGTTTTCTACAAAATTTGGCAGTAAGCCTCAGTATGACGTCTAGGTTATGGCCCTTGATTTGTTGAAAAATGCAATATTGTATTTTCCTTTGTTAAATCTGTAGTTACTTCCACCACCGCCAATTTCATTCATAGAAGAAAATGGGACAAATTAAAAAAATAGCCATGCCAGACTTAAGACACAGCAGACTTATTGCCTATGATTACCAGGTGAGTGATCTAAGGCCATCCTATCCCTGTTGTTTTTTCAATGTTTTTAAAGAAGTACTGATGGGAATTTGACGTCGACAACCCTTGATATAAGAGCCGTTTTAGTCAGTAGAGCATCCACAGGCCATATTGGGCCTCTTGTTTTTAATATAATGGCATTTTGTTTTTAAACAAATGCACTTAAATGTCATCTCAGCAAACTGCAAAACTCCATTGTTTTTAGTTACTAAACTGTTCACAAACTTTCATTTAAGCATCATTGACCTAGTTCAGCCCCCATTAGGCGAGACATATGAATCCGCAGATTTCTTATTTTTTTAAAAAAAAAAAATTGTCTCGCCTTATTTAAGCATCATTGACCTTTTTTATTTTCAAGTTCAGCCCCCGTTAGGCGAGACATATGAATCCGCGGATTTCTTGTTATTTTTTAAAAAAAAATAAAATATTGTCTCGCTTTTTCGAAGAAAAATACAGACAGGTGTTGCTCTTCCGGCGGCAGCGGCACCAACATTGAAGTTTTGCGTTTAGGTCATTTTCTCAAAAACTGTATGCACTAGACCTTTCAAACTTTGCTTATAGTTGTATCTTGAGTGGAACATCGCAACGTGACAAAGCGAATGTGGAAGTGACCTTGACCCTCCAAGCAAGGGCAGATAATCTTATAATTTTTACCTTCAACTTTGGCGTTTAGGTCACTTTTTCAAAAACTTTATGCACTAAGACCTTTCAAACTTTGCTTATAGTTGTATCTTGAGTGGTACATTGCAACGTGACAAAGCAAATGTGGATGTGACCTTCATCTTCCAAGCAAAGGGCAGATAACTTTAATTGTTACATTTACATCACTTTCTCATGAACTATAATTATGCACTAGATGTTTTAAACCTAGTTTATAGCTTAATCTTTGGAAGAAAACAGTCTATTTTGACATAGTTGTGTCTTCGGTAGTGCATCTTTTTTTTGGATGCCTGGATTTCATCTATGACCTTGACCTACTTTTTGGAGCTGATGATTTTTAGCTCTACTGGCCAAAGGCCTTCATATTTCATCCATCTTTACCAACCTTTACCAGATTGTTAATATCAATGAAAGCTTGGACAAGTTCGAAAACCAGCCATATTGGACCAGTAACAGCGGAGTTATGGTCCTTGATTAAGTTAAAAATGCTATATTGCTATATTTTTCCTCGTTAAGACGATAGGGCCTTCATTTTTCATCCTATCTTTACCAAACTTTACCACATTGTTAATATCAATGAAAGCTCAGACAAGTTCGAAAACCAGCCATATCGGAATAGTAACAGCGAAGTTATGGCCCTTGATTTAGTTAAAAACGCTATATTTTGCCGCGTTAAGACGATAGGGGCTTCATTGTTCATCCGATCTTTACCAACCTTTATCAGATTGCTAATGTCATTAAAAGCTCGAACAAGTTCGAAAACCAGCCATATCGGACCAGTAACAGCGGAGTTATGGCCCTTGATTTAGTTCAAAATGCTATATTTTGCCGCGTTAAGACGATAGGGCCTTCATTTTTCATCCTATCTTTACCAAACTTTACCACATTGTTAATATCAATGAAAGCTCGGACAAGTTTGAAAACCAGCCATATCGGACCAGTAACAGCGGAGTTACGGCCCTTGATTTATTTCAAAATGCTATATTTTGCCTCGTTAAGACGACAGGGGCTTCATTGTTCATCCGATCTTTACCAAACTTTATCAGATTGTTAATATCAATGAAAGCTTGGACAAGTTTGAAAACCATTCATATCGGACTAGTAGCAGCGGAGTTATGGCCCTTGATTTAGTTCAAAATGCTATATTTTGCCTCGTTAAGACGATAGGGGTTTCATTGTTCATCCTATCTTTACCAAACTTTAACAGATTGTTAATATCAATGAAAGTTCGGACAAGTTCGAAAACCATTCATATCGGACCAGTAACAGCGGAGTTAATGCCCTTGATTTAGTTCAAAACGCTATATTTTGCCTCGTTAAGACGATAGGGGTTTCATTGTTCATCCTATCTTTACCAAACTTTAACAGATTGTTAATATCAATGAAAGTTCGGACAAGTTCGAAAACCATTCATATCGGACCAGTAACAGCGGAGTTAATGCCCTTGATTTAGTTCAAAACGCTATATTTTGCCTCGTTAAGATGATAGGGCCTTCATTTTTCATCCGGTCTTTACCAAACTTTATCAGATTGTTAATGGCAATGAAAGCTCGGTCAAGTTCGAAAACCAGCCAGATTGGAGTAACAGCGGAGTTATGGCCCTTGATTTTGTTAAAAATGCTATAATTTGCCTCGTCGTACGATAGGGCCTTCATTTTGCATCTGATCTTTTCCAAATTTTACCAGATTTTATGATTTTCTTTTTTTTATATATATTTTTTTTGATTTTTTTGTTTGTTTGTTTTCTTTGTTTTTAGCTCTACTGGCCAAGGGCCAGAAGAGCTTATGGGATGGTGTGTTGTCTGTCGTCCGTCGTCCGTCGTCTGTTAACTTTTCTTCAAACAACTTCTCCTCAGAAACCGCTTGGCTAATTTTGACCAAACTTCACATGGATGATCCTTAGATGAATGCCTTTTAGATTTGTTAAAATTAGGTCAGCGCGACATCCAAGATGGCTGCCATTACCATATATGGTCAAAACCTTAAAAAATCTTCTCCAGAACCGCTGGACAGATTTCAACAGTTTTTCTTTTAAAATGATCGCCAATGCCTATACTATCAAGTTTGTTCAAATAAAGTCCCCGGGTCAAAAATGACCGTGCCCTGGGGGTCCAAAGTTTGTATTTTGAGGTTTTGCATGTTTTTCATATAGACATATAGGAAAAAACTTTAAAAAATCTTCTTCTCTGAAACCACAAGGCACAGAGCTCTCATGTATTACATGTGGCATCAGCTTATGGTCCTTTACTAAGTTTGTTCAAATGGTGACCCAGGGGTCAAATTTGTCTCCGCCCCGGGGGTCACAGTTTTACATAGACTTATATAGGATTTTTTTAAAAAAAATCTACTTCTCGGAAACTACAACAGCCAGAGGTTTGATATTTTGCATTTACTATAAGCTTATGGTCCTTTACCAAGTTTGTTCAAATGGTGACCCTTGGGTCACATTTGGCCCCGCCCCAAGGGTCACATGTTTTACATAGACATGTATAGTGAAAAACTTAAAAAATCATCTCTGAAACTGCAAGAGCCAGAGGTTTAATATTTTGCTGTTTCTATAAGCTTATGGTCCTTTACCAAGTATGTTCAAATGGTGACCCTGGGGTCACATTTGACCCCGCCGCAAGGGTCACATGTTTTACATAGACATGTATACGGAAAAACTGAAAAAATCTTCTTCTCTGAAACTGCAAGAGGTTTAATATTTTGCATTTGCTATAAGCTTATGGTCTTCTACCAAGTTTGTTCAAATGGTGACCCATTGGTCACATTTGGCCCCACCCTGGGGGTTTGGTCACATATGGCCCCACCCTGGGGGTCACAATTTTACTTAGGCTTGTATAGGGAAAAACTGAAAAAAATCTTCTTCTCTGGAACCACATGGCACAGAGCTCTCATGTATTATATGTAGCATCAGCTTATGGTCCTCTACCAAGTTTGTTCAAATGGTGACCCTGGTGTAAAATTTGGACGCGCCCCGGGGGTAACATTTTATAAAAAAATGAATAAAAAAAATCTTTTTAATTTGATTTATTTATTTATTTTTTTTTTCAATTTCAATTTTTTTTTTCCTTTAATTTTATTTTTTTTTAATTTTATTTTTTTAAATTTCTTTTTTTTTAATTGTTTAATTCTTTTTTTCTTTTTTTTTTTGATTGATTTAAAAAAAAAATCATTATCTTTTTAATTACTTGACACTTACTTTAAAATTTCTTGTTAGCGCTACTCATCCTAAATGCCTTGTTGAATTTCAACGAAACTTGGCAGGAAGCATCGGTAAGATGTCTAGTTGTGCATATCACGCTTTTGTTCCAGTTTGGGCCTCTTGTTTTAGCTTTATGTTGGACCAGTCGGACCAGAACAGAGGAGGTATGGTATGTCTCTTGATTTAGTTAAAAATGCTATATTTTGCCTTGTTAATACAGTTAGGGCCTTCATTTTTCATCTGATCTTTACCAAACTTTACCAGATTCTTTAGTTATGGCCCTTGATTTAGTCAAAAAGATGTTTTTTGGCCGAAACTTTCAAAAAAACGTAAATGGCAGTCACTCGCTTCATTGATGTTATAAGAGCCATGTTAGCAAGTAGAGCGTCCACAGGCCCTCTTGGGCCTCTTGTTTAAATCTGCTTGCAATTTGGTTTGAATACAGGATACTGATTTCCCAAATGCATACAGTGTTGTGTCGTCTGCATACATATCTACATTGATTTGTTCAGTATACAAGGGAATGTCATTAACATATAACAAAAAGAGTAGAGGACCTAAAATCGAACCTTGAGGTACTCCAGAAATAACAGAAAGAGCATTTGAAATTGAATCGCCGATCTTAACTACTTGGCTTCTGTTTGAAAGATAAGACTTAAATAATTTAATTGATGTTTCTGAAAAATGATACAGTTCTAATTTTAACAAAAGGATTTCGTGATCAACCAAATCAAAGGCTTTACAAAGATCTAAGAAAAGTGTGCCTACAAGATTTCCTGAATCTATTTCCTTGAGCCATTTATCAACAATGTATATAAGTGCCGTTTGGCACGAATGATTTTTTCGAAAACCTGATTGGTGTTCATACACTCAAGTGATATGAAAACGCAACACGGGAATTTCCGCTATATATTGTATGTACAATATGCTGCTTTTAATCGAATGGTACATGGCTACGCAAGACCTTTCCTTTTGGAAAAAATACTAAAAGAACAAATAATACAGCAAATAGTATTCCTTCAATGTTTCATTATTCACAGTGTACGCGTTTGGCTCAATCATGTGAGCAAACTTAGGATGCAACATTTTGCAAACTATTTACGTTAAATACAGTACTGAACTAGCTCAATTTTTCAAAGAGCTACTTCAACATTTATGAAGTTCTTGTTACAAAGTGTAGTGTGATTAAAACGTCTACAACATCACAATTGTGTCCTTTCTCTAGGTAACTGCAACTTTCTTTTTAAAAAACATCTTGGGATTTCTTTGGAATATTATGTGCAATTAAGTGTGCAGTATATACAATATATAGCGGAAATTCCCTTGTTGCGTTTTCATATCACTTGAGTGTATATTAGTTTTGTCTTATTGAAGTAGATATGAATTTGATTAGCAATGAATCTCTCAAATAGTTTTGATATTGTTTGAAGTATTGAAATAGGTCTGTAATTATTTACATCATCTCTGTTACCTGTTTTGGGTATAGGAAGAACACGTGCTTCCTTAAGTTTTTCTGGAAAAACTCCAAGAATCAAACATTTGTTTATCTAAGACGCTATTGGTACAGTTAACATATCACTACATAGTTTTATAATTCTTGGTCCTATTCCATCTAATCCTGTAGATTTATTTACGTCTAATTTATCAAAAATTCTTTTTTACCTCGAATGGTGTGATAAGCTCTATATTAAATACGGAACCCATAACTTTTCTTTTAAAACATTCTTTAACTTATCAAAGTTTTCTGGTTTGTATTTAACTTTGTTAACAACTTTAGAGACATTAACGAAATGGTCATTAAACGCATTTATTATATTGGGAAGTTCTTCAATTACTTTGCCATCAATTACAATTTCTTTAGGTACATTTAATTCACTGTCAGCAGTGTTTGAAATTGTTCTGAGGTTTTTCCAAATATATTTTGAGTCCTTATTTTTAAGAATGGCTTTATTGAAACAAATTCTCTTTTCTTTTTTAATAATTGATGTTGTTTTATTTCTCCATATTTTATATTGATCCCAGTTTTTCACTTTATGATTTAAATCTCTGAGCGCTCTTGCATCGTGAATTTCATCAGTATACCATCCTGAAAGAGTTCTAGTTTTTCTTCTTTTAGTTTTATTTGGAGCATGTTTAGCTAAAACAAAATTTATTTTTTTATATAAGAAATCTAATGAATCCTTTGGTTCGGCAAACATTTCACACTCTTCAAGACAGCTGTTTTTTTAAATCAAGACAACATTTAGTTTCATCAAAAACCTATAGGTCATAACTTTATGACTATTTTCTCTAATTTTTCCATTCTTGATATTTCTTGTAAATAAAACTGGAAAGTGGTCACTAATACAATACAATGGGACTTTAATTTCACCTAAGTTTTCTGGGTTTGTACTATAAACATGGTGTGTTATAGTAGATTTACTCCTTGTTACTCTGGTTGGTGTTTTAATAACTTGCTAAAAACCCATAATCATGAATAACCGTCATTAACAGAGGGGGATGCATGTTGAAAGTAGGTCAAAGAGACCCGAAATTCTGGACATGATGTTAGATGCATATAAGGAACATTCTAGTGAAGATTGGTGAAAATCCTTTGAGAAAGAAGCAAGATACGCATGTCGTAGCGGAGACTAGACATGACCTATATTTCGTCCAAAGTAGGTCACAGTGACCTGAAATTAATTCTGCACATGATGTTAGATGCATATAAGGAACATTCTGGTGAAGTTCGGTGAAAATCCTGCAAGAAGGAAGTAAGATACGCATGTTGTAGTGGAGGCTGGACGTGACCTATATTTTGTCGAAAGTAGGTCACAGCGACCCAAAATTGTGCATGTGATGTGGATCCATATAATGAACATTCTGGTGGAGCTTGGTGAAAATCCTGCAAGTAAAAAAGATGTTAAGAAATGAAAACCGGATGCACAGACAAACGAATGGACAAACGGACGTGCGACCTGACACACATACACCCAGACGACATTGTGATCGCTAAGTCAAGATCCTTAAATGGGTTTGACAAAACAAAACGTTTTTCATTAACAGATTGCACTTATGGAGTTATTGCATTGCGGGGATTATATATTTTGATTATGTCTCCCACCACGAAGTCGAGGAGACATATAGTCCGTCAGTCCATCTCCATCCATCTGTCTGTCTGCCACAAATGTTGTCGCCGCCACTCCTCCTAAACTGTTAGTTGGATTTAACGAATTTTTCTCTTTTTTTTTCAACCATCTTAAGATGACCCGTTTAATCTTCCCGTCACATGAAACGAAACTTGGCAGGACGCATCGGTATGATGTCTAGTTATGCATATAAGGTTAGTGTTCTAAATGGATGATTTTTGATGGAGTATTACCCTTTAACATTTTAAATTATGTTATCGCTGCTACTTTTCCTAAACCGCTTGTTGGATTTCAACGAAACTTGGTAGGAAACATCGGTATGATGTCTAGTTATGCATATTGCATTTGTGTTCCAGTTCGATTATTTTTGATGGAGTTGAGTCCCTTTGACATTTTAACTTCAAATTGTTGTGGCCGCTGCTCCTTCAAAAATGCTTGCTGGATTTCGACGAAGCTTGGCAGGAAGCATTGGCATGATGTCTAGTTTTGCATATCGCGTTTGTGTTCTGGCTCGATGATTGTTGTTGGAATTATGGTCCTTTGATATTTTAACTTTAAATGTGTTGTCACCGATACTTCTCCTATACCACTTGTTGAATTTTGAACAAACATGGTAGGAAGCATCAGTATAATGTCCAGTTGTGCACATTACGTTTGTGTTTTGGTTCGATGATTTTTGATAGAGTTATAGCCCTTTGAAATTTTATCTTTAAATTTGTTGTCACCGCTACTCCTTCCAAACCGCTTGTTGGAATTCGATGAAACTTGGTAGAAGCATCGGTATGATCTCTAGTTATGCATGTCGCGCTTGACTTTCGGTTCGATGTTTTTTGACGGAGTTATTGCCCTTTGACATTTTAACTTAAATTTGTTGTCGCCATTACTTCTCCTATACCACTTGTTGAATTTTGACAAAAGCATCGATATGATGTATTATTGTGCATGTGGTGTTTTTTCCCGGTTCGATGATTTTTGACGGAGTTATGGCCCTTTGACAATTTAACTTTAAATTTGTTGTCACCACTACTCCTTAACATATCTGGATTCGACGAGTCTTTGTAGTTAGCAGCATTGGTATATCTAGTTGTGTCTATCACGTTTGTATTCCGGTTTGATGGTTTGTGTTTGTGTTTGTGTTTGTGATTTTTGACTGAGTTATGTCTCTTTGACATTTTAACTTTAAATCTGTTGTCGCCGCTACTCTTCATAAACCGCTTGTTGGATTCACATATATAAGTTCCTACCAAAACCAGGTCAGTATGACCTACTTTTCAGACTTTTATTTTATGTGACTGACAATGCCTGTGTCCTGTCCTGTGGTATTAAACTTTTCCAGATTGTTGATATTGATGAAGCTCAGTCAAGTTCGAAAAGCAGCCAGATCGGACCAGTAACACCGAAGTTACGGCCCTTGAATCATTGAAAAATGTGTTAACTTTGTGATGTCAACACTCTAGCACCTTCAATTTTCATCCGATCTTTACCAAACTTCACCAGATTGTAAATATCAGTAACATCACAGAGTTGTGGCCCTTGTTTTGCTGAAAAATGCCATTTTCTGCCTTGTGAATACTTCATTTATTATTTGACCTTTACCAACCTTGCATAATTTTTATTAAAATCAATAAAAGCTCAGACAGGTTAAAAAAACAGGCATTTCGGATCAGTAACACTAGAGTCATGGCCTTTGTTTTGCTGAAAAATGTCCGTCGTCTGTCCGTCCGTCGTTAACTTTTACCTTGTAAAGATGATTGGGCCTTCATTTTTCATCCGATCATTACCAGATTGTTAATATGGATGACAGCTCGGACAAATGCAATAACCAGTTAGATTGGACCAGTAACAGCAGATTTAGGACTCTTGCTTTAGTTAAAAATGCTATATTTTGCTTCGTATAGACGATAGGGTCTTATCTTTACCAAAACTTTACCCGATTGTTAATATCAATGAACCTTGAGTTAGTTAAAATGCTGTATTTTGCATTGTTAAGACGATAGGTCCTTCATTTGCCTTCATTTGTCATCTAAACTTTAACTTTAACTTTCCAGATTGTTGATATCAATGAAGGCTTGGAGGATTTCTAGAACAAGCCAGATCAGACCATTAATACCGGAGTTATGTCCTTGCTTTAGGTTAAAATGCTGTATTTTGCCTCGTTAAGACGATAGGCCTTTAATTTTCATCCGATTTTTTCCAAACTTTACAAGATTGTTAATATCAATTAGAGCTTGGACAGGTTCGAAACCCAAATCTGATTAGTAACACGGGAGTTATGGACCTTGATTTAGTTTTAGCTGGATTTCAATGAAACTTTGCAGAGATGATCTGTACCAAGCCTAGTTGTTCAAATTGCCACCGTGTACCGGTTGAAAGATTTTTGGCAGAGTTATGATCCTTTAAAGGTTTTAATACACAAACTGTGTCCTGGTTAGTTCTCCTGATCCCCTGGCCGGATTTCAACAAAACTTGTTGAAGTCATTTCCACGACTAGTTGCACATATCATCATAGTGCTCTAGTTGAATGATTTTTGTCAGATTTATTGCCCCTTCCCCAGTAGGGGTGATTATTGTGTGTTTTTTACTAAAAACTACCTAAGTTCTAATTTGGTATAGTTAATTATCGGCTCGAGGCACAACATAATTACATAAAATAACTGCCTGCATAAAGGAGTCCCTCTCCAGGGGTACAACTTGGGGAACTTGAAGTAATTTATTATAATGGAGTTTCCGCCTTGTGAAGCTAATTCCCTCCATACCGTCTGAGATTTCAAGTTCATGTGTGGTGTATTTCTTAGTTAAGATGTGTAGATGTACAACACGTTTTCATATTTTGGTTCCGTCTGCTGGGGCCCCCCAGGGGGTAATCGGGTAAAAAGAAACACAAACAAAACGAAAAGCATTGGTATATTGATAAGTATCTAGGCTATAACGGTATATACTATTTCAAACTTTACTTTTATAAAGAAGGAAAAAAGCAAATTAACAAGTAAGCTGTACTAAATACAAAACTTTGTTGATAATTAATTGTTTTTAGAATAAAACCCACCAAAACACAACTAATGAAACGCCTGCTTTTATGTTTTAGTATGTTGGCTTCATACAAAAGCTGTATTGGCAGGGCCTCATCAACTGAAACAAAATTGAACACCATCATTTTCTCATGCAATTGTATGTCTAACAATGATTTACAGTTACCTATACAAATTATCTCCTCCAAATACAATAGGCTGGAAATAGGTTGTTAATGAACATGGCAAAACAGACAAAATGAACGAAATTTTGGTGCAGGAGGAGATTTTACCCCTTTGCCTGGATAAGCAGTGGCCCTTTTCTTGTCCGGTAACCGGGTAAATTAGAAAAACTGGCAGGCGACATGTATTGATATGCAATACTAGAGTACCTTGTTTTTATTAGTTTTGCAAAAAAATCATTTTAAAATCAAGCACAAAAAGTATTATACCAAATGTACCATAATACAGTCTTAAATGGGTGTCATTAACGTTGATGATAATGAAAATATCACACGCAATGAAATACATAAAGCTATATGGTATTATGCAATTATCACATTTTCTTGAGAGTGCCAGTGGATATTATCAACCCTCGAAATGATAACAACACATTCTCGGGTTGATAATATCCACTGGCACACTCAAGAGGATGTGATATTGATTTTATTATACCGAACAAATACTCCTAATATACTAATATACTCGATAATGAAGAGAACATTGTTGTTGAAAAAATCTATTTTTATAACTGAGGTTTCCAAAAAACTAGCGGGATGATATTTTGCAATATCACCCACTATGACGCGCTGAGGGTGATAGCGCGAAATATCAACCCGACAGAGTATGGGATTTTTACATGAGTGTTTACAGTGAGGTATAATAATTACATTTGTATTGGGAATGGATATGGTTGAATTCCATCTATACTTTTTGCACGAACCTTAATTATAAAACAGATATGAAAGTTTTAATATTTTATTTTGAATTTAATATATTTTCAGGTGAGCAGTATGCGGTCCAGTTCATGGTGACTGTGTAGTGTAGGAAGGCGCGTGTTTTGTTAGCGTTTTTGCCATTCTGTATCTGTTATTCCTGGGCGTTGTTCTTGTCTCCGTCCCCGTGTCTTGGCTGAGGATCTGCAGCAAATTCCAGTTGTCCCTGTCGCCGTTGTGGAGTTTGTGGCCCATGTTGATATTGCTGCTGTTCCTGTACGCATCCCCTGTTCCTGTACGCATGGGGGATGCACACCCGTATCGGTAGACTGACCACATGTTCATCTTACAGATGTGTCGACCTCTGTTGTCCGTCTGGTTTTGGCTGCGCTTTTTGCTCGTGTTCCTGCTGTCCATTCAAGTTTGGAAAATGTGCACTAGAATTTGAAGACTTTCTCGACCACCTGTACGGTTTACAGATGCGTCTTACTGAAGACTCACATGCATGTTTGTTTTGTCACAGTTCATAGATAACTTATTTGTGGAATTATTGTAGCAGTATTTCATGCCCAGCAGTTTGGTGCTAAATGTTCCAGGGCCAAAATGATGTTGCAAAATTCTACCTGGAAAGCGTCTGTTGTTCTTGACAGTACAAAACTTGCATTCACATCATGACTTCTTTGGTAATTCAGTTATATTGGGACAGCTACTTTAGAGGGAGATGGGATGAAGGATGAAGTTTTAAAAGGCTGTCTCTAACACCTGTACAGTTTACAAATGCGTATTACTAAAGAATCATATGCATGTTTGTTCATTTTGTTACAGTTCATAGATAACTTAGTTACTTGTGGAATTATGGTCTCATTAAAGAGTACCCTCCCTTGTGACCAACAATAGGAACATTCTTGTGTGTTAAGAAAAAGAACTGCTGTTTGGTTCTTGGTTTATTAGTCCCCCACCGGTCCCGGGGGGACTATAGGTTTGCACCCTGTCCGCCCGTCCTTCCGTCCGTCCTTCCGTCCGTCTGCTTGTCATGGCCATATTTTCAATACTATAACACTTAGAGATACCAAACTTGGTATTTGAATACATCTTGGGATAGCGGTGTGTCGCTTACCGAAATAAGATCAATGTGACCTTGACCTTGACCTGTGACCTCTGTCATAGAAAATGCTTGTCCGGACCGTTTTTTTCAATACTATAACACTTAGAGACACCAAACTTGGTATGTGAATACATCTTGGGATAGCGGTGTGTTGCGTACCAAAATATGGTAATTGTGACCTTGACCTTGATATTTGACCTCCATCATAGAAAATGTCTGGAAAATGTTTGTCTTGGCCGGTGGGGCATATGGATTGCCCTGCAATTCTTGATGCTCTTATTTCTTAAAATGTGCAAATATTTTCTCTTTTTTTTCAGTTCCATGTTTAGTTTAAACATTTATTTTACATCGATTGCGAAACAAGTTCTTGCAACTTAGATTAATCACTCTCGATGGCTTCCTGGGTAGAACCAGATCTAAGCAATGTGAATTATTTTGCTCAAGAATAAATAACGTGGCCGCGGCGAGGATCGAACCCACGACCTCTCGATCTGGAGTTCGGCGCTCTACCACTGGACCACGCACTCTACTCCGTTCCAGGTGACAAGAATGGGACAAGTTCGTTCATGATTTCATACATGAATGTTTCTGAGCCCAGATCTGGGAATCTAAACTGGGTAGATACATTTGGAAATGAAAGTGAAATGGAAAAATTCAACGGGATCTCTACAAACTATGGTGATATAAATTATTTTTTTTTGGATGACCCAATGTTTTTGCTGGGTAATTCCCGCAACAGACATTAAGTTTCATAAAGAAAACATGTTTAAGAACATTCAGGAATTTTTACAACGGTCCAGAGTGGCTCTGCTACATATGCAGATCAGTTCAAAGACAACTGTGTTGTGAGACGTAGCATTATCTCTTGGCCAGCAATGTTTGGCGCTAAATGTTACTGAGTCAAGAATGCTGTTGCAAAATTCTAATGAAATGCGGCAATTGTTCTTGCCAGTTCAAAACTATCTTTCACCTGATTTCTTTGGTAATTGGGTATACTGGAACAGCAACATTAGAGGGAAGTGAGATTGAATATGAAGTTCAAAATATTATATAGCTTTGTTATAATAGAATTTATTTATTAAGATTGTCATTGTAGCAAGATGGAAAAGGCACCGAACATTTTTAATTAAAATTGCTAATGAAGCAATCTAGTTATCTAAAGTAGGTTTAAAGTTAACCTAGTTCTGTTGTAAGACGGGGATGTCATTTACTTTAAGACAGTACAATGGATGTGACAACAACATGTTAATTAAATGAGGTTGTCAATGTAGAAAGATGTTTTTTACCTAAACTGTGTTTAATAAGATTATCAGTGTTGCAAAATGAATGTTTAACTGCATTAAATAATATTGCCAAGGAAGCAAGATGGATGTTTCCTAAACTGTGTTAAATAAAATTGTCAATGTTACAAGATATATGTTACTTTAACTTTAATAAGATTGTCAGTGTAACAAGATGGATGTTAGCTTTATTAAATAAGATGGATGTTAGCTAAACTGTGTTAAATAATATTGTTAGTGTTGTAAGATGGATGTTTCCTAAACTGTGTTAAATAAGATTGTCAATGAAGCAAGATGGATGTTTCCTAATGTGTGTCAAATAAGTGTGTCAATATTGCAAGATGGATGTTACTTTAACTGTGTTAATATGATTGTCAGTGTAGCAAGATGGATGATCTTTAAACTGTGTTAAAAAAGATTGTCAGTGTAGCAAGATGGATGCTACCTAATTGTGTTCGATAACATTGTCAATACAGAAAGATGGATGTTGCCTAAACTGTGTTCGATAACATTGTCACTATAGAAAGATGGATGTTGCCTAATTGTGTTCGATAACATTGTCACTATAGAAAGATGGATGTTGCCTAATTGTGTTCGATAACATTGTCAATATAGAAAGATGGATGTTGCCTAAACTGTGTTCGATAACATTGCCAATATAGAAAGATGGATGTTGCCTAAACTGTGTTCGATAACATTGTCAATATAGAAAGATGGATGTAACATTGTCAATATAGAAAGATGGATGTTGCCTAAACTGTGTTCGATAACATTGTCAATATAGAAAGATGGATGTAACATTGTCAATATAGAAAGATGGATGTTGCCTAAACTGTGTTCGATAACATTGTCAATATAGAAAGATGGATGTAACATTGTCAATATAGAAAGATGGATGTTGCCTAATTGTGTTCGATAACATTGTCAATATAGAAAGATGGATGTTGCCTAAACTGTGTTCGATAACATTGTCAATATAGAAAGATGGATGTTGCCTAATTGTGTTCGATAACATTGTCAATATAGACATATGGATGTTGCCTAAACTGTGTTCGATAGCATTGTCAATGTAGAAAGATGGATGTTGCCTAATTGTGTTCGATAACATTGTCAATATAGAAAGATGGATGTTGCCTAAACTGTGTTCGATAACATTGTCAATATAGAAAGATGGATGTTGCCTAATTGTGTTCGATAAAATTGTCAATATAGAAAGATGGATGTTGCCTAATTGTGTTCGATAACATTGTCAATATAGAAAGATGGATGTTGCCTAATTGTGTTCGATAACATTGTCAGTTTAGGCAACATCCATCTTTATAAATTGTGTTAGATAACATTGTCAATATAGAAAGATGGATGTTGCCTAATTGTGTTCGATAACATTGTCAATATAGAAAGATGGATGTTGCCTAATTGTGTTCGATAACATTGTCAATATAGAAAGATGGATGTTGCCTAAATTGTGTTCGATAACATTGTCAATATAGAAAGATGGATGTTGCCTAATTGTGTTCGATAACATTGTCAATTTATAAAGATGGATGTTGCCTAAACTGTGTTCGATAACATTGTCAATATAGAAAGATGGATGTTGCCTAATTGTGTTCGATAACATTGTCAGTATAGATAGATGGATGTTGCCTAAACTGTGTTCGATATCATTGTCAATATAGAAAGATGGATGTTGCCTAATTGTGTTCGATAACATTGTCAATATAGAAAGATGGATGTTGCCTAAATTGTGTTCGATAACATTGTCAATATAGAAAGATGGATGTTGCCTAATTGTGTTCGATAACATTGTCAATGTAGAAAGATGGATGTTGCCTAATTGTGTTCGATAACATTGTCAATATAGAAATATGGATGTTCCCTAATTGTGTTCGATAACATTGTCAATATAGAAAGATGGATGTTGCCTAAATTGTGTTTGATAACATTGTCAATATAGAAAGATGGATGTTGCCTAATTGTGTTCGATAACATTGTCAATATAGAAAAATGGATGTTGCCTAATTGTGTTCGATAACATTGTCAATATAGAAAGATGGATGTTGCCTAAACTGTGTTCGATAACATTGTCAATATAGAAAGATGGAAGTTGCCTTAACTGTGTTCGATAACATTGTCAATATAGAAAGATGGATGTTGCCTAAACTGTGTTCGATAACATTGTCAGTATAAAAAGATGGATGTTGCCTAATTGTGTTCGATAACATTGTCAATATAGAAAGATGGATGTTGCCTAATTGTGTTCGATAACATTGTCAATATAGAAAGATTGATGTTGCCTAAACTGTTTTCGATAACATTGTCAATATAGAAAGATGGAAGTTGCCTTAACTGTGTTCGATAACATTGTCAATATAGAAAGATGGATGTTGCCTAAACTGTGTTCGATAACATTGTCAGTATAGAAAGATGGATGTTGCCTAATTGTGTTCGATAACATTGTAAATATAGAAAGATGGATGTTCCCTGAACTGTGTTCTATAGCATTGTCAATATAGAAAGATGTATGTTGCCTAAACTGTGTTCGATAACATTGTCAATATAGAAAGATGGATGTAACATTGTCAATATAGAAAGATTGATGTTGCCTAATTGTGTTCGATAACATTGTCAATAGAGAAAGATGGATGTTGCCTAAACTGTGTTTGATAACATTGTCAATATAGAAAGATGGAAGTTGCCTTAACTGTGTTCGATAACATTGTCAATATAGAAAGATGGATGTTGCCTAACTTGTGTTCGATAACATTGTCAATATAGAAAGATGGATGTTGCCTAAACTGTGTTCGATAACATTGTCAATATAGAAAGATGGATGTAACATTGTCAATATAGAAAGATTGATGTTGCCTAATTGTGTTCGATAACATTGTCAATAGAGAAAGATGGATGTTGCCTAAACTGTGTTTGATAACATTGTCAATATAGAAAGATGGAAGTTGCCTTAACTGTGTTCGATAACATTGTCAATATAGAAAGATGGATGTTGCCTAAACTGTGTTCGATAACATTGTCAATATAGTAAGATGGATGTTGCCTAATTGTGTTCGATAACATTGTCAATATAGAAAGATGGATGTTGCCTAAACTGTGTTCGATAACATTGTCAATATAGAAAGATGGATGTTGCCTAACTGTGTTCAATAACATTGTCAATATAGAAAGATAGATGTTGCCTAAACTGTGTTCGATAACATTGTCAATATAGAAAGATGGATGTTGCCTAATTTGTGTTCGATAACATTGTCAATATAGAAAGATGGATGTTGCCTAAACTGTGTTCGATAACATTGACAATATAGAAAGATGGAAGTTACCTAAACTGTGTTCGATAACATTGTCAATATAGAAAGATGGATGTTGCCTAATTGTGTTCGATAACATTGTCAATATAGAAAGATGGATGTTGCCTAAACTGTGTTCGATAACATTGTCAATATAGAAAGATGGATGTTGCCTAAACTGTGTTCGATAACATTGTCAATACAGAAAGATGGATGTTGCCTAGTTGTGTTCGATAACATTGTCAATATAGAAAGATGGATGTTGCCTAATTGTGTTCGATAACATTGTCAATATAGAAAAATAGATGTTGCCTAAACTGTGTTCGATAACATTGTCAATATAGAAAGATGGATGTTGCCTAATTGTGTTCGATAACATTGTCAATATAGAAAGATGGATGTTGCCTAAACTGTGTTCGATAACATTGTCAATATAGAAATATGGATGTTGCCTAAACTGTGTTCGATAACATTGTCAATATAGAAAGATGGATGTTGCCTAATTGTGTCGATAACATTGTCAATTTATAAAGATGGATGTTGCCTAAACTGTGTTCGATAACATTGTCAATATAGAAAGATGGATGTTGCCTAATTGTGTTCGATAACATTGTCAATATAGAAATATGGATGTTGCCTAAACTGTGTTCGATAACATTGACAATATAAAAAGATGGATGTTGCCTAAACTGTTTTCGATAACATTGTCAATATAGAAAGATGGATGTTGCCTAAACTGTGTTCGATAATATTGTCAATACAGAAAGATGGATGTTGCCTAAACTGTGTTCGATAACATTGTCACTATAGAAAGATGGATGTTGCCTAATTGTGTTCGATAACATTGTCACTATAGAAAGATGGATGTTGCCTAATTGTGTTCGATAACATTGCCAATATAAAAAGATGGATGTTGCCTAAACTGTGTTCGATAACATTGCCAATATAAAAAGATGGATGTTGCCTAAACTGTGTTCGATAACATTGACAATATAGAAAGATGGATGTTGCCTAAACTGTGTTCGATAACATTGTCACTATAGAAAGATGGATGTTGCCTAATTGTGTTCGATAACATTGTCACTATAGAAAGATGGATGTTGCCTAATTGTGTTCGATAACATTGTCAATATAGAAATATGGATGTTGCCTAAACTGTGTTCGATAACATTGCCAATATAAAAAGATGGATGTTGCCTAAACTGTGTTCGATAACATTGACAATATAGAAAGATGGATGTTGCCTAAACTGTGTTCGATAACATTGTCAATATAGAAAGATGGATGTAACATTGTCAATATAGAAAGATGGATGTTGCCTAAACTGTGTTCGATAACATTGTCAATATAGAAAGATGGATGTAACATTGTCAATATAGAAAGATGGATGTTGCCTAAACTGTGTTCGATAACATTGTCAATATAGAAAGATGGATGTAACATTGTCAATATAGAAAGATGGATGTTGCCTAATTGTGTTCGATAACATTGTCAATATAGAAAGATGGATGTTGCCTAAACTGTGTTCGATAACATTGTCAATATAGAAAGATGGATGTTGCCTAATTGTGTTCGATAACATTGTCAATATAGACATATGGATGTTGCCTAAACTGTGTTCGATAGCATTGTCAATGTAGAAAGATGGATGTTGCCTAATTGTGTTCGATAACATTGTCAATATAGAAAGATGGATGTTGCCTAAACTGTGTTCGATAACATTGTCAATATAGAAAGATGGAAGTTGCCTTAACTGTGTTCGATAACATTGTCAATATAGAAAGATGGATGTTGCCTAACTTGTGTTCGATAACATTGTCAATATAGAAAGATGGATGTTGCCTAAACTGTGTTCGATAACATTGTCAATATAGAAAGATGGATGTTGCCTAAACTGTGTTCGATAACATTGTCAATACAGAAAGATGGATGTTGCCTAGTTGTGTTCGATAACATTGTCAATATAGAAAGATGGATGTTGCCTAAACTGTGTTCGATAACATTGTCAATATAGAAAGATGGATGTTGCCTAATTGTGTTCGATAACATTGTCAATATAGAAAGATGGATGTTGCCTAATTGTGTTCGATAACATTGTCAATATAGAAAGATGGATGTTGCCTAAACTGTGTTCGATAACATTGTCAATATAGAAAGATGGATGTTGCCTAAACTGTGTTCGATAACATTGACAATATAGAAAGATGGATGTTGGCAACCTCAACTGTGTTCGATAACATTGTCAGTTTAGGCAACATCCATCTTTATAAATTGTGTTCGATAACATTGTCAATATAGAAAGATGGATGTTGCCTAATTGTGTTCGATAACATTGTCAATATAGAAAGATGGATGTTGCCTAATTGTGTTCGATAACATTGTCAATATAGAAAGATGGATGTTGCCTAAATTGTGTTCGATAACATTGTCAATATAGAAAGATGGATGTTGCCTAATTGTGTTCGATAACATTGTCAATTTATAAAGATGGATGTTGCCTAAACTGTGTTCGATATCATTGTCAATATAGAAAGATGGATGTTGCCTAATTGTGTTCGATAACATTGTCAATATAGAAAGATGGATGTTGCCTAAATTGTGTTCGATAACATTGTCAATATAGAAAGATGGATGTTGCCTAATTGTGTTCGATAACATTGTCAATGTAGAAAGATGGATGTTGCCTAATTGTGTTCGATAACATTGTCAATATAGAAAGATGGATGTTGCCTAATTGTGTTCGATAACATTGTCAATATAGAAATATGGATGTTGCCTAATTGTGTTCGATAACATTGTCAATATAGAAAGATGGATGTTGCCTAAATTGTGTTTGATAACATTGTCAATATAGAAAGATGGATGTTGCCTAATTGTGTTCGATAACATTGTCAATATAGAAAAATGGATGTTGCCTAATTGTGTTCGATAACATTGTCAATATAGAAAGATGGATGTTGCCTAAACTGTGTTCGATAACATTGTCAATATAGAAAGATGGATGTTGCCTAAACTGTGTTCGATAACATTGTCAATATAGAAAGATGGATGTTGCCTAAACTGTGTTCGATAACATTGACAATATAGAAAGATGGATGTTGCCTCAACTGTGTTCGATAACATTGTCAGTTTAGGCAACATCCATCTTTATAAATTGTGTTCGATAACATTGTCAATATAGAAAGATGGATGTTGCCTAATTGTGTTCGATAACATTGTCAATATAGAAAGATGGATGTTGCCTAATTGTGTTCGATAACATTGTCAATATAGAAAGATGGATGTTGCCTAAACTGTGTTCGATAACATTGTCAATATAGAAAGATGGATGTTGCCTAAACTGTGTTCGATAACATTGTCAATACAGAAAGATGGATGTTGCCTAGTTGTGTTCGATAACATTGTCAATATAGAAAGATGGATGTTGCCTAAACTGTGTTCGATAACATTGTCAATATAGAAAGATGGATGTTGCCTAATTGTGTTCGATAACATTGTCAATATAGAAAGATGGATGTTGCCTAATTGTGTTCGATAACATTGTCAATATAGAAAGATGGATGTTGCCTAATTGTGTTCGATAACATTGTCAATATAGAAAAATGGATGTTGCCTAAATTGTGTTCGATAACATTGTCAATATAGAAAGATGGATGTTGCCTAATTGTGTTCGATAACATTGTCAATTTATAAAGATGGATGTTGCCTAAACTGTGTTCGATAACATTGTCAATTAAGAAAGATGGATGTTGCCTAATTGTGTTCGATAACATTGTCAATATGTAAAGATGGATGTTGCCTAAACTGTGTTCGATATCATTGTCAATATAGAAAGATGGATGTTGCCTAATTGTGTTCGATAACATTGTCAATATAGAAAGATGGATGTTGCCTAATTGTGTTCGATAACATTGTCAATATAGAAAGATGGATGTTGCCTAAATTGTGTTCGATAACATTGTCAATATAGAAAGATGGATGTTGCCTGATTGTGTTCGATAACATTGTCAATATAGAAAGATGGATGTTGCCTAATTGTGTTCGATTACATTGTCAATATAGAAAGATGGATGTTGCCTAAACTGTGTTCGATAACATTGTCAATATAGAAAGATGGATGTTGCCTAAACTGTGTTCGATAACATTGTCAGTATAAAAAGATGGATGTTGCCTTAACTGTGTTCGATAACATTGTCAATATAGAAAGAAGGATGTTGCCTAAACTGTGTTCGATAACATTGTCAGTATAGAAAGATGGATGTTGCCTAATTGTGTTCGATAACATTGTAAATATAGAAAGATGGATGTTCCCTGAACTGTGTTCGATAACATTGTCAATATAGAAAGATGTATGTTGCCTAAACTGTGTTCGATAACATTGTCAATATAGAAAGATGGATGTTGCCTAAACTGTGTTCGATAACATTGTCAATATAGTAAGATGGATGTTGCCTAATTGTGTTCCATAACATTGTAAATATAGAAAGATGGATGTTGCCTGAACTGTGTTCGATAACATTGTCAATATAGAAAGATGGATGTTGCCTAAACTGTGTTCGATAACATTGTCAATATAGAAAGATGGATGTTGCCTAAACTGTGTTCGATAACATTGTCAATATAGAAAGATGGATGTTGCCTAATTGTGTTCGATAACATTGTCAATATAGAAAGATGGATGTTGCCTAATTGTGTTCGATAACATTGTCAATATAGAAAGATGGATGTTGCCTAAACTGTGTTCGATAACATTGTCAATATAGAAAGATGGATGTTGCCTAACTGTGTTCAATAACATTGTCAATATAGAAAGATAGATGTTGCCTAAACTGTGTTCGATAACATTGTCAATATAGAAAGATGGATGTTGCCTAATTTGTGTTCGATAACATTGTCAATATAGAAAGATGGATGTTGCCTAAACTGTGTTCGATAACATTGACAATATAGAAAGATGGAAGTTACCTAAACTGTGTTCGATAACATTGTCAATATAGAAAGATGGATGTTGCCTAATTGTGTTCGATAACATTGTCAATATAGAAAGATGGATGTTGCCTAAACTGTGTTCGATAACATTGTCAATATAGAAAGATGGATGTTGCCTAAACTGTGTTCGATAACATTGTCAATACAGAAAGATGGATGTTGCCTAGTTGTGTTCGATAACATTGTCAATATAGAAAGATGGATGTTGCCTAATTGTGTTCGATAACATTGTCAATATAGAAAAATAGATGTTGCCTAAACTGTGTTCGATAACATTGTCAATATAGAAAGATGGATGTTGCCTAATTGTGTTCGATAACATTGTCAATATAGAAAGATGGATGTTGCCTAAACTGTGTTCGATAACATTGTCAATATAGAAATATGGATGTTGCCTAAACTGTGTTCGATAACATTGTCAATATAGAAAGATGGATGTTGCCTAATTGTGTCGATAACATTGTCAATTTATAAAGATGGATGTTGCCTAAACTGTGTTCGATAACATTGTCAATATAGAAAGATGGATGTTGCCTAATTGTGTTCGATAACATTGTCAATATAGAAAGATGGATGTTGCCTAAACTGTGTTCGATAACATTGACAATATAAAAAGATGGATGTTGCCTAAACTGTTTTCGATAACATTGTCAATATAGAAAGATGGATGTTGCCTAAACTGTGTTCGATAATATTGTCAATACAGAAAGATGGATGTTGCCTAAACTGTGTTCGATAACATTGTCACTATAGAAAGATGGATGTTGCCTAATTGTGTTCGATAACATTGTCACTATAGAAAGATGGATGTTGCCTAATTGTGTTCGATAACATTGTCAATATAGAAATATGGATGTTGCCTAAACTGTGTTCGATAACATTGCCAATATAAAAAGATGGATGTTGCCTAAACTGTGTTCGATAACATTGACAATATTGAAAGATGGATGTTGCCTAAACTGTGTTCGATAACATTGTCAATATAGAAAGATGGATGTTGCCTAATTGTGTTCGATAACATTGTCAATATAGAAAGATAGATGTTGCCTAAACTGTGTTCGATAACATTGTCAATATAGAAATATGGATGTTGCCTAAACTGTGTTCGATAACATTGTCACTATAGAAAGATGGATGTTGCCTAATTGTGTTCGATAACATTGTCAATATAGAAAGATGGATGTTGCCTAAACTGTTTTCGATAACATTGTCAATATAGAAAGATGGATGTTGCCTAAACTGTGTTCGATAATATTGTCAATACAGAGAGATGGATGTTGCCTAAACTGTGTTCGATAACATTGTCACTATAGAAAGATGGATGTTGCCTAATTGTGTTCGATAACATTGTCACTATAGAAAGATGAGTGTTGCCTAATTGTGTTCGATAACATTGTCAATATAGAAAGATGGATGTTGCCTAAACTGTGTTCGATAACATTGCCAATATAGAAAGATGGATGTTGCCTAAACTGTGTTCGATAACATTGACAATATAGAAAGATGGATGTTGCCTAAATTGTTTTCGATAACATTGTCAATATAGAAAGATGGATGTTGCCTAAACTGTGTTCGATAATATTGTCAATACAGAAAGATGGATGTTGCCTAAACTGTGTTCGATAACATTGTTACTATAGAAAGATGGATGTTGCCTAATTGTGTTCGATAACATTGTCACTATAGAAAGATGGATCTTGCCTAATTGTGTTCGATAACATTGTCAATATAGAAAGATGGATGTTGCCTAAACTGTGTTCGATAACATTGCCAATATAGAAAGATGGATGTTGCCTAAACTGTGTTCCATAAAATTGTCAATATAGAAAGATGGATGTTGCCTAAACTGTGTTCGATAACATTGTCAATATAGAAAGATGGATGTTGCCTAATTGTGTTCGATAACATTGTCAATATAGAAAGATGGATGTTGCCTAAACTGTGTTCGATAACATTGTCAATATAGAAAGATGGATGTTGCCTAAACTGTGTTCGATAGCATTGTCAATATAGAAAGATGGATGTTGCCTAAACTGTGTTCGATAACATTGTCAATATAGAAAGATGGATGTTGCCTAAACTGTGTTCGATAACATTGTCAATACAGAAAGATGGATGTTGCCTAATTGTGTTCGATAACATTGTCAATATAGAAAGATGGATGGTGCCTAATTGTGTTCGATATCATTGTCAATATAGAAAGATGGATGTTGCCTAAACTGTGTTCGATAACATTGTCAATATAGAAAGATGGATGTTGCCTAATTGTGTTCGATAACATTGTCAATATAGAAAGATGGATGTTGCCTAATTGTGTTCGATAAAATTGTCAATATAGAAAGATGGATGTTGCCTAATTGTGTTCGATAACATTGTCAATATAGAAAGATAGATGTTGCCTAAACTGTGTTCGATAACATTGTCAATATAGAAAGATGGATGTTGCCTAAACTGTGTTCGATAGCATTGTCAATATAGAAAGATGGATGTTGCCTAAACTGTGTTCGATAACATTGTCAATATAGAAAGATGGATGTTGCCTAAACTGTGTTCGATAACATTGTCAATACAGAAAGGTGGATGTTGCCTAATTGTGTTCGATAACATTGTCAATATAGAAAGATGGATGTTGCCTAATTGTGTTCGATATCATTGTCAATATAGAAAGATGGATGTTGCCTAAACTGTGTTCGATAACATTGTCAATATAGAAAGATGGATGTTGCCTAATTGTGTTCGATAACATTGTCAATATAGAAAGATGGATGTTGCCTAATTGTGTTCGATATCATTGTCAATATAGAAAGATGGATGTTGCCTAAACTGTGTTCGATAACATTGTCACTATAGAAAGGTGGATTTTGCCTAATTGTGTTCGATAACATTGTCACTATAGAAAGATGGATGTTGCCTAATTGTGTTCGATAACATTGTCAATATAGAAAGATGGATTTTGCCTAAACTGTGTTCGATAACATTGCCAATATAGAAAGATGGATGTTGCCTAAACTGTGTTCGATAAAATTGTCAATATAGAAAGATGGATTTTGCCTAAACTGTGTTTGATAACATCGTCAATATAGAAAGATGGATGTTGCCTAAACTGTGTTCGATAACATTGTCAATATAGAAAGATGGATGTAGCCTAAACTGTGTTCGATAACATTGTCAATACAGGAAGATGGATGTTGCCTAATTGTGTTAGATAACATTGTCTATAGAAAGATGGATGTTGCCTAATTGTGTTCGATAACGTCAATATAGAAAGATGGATGTTGCCTAAACTGTGTTCGATAACTTTGACAATATAGAAAGATGGAAGTTGCCTAAACTGTGTTCGATAATATTGTCAATATAGAAAGATGGATGTTGCCTAATTGTGTTCGATAACATTGTCAATATAGAAAGATGGATGTTGCCTAAACTGTGTTCGATAACATTGTCAATATAGAAAGATGGATGTTGCCTCAACTGTGTTCGATAACATTGTCAATACAGAAAGATGGATGTTGCCTAGTTGTTTTCGATAACATTGTCAATATAGAAAGATGGATGTTCCCTAAACTGTGTTCGATAACATTGTCAATACAGAAAGATGGATGTTGCCTAGTTGTGTTTGATAACATTGTCAATATAGAAAGATGGATGTTCCCTAAACTGTGTTCGATAACATTGTCAATATAGAAATATGGATGTTGCCTAATTGTGTTCGATAACATTGTCAATATAGACATATGGATGTTGCCTAAACTGTGTTCGATAGCATTGTAAATGTAGAAAGATGGATGTTGCCTAATTGTGTTTGATAACATTGTCAATATAGAAAGATGGATGTTGCCTATATAGAAAGATGGATGTTGCCTAAACTGTGTTCGATAACATTGTCAATATAGAAAGATGGATGTTGCCTAAACTGTGTTCGATAACATTGTCAATACAGAAAGATGGATGTTGCCTAATTGTGTTCGATAACATTGTCAATATAGAAAGATGGATGTTCCCTAATTGTGTTCGATAACATTGTCAATATAGAAAGATGGTTGTTGCCTAAACTGTGTTCGATAACATTGACAATATAGAAAGATGGATGTTGCCTAAACTGTGTTCGATAACATTGTCAATATAGAAAGATGGATGTTGCCTAAACTGTGTTCGATAATATTGTCAATATAGAAAGATGGATGTTGCCTAAACTGTGTTCGATAACATTGTCACTATAGAATGATGGATGTTGCCTAATTGTGTTCGATAACATTGTCAATATAGAAAGATGGATGTTGCCTAATTGTGTTCGATAACATTGTCAATATAGAAAGATGGATGTTGCCTAAATTGTGTTCGATAACATTGTCAATATAGAAAGATGGATGTTGCCTAATTGTGTTCGATAACATTGTCAATTTATAAAGATGGATGTTGCCTAAACTGTGTTCGATATCATTGTCAATATAGAAAGATGGATGTTGCCTAATTGTGTTCGATAACATTGTCAATATAGAAAGATGGATGTTGCCTAAATTGTGTTCGATAACATTGTCAATATAGAAAGATGGATGTTGCGTAATTGTGTTCGATAACATTGTCAATGTAGAAAGATGGATGTTGCCTAATTGTGTTCGATAACATTGTCAATATAGAAATATGGATGTTGCCTAATTGTGTTCGATAACATTGTCAATATAGAAAGATGGATGTTGCCTAAATTGTGTTTGATAACATTGTCAATATAGAAAGATGGATGTTGCCTAATTGTGTTCGATAACATTGTCAATATAGAAAAATGGATGTTGCCTAATTGTGTTCGATAACATTGTCAATATAGAAAGATGGATGTTGCCTAAACTGTGTTCGATAACATTGTCAATATAGAAAGATGGATGTTGCCTAAACTGTGTTCGATAACATTGTCAATATAGAAAGATGGATGTTGCCTAAACTTTGTTCGATAACATTGACAATATAGAAAGATGGATGTTGCCTCAACTGTGTTCGATAACATTGTCAGTTTAGGCAACATCCATCTTTATAAATTGTGTTCGATAACATTGTCAATATAGAAAGATGGATGTTGCCTAATTGTGTTCGATAACATTGTCAATATAGAAAGATGGATGTTGCCTAATTGTGTTCGATAACATTGTCAATATAGAAAAATGGATGTTGCCTAAATTGTGTTCGATAACATTGTCAATATAGAAAGATGGATGTTGCCTAATTGTGTTCGATAACATTGTCAATTTATAAAGATGGATGTTGCCTAAACTGTGTTCGATAACATTGTCAATTAAGAAAGATGGATGTTGCCTAATTGTGTTCGATAACATTGTCAATATGTAAAGATGGATGTTGCCTAAACTGTGTTCGATATCATTGTCAATATAGAAAGATGGATGTTGCCTAATTGTGTTCGATAACATTGTCAATATAGAAAGATGGATGTTGCCTAATTGTGTTCGATAACATTGTCAATATAGAAAGATGGATGTTGCCTAAATTGTGTTCGATAACATTGTCAATATAGAAAGATGGATGTTGCCTAATTGTGTTCGATAACATTGTCAATATAGAAAGATGGATGTTGCCTAATTGTGTTCGATTACATTGTCAATACAGAAAGATGGATGTTGCCTAAACTGTGTTCGATAACATTGTCAATATAGAAAGATGGAAGTTGCCTTAACTGTATTCGATAACATTGTCAATATAGAAAGATGGATGTTGCCTAAACTGTGTTCGATAACATTGTCAGTATAAAAAGATGGATGTTGCCTTATTGTGTTCGATAATATTGTCAATATAGAAAGATGGATGTTGCCTAATTGTGTTCGATAACATTGTCAATATAGAAAGATTGATGTTGCCTAATTGTGTTCGATAACATTGTCAATATAGAAAGATGGATGTTGCCTAATTGTGTTCGATAATATTGTCAATATAGAAAGATGGATGTTGCCTAATTGTGTTCGATAACATTGTCAATATAGAAAGATAGATGTTGCCTAAACTGTGTTCGATAACATTGACAATATAAAAAGATGGATGTTGCCTAAACTGTTTTCGATAACATTGTCAATATAGAAAGATGAATGTTGCCTAAACTGTGTTCGATAATATTGTCAATACAGAAAGATGGATGTTGCCTAATTGTGTTCGATAACATTGTCAATATAGAAAAATGGATGTTGCCTAATTGTGTTCGATAACATTGTCAATATAGAAAGATGGATGTTGCCTAAACTGTGTTCGATAACATTGTCAATATAGAAAGATGGAAGTTGCCTTAACTGTGTTCGATAACATTGTCAATATAGAAAGATGGATGTTGCCTAAACTGTGTTCGATATCATTGTCAGTATAAAAAGATGGATGTTGCCTAATTGTGTTCGATAACATTGTCAATATAGAAAGATGGAAGTTGCCTTAACTGTGTTCGATAACATTGTCAATATAGAAAGATGGATGTTGCCTAAACTGTGTTCGATAACATTGTCAGTATAGAAAGATGGATGTTGCCTAATTGTGTTCGATAACATTGTAAATATAGAAAGATGGATGTTCCCTGAACTGTGTTCTATAACATTGTCAATATAGAAAGATGTATGTTGCCTAAACTGTGTTCGATAACATTGTCAATATAGAAAGATGGATGTAACATTGTCAATATAGAAAGATTGATGTTGCCTAATTGTGTTCGATAACATTGTCAATAGAGAAAGATGGATGTTGCCTAATTGTGTTCGATAACATTGTCAATATAGAAAAATGGATGTTGCCTAAACTGTGTTCGATAACATTGTCAATATAGAAAGATGGATGTTGCCTAAACTGTGTTCGATAACATTGTCAATATAGAAAGATGGATGTTGCCTAAACTGTGTTCGATAACATTGACAATATAGAAAGATGGATGTTGCCTCAACTGTGTTCGATAACATTGTCAGTTTAGGCAACATCCATCTTTATAAATTGTGTTCGATAACATTGTCAATATAGAAAGATGGATGTTGCCTAATTGTGTTCGATAACATTGTCAATATAGAAAGATGGATGTTGCCTAATTGTGTTCGATAACATTGTCAATATAGAAAAATGGATGTTGCCTAAATTGTGTTCGATAACATTGTCAATATAGAAAGATGGATGTTGCCTAATTGTGTTCGATAACATTGTCAATTTATAAAGATGGATGTTGCCTAAACTGTGTTCGATAACATTGTCAATTAAGAAAGATGGATGTTGCCTAATTGTGTTCGATAACATTGTCAATATAGAAAGATGGATGTTGCCTAAATTGTGTTCGATAACATTGTCAATATAGAAAGATGGATGTTGCCTAATTGTGTTCGATAACATTGTCAATATAGAAAGATGGATGTTGCCTAATTGTGTTCGATTACATTGTCAATACAGAAAGATGGATGTTGCCTAAACTGTGTTCGATAACATTGTCAATATAGAAAGATGGAAGTTGCCTTAACTGTATTCGATAACATTGTCAATATAGAAAGATGGATGTTGCCTAAACTGTGTTCGATAACATTGTCAGTATAAAAAGATGGATGTTGCCTTATTGTGTTCGATAATATTGTCAATATAGAAAGATGGATGTTGCCTAATTGTGTTCGATAACATTGTCAATATAGAAAGATTGATGTTGCCTAATTGTGTTCGATAACATTGTCAATATAGAAAGATGGATGTTGCCTAATTGTGTTCGATAACATTGTCAATATAGAAAGATGGATGTTGCCTAAATTGTGTTCGATAACATTGTCAATATAGAAAGATGGATGTTGCCTAATTGTGTTCGATAACATTGTCAATTTATAAAGATGGATGTTGCCTAAACTGTGTTCGATAACATTGTCAATTAAGAAAGATGGATGTTGCCTAATTGTGTTCGATAACATTGTCAATATGTAAAGATGGATGTTGCCTAAACTGTGTTCGATATCATTGTCAATATAGAAAGATGGATGTTGCCTAATTGTGTTCGATAACATTGTCAATATAGAAAGATGGATGTTGCCTAAATTGTGTTCGATAACATTGTCAATATAGAAAGATGGATGTTGCCTAATTGTGTTCGATAACATTGTCAATGTAGAAAGATGGATGTTGCCTAATTGTGTTCGATAACATTGTCAATATAGAAATATGGATGTTCCCTAATTGTGTTCGATAACATTGTCAATATAGAAAGATGGATGTTGCCTAAATTGTGTTTGATAACATTGTCAATATAGAAAGATGGATGTTGCCTAATTGTGTTCGATAACATTGTCAATATAGAAAAATGGATGTTGCCTAATTGTGTTCGATAACATTGTCAATATAGAAAGATGGATGTTGCCTAAACTGTGTTCGATAACATTGTCAATATAGAAAGATGGAAGTTGCCTTAACTGTGTTCGATAACATTGTCAATATAGAAAGATGGATGTTGCCTAAACTGTGTTCGATATCATTGTCAGTATAAAAAGATGGATGTTGCCTAATTGTGTTCGATAACATTGTCAATATAGAAAGATGGAAGTTGCCTTAACTGTGTTCGATAACATTGTCAATATAGAAAGATGGATGTTGCCTAAACTGTGTTCGATAACATTGTCAGTATAGAAAGATGGATGTTGCCTAATTGTGTTCGATAACATTGTAAATATAGAAAGATGGATGTTCCCTGAACTGTGTTCTATAACATTGTCAATATAGAAAGATGTATGTTGCCTAAACTGTGTTCGATAACATTGTCAATATAGAAAGATGGATGTAACATTGTCAATATAGAAAGATTGATGTTGCCTAATTGTGTTCGATAACATTGTCAATAGAGAAAGATGGATGTTGCCTAAACTGTGTTTGATAACATTGTCAATATAGAAAGATGGAAGTTGCCTTAACTGTGTTCGATAACATTGTCAATATAGAAAGATGGATGTTGCCTAACTTGTGTTCGATAACATTGTCAATATAGAAAGATGGATGTTGCCTAAACTGTGTTCGATAACATTGTCAATATAGAAAGATGGATGTTGCCTAAACTGTGTTCGATAACATTGTCAATACAGAAAGATGGATGTTGCCTAGTTGTGTTCGATAACATTGTCAATATAGAAAGATGGATGTTGCCTAAACTGTGTTCGATAACATTGTCAATATAGAAAGATGGATGTTGCCTAATTGTGTTCGATAACATTGTCAATATAGAAAGATGGATGTTGCCTAATTGTGTTCGATAACATTGTCAATATAGAAAGATGGATGTTGCCTAAACTGTGTTCGATAACATTGTCAATATAGAAAGATGGATGTTGCCTAAACTGTGTTCGATAACATTGACAATATAGAAAGATGGATGTTGGCAACCTCAACTGTGTTCGATAACATTGTCAGTTTAGGCAACATCCATCTTTATAAATTGTGTTCGATAACATTGTCAATATAGAAAGATGGATGTTGCCTAATTGTGTTCGATAACATTGTCAATATAGAAAGATGGATGTTGCCTAATTGTGTTCGATAACATTGTCAATATAGAAAGATGGATGTTGCCTAAATTGTGTTCGGTAACATTGTCAATATAGAAAGATGAATGTTGCCTAATTGTGTTCGATAACATTGTCAATTTATAAAGATGGATGTTGCCTAAACTGTGTTCGATATCATTGTCAATATAGAAAGATGGATGTTGCCTAATTGTGTTCGATAACATTGTCAATATAGAAAGATGGATGTTGCCTAAATTGTGTTCGATAACATTGTCAATATAGAAAGATGGATGTTGCCTAATTGTGTTCGATAACATTGTCAATGTAGAAAGATGGATGTTGCCTAATTGTGTTCGATAACATTGTCAATATAGAAATATGGATGTTGCCTAATTGTGTTCGATAACATTGTCAATATAGAAAGATGGATGTTGCCTAAATTGTGTTTGATAACATTGTCAATATAGAAAGATGGATGTTGCCTAATTGTGTTCGATAACATTGTCAATATAGAAAAATGGATGTTGCCTAATTGTGTTCGATAACATTGTCAATATAGAAAGATGGATGTTGCCTAAACTGTGTTCGATAACATTGTCAATATAGAAAGATGGATGTTGCCTAAACTGTGTTCGATAACATTGTCAATATAGAAAGATGGATGTTGCCTAAACTGTGTTCGATAACATTGACAATATAGAAAGATGGATGTTGCCTCAACTGTGTTCGATAACATTGTCAGTTTAGGCAACATCCATCTTTATAAATTGTGTTCGATAACATTGTCAATATAGAAAGATGGATGTTGCCTAATTGTGTTCGATAACATTGTCAATATAGAAAGATGGATGTTGCCTAATTGTGTTCGATAACATTGTCAATATAGAAAAATGGATGTTGCCTAAATTGTGTTCGATAACATTGTCAATATAGAAAGATGGATGTTGCCTAATTGTGTTCGATAACATTGTCAATTTATAAAGATGGATGTTGCCTAAACTGTGTTCGATAACATTGTCAATTAAGAAAGATGGATGTTGCCTAATTGTGTTCGATAACATTGTCAATATGTAAAGATGGATGTTGCCTAAACTGTGTTCGATATCATTGTCAATATAGAAAGATGGATGTTGCCTAATTGTGTTCGATAACATTGTCAATATAGAAAGATGGATGTTGCCTAATTGTGTTCGATAACATTGTCAATATAGAAAGATGGATGTTGCCTAAATTGTGTTCGATAACATTGTCAATATAGAAAGATGGATGTTGCCTAATTGTGTTCGATAACATTGTCAATATAGAAAGATGGATGTTGCCTAATTGTGTTCGATTACATTGTCAATACAGAAAGATGGATGTTGCCTAAACTGTGTTCGATAACATTGTCAATATAGAAAGATGGAAGTTGCCTTAACTGTATTCGATAACATTGTCAATATAGAAAGATGGATGTTGCCTAAACTGTGTTCGATAACATTGTCAGTATAAAAAGATGGATGTTGCCTTATTGTGTTCGATAATATTGTCAATATAGAAAGATGGATGTTGCCTAATTGTGTTCGATAACATTGTCAATATAGAAAGATTGATGTTGCCTAATTGTGTTCGATAACATTGTCAATATAGAAAGATGGATGTTGCCTAATTGTGTTCGATAACATTGTCAATATAGAAAGATGGATGTTGCCTAAATTGTGTTCGATAACATTGTCAATATAGAAAGATGGATGTTGCCTAATTGTGTTCGATAACATTGTCAATTTATAAAGATGGATGTTGCCTAAACTGTGTTCGATAACATTGTCAATTAAGAAAGATGGATGTTGCCTAATTGTTTTCGATAACATTGTCAATATGTAAAGATGGATGTTGCCTAAACTGTGTTCGATATCATTGTCAATATAGAAAGATGGATGTTGCCTAATTGTGTTCGATAACATTGTCAATATAGAAAGATGGATGTTGCCTAATTGTGTTCGATAACATTGTCAATATAGAAAGATGGATGTTGCCTAATTGTGTTCGATTACATTGTCAATATAGAAAGATGGATGTTGCCTAAACTGTGTTCGATAACATTGTCAATATAGAAAGATGGATGTTGCCTAAACTGTGTTCGATAACATTGTCAGTATAAAAAGATGGATGTTGCCTTAACTGTGTTCGATAACATTGTCAATATAGAAAGAAGGATGTTGCCTAAACTGTGTTCGATAACATTGTCAGTATAGAAAGATGGATGTTGCCTAATTGTGTTCGATAACATTGTAAATATAGAAAGATGGATGTTCCCTGAACTGTGTTCGATAACATTGTCAATATAGAAAGATGTATGTTGCCTAAACTGTGTTCGATAACATTGTCAATATAGAAAGATGGATGTAACATTGTCAATATAGAAAGATTGATGTTGCCTAATTGTGTTCGATAACATTGTCAATAGAGAAAGATGGATGTTGCCTAAACTGTGTTTGATAACATTGTCAATATAGAAAGATGGAAGTTGCCTTAACTGTGTTCGATAACATTGTCAATATAGAAAGATGGATGTTGCCTAAACTGTGTTCGATAACATTGTCAATATAGAAAGATGGATGTTGCCTAATTGTGTTCCATAACATTGTAAATATAGAAAGATGGATGTTGCCTGAACTGTGTTCGATAACATTGTCAATATAGAAAGATGGATGTTGCCTAAACTGTGTTCGATAACATTGTCAATATAGAAAGATGGATGTTGCCTAAACTGTGTTCGATAACATTGTCAATATAGAAAGATGGATGTTGCCTAATTGTGTTCGATAACATTGTCAATATAGAAAGATGGATGTTGCCTAATTGTGTTCGATAACATTGTCAATATAGAAAGATGGATGTTGCCTAACTGTGTTCAATAACATTGTCAATATAGAAAGATAGATGTTGCCTAAACTGTGTTCGATAACATTGTCAATATAGAAAGATGGATGTTGCCTAATTTGTGTTCGATAACATTGTCAATATAGAAAGATGGATGTTGCCTAAACTGTGTTCGATAACATTGTCAATATAGAAAGATGGATGTTGCCTAAACTGTGTTCGATAACATTGTCAATACAGAAAGATGGATGTTGCCTAGTTGTGTTCGATAACATTGTCAATATAGAAAGATGGATGTTGCCTAATTGTGTTCGATAACATTGTCAATATAGAAAAATAGATGTTGCCTAAACTGTGTTCGATAACATTGTCAATATAGAAAGATGGATGTTGCCTAATTGTGTTCGATAACATTGTCAATATAGAAAGATGGATGTTGCCTAAACTGTGTTCGATAACATTGTCAATATAGAAATATGGATGTTGCCTAAACTGTGTTCGATAACATTGTCAATATAGAACGATGGATGTTGCCTAATTGTGTCGATAACATTGTCAATTTATAAAGATGGATGTTGCCTAAACTGTGTTCGATAACATTGTCAATATAGAAAGATGGATGTTGCCTAATTGTGTTCGATAACATTGTCAATATAGAAATATGGATGTTGCCTAAACTGTGTTCGATAACATTGACAATATAAAAAGATGGATGTTGCCTAAACTGTTTTCGATAACATTGTCAATATAGAAAGATGAATGTTGCCTAAACTGTGTTCGATAATATTGTCAATACAGAAAGATGGATGTTGCCTAAACTGTGTTCGATAACATTGTCACTATAGAAAGATGGATGTTGCCTAATTGTGTTCGATAACATTGTCACTATAGAAAGATGGATGTTGCCTAATTGTGTTCGATAACATTGTCAATATAGAAATATGGATGTTGCCTAAACTGTGTTCGATAACATTGCCAATATAAAAAGATGGATGTTGCCTAAACTGTGTTCGATAACATTGACAATATAGAAAGATGGATGTTGCCTAAACTGTGTTCGATAACATCGTCAATATAGAAAGATGGATGTTGCCTAAACTGTGTTCGATAACATTGTCAATATAGAAAGATGGATGTTGCCTAATTGTGTTCGATAACATTGTCAATATAGAAAGATAGATGTTGCCTAAACTGTGTTCGATAACATTGTCAATATAGAAATATGGATGTTGCCTAAACTGTGTTCGATAACATTGTCACTATAGAAAGATGGATGTTGCCTAATTGTGTTCGATAACATTGTCAATATAGAAAGATGGATGTTGCCTAAACTGTTTTCGATAACATTGTCAATATAGAAAGATGGATGTTGCCTAAACTGTGTTCGATAATATTGTCAATACAGAAAGATGGATGTTGCCTAAACTGTGTTCGATAACATTGTCACTATAGAAAGATGGATGTTGCCTAATTGTGTTCGATAACATTGTCACTATAGAAAGATGAGTGTTGCCTAATTGTGTTCGATAACATTGTCAATATAGAAAGATGGATGTTGCCTAAACTGTGTTCGATAACATTGCCAATATAGAAAGATGGATGTTGCCTAAACTGTGTTCGATAACATTGACAATATAGAAAGATGGATGTTGCCTAAACTGTTTTCGATAACATTGTCAATATAGAAAGATGGATGTTGCCTAAACTGTGTTCGATAATATTGTCAATACAGAAAGATGGATGTTGCCTAAACTGTGTTCGATAACATTGTTACTATAGAAAGATGGATGTTGCCTAATTGTGTTCGATAACATTGTCACTATAGAAAGATGGATCTTGCCTAATTGTGTTCGATAACATTGTCAATATAGAAAGATGGATGTTGCCTAAACTGTGTTCGATAACATTGCCAATATAGAAAGATGGATGTTGCCTAAACTGTGTTCCATAAAATTGTCAATATAGAAAGATGGATGTTGCCTAAACTGTGTTCGATAACATTGTCAATATAGAAAGATGGATGTTGCCTAATTGTGTTCGATAACATTGTCAATATAGAAAGATAGATGTTGCCTAAACTGTGTTCGATAACATTGTCAATATAGAAAGATGGATGTTGCCTAAACTGTGTTCGATAGCATTGTCAATATAGAAAGATGGATGTTGCCTAAACTGTGTTCGATAACATTGTCAATATAGAAAGATGGATGTTGCCTAAACTGTGTTCGATAACATTGTCAATACAGAAAGATGGATGTTGCCTAATTGTGTTCGATAACATTGTCAATATAGAAAGATGGATGGTGCCTAATTGTGTTCGATATCATTGTCAATATAGAAAGATGGATGTTGCCTAAACTGTGTTCGATAACATTGTCAATATAGAAAGATGGATGTTGCCTAATTGTGTTCGATAACATTGTCAATATAGAAAGATGGATGTTGCCTAATTGTGTTCGATAAAATTGTCAATATAGAAAGATGGATGTTGCCTAATTGTGTTCGATAACATTGTCAATATAGAAAGATAGATGTTGCCTAAACTGTGTTCGATAACATTGTCAATATAGAAAGATGGATGTTGCCTAAACTGTGTTCGATAGCATTGTCAATATAGAAAGATGGATGTTGCCTAAACTGTGTTCGATAACATTGTCAATATAGAAAGATGGATGTTGCCTAAACTGTGTTCGATAACATTGTCAATACAGAAAGGTGGATGTTGCCTAATTGTGTTCGATAACATTGTCAATATAGAAAGATGGATGTTGCCTAATTGTGTTCGATATCATTGTCAATATAGAAAGATGGATGTTGCCTAAACTGTGTTCGATAACATTGTCAATATAGAAAGATGGATGTTGCCTAATTGTGTTCGATAACATTGTCAATATAGAAAGATGGATGTTGCCTAATTGTGTTCGATATCATTGTCAATATAGAAAGATGGATGTTGCCTAAACTGTGTTCGATAACATTGACAATATAGAAAGATGGATGTTGCCTAAACTGTGTTCAATAACATTGTCAATATAGAAAGATGGATGTTGCCTAAACTGTGTTCGATAATATTGTCAATATAGAAAGATGGATGTTGCCTAAACTGTGTTCGATAACATTGTCACTATAGAAAGGTGGATTTTGCCTAATTGTGTTCGATAACATTGTCACTATAGAAAGATGGATGTTGCCTAATTGTGTTCGATAACATTGTCAATATAGAAAGATGGATTTTGCCTAAACTGTGTTCGATAACATTGCCAATATAGAAAGATGGATGTTGCCTAAACTGTGTTCGATAAAATTGTCAATATAGAAAGATGGATTTTGCCTAAACTGTGTTTGATAACATCGTCAATATAGAAAGATGGATGTTGCCTAAACTGTGTTCGATAACATTGTCAATATAGAAAGATGGATGTAGCCTAAACTGTGTTCGATAACATTGTCAATACAGGAAGATGGATGTTGCCTAATTGTGTTAGATAACATTGTCTATAGAAAGATGGATGTTGCCTAATTGTGTTCGATAACGTCAATATAGAAAGATGGATGTTGCCTAAACTGTGTTCGATAACTTTGACAATATAGAAAGATGGAAGTTGCCTAAACTGTGTTCGATAATATTGTCAATATAGAAAGATGGATGTTGCCTAATTGTGTTCGATAACATTGTCAATATAGAAAGATGGATGTTGCCTAAACTGTGTTCGATAACATTGTCAATATAGAAAGATGGATGTTGCCTAAACTGTGTTCGATAACATTGTCAATACAGAAAGATGGATGTTGCCTAGTTGTTTTCGATAACATTGTCAATATAGAAAGATGGATGTTCCCTAAACTGTGTTCGATAACATTGTCAATACAGAAAGATGGATGTTGCCTAGTTGTGTTTGATAACATTGTCAATATAGAAAGATGGATGTTCCCTAAACTGTGTTCGATAACATTGTCAATATAGAAATATGGATGTTGCCTAATTGTGTTCGATAACATTGTCAATATAGACATATGGATGTTGCCTAAACTGTGTTCGATAGCATTGTAAATGTAGAAAGATGGATGTTGCCTAATTGTGTTTGATAACATTGTCAATATAGAAAGATGGATGTTGCCTATATAGAAAGATGGATGTTGCCTAAACTGTGTTCGATAACATTGTCAATATAGAAAGATGGATGTTGCCTAAACTGTGTTCGATAACATTGTCAATACAGAAAGATGGATGTTGCCTAATTGTGTTCGATAACATTGTCAATATAGAAAGATGGATGTTCCCTAATTGTGTTCGATAACATTGTCAATATAGAAAGATGGTTGTTGCCTAAACTGTGTTCGATAACATTGACAATATAGAAAGATGGATGTTGCCTAAACTGTGTTCGATAACATTGTCAATATAGAAAGATGGATGTTGCCTAAACTGTGTTCGATAATATTGTCAATATAGAAAGATGGATGTTGCCTAAACTGTGTTCGATAACATTGTCACTATAGAATGATGGATGTTGCCTAATTGTGTTCGATAACATTGTCAATATAGAAAGATGGATGTTGCCTTATTGTGTTCGATAACATTGTCAATATAGAAAGATGGATGTTGCCTAAATTGTGTTCGATAACATTGTCAATATAGAAAGATGGATGTTGCCTAATTGTGTTCGATAACATTGTCAATTTATAAAGATGGATGTTGCCTAAACTGTGTTCGATATCATTGTCAATATAGAAAGATGGATGTTGCCTAATTGTGTTCGATAACATTGTCAATATAGAAAGATGGATGTTGCCTAAATTGTGTTCGATAACATTGTCAATATAGAAAGATGGATGTTGCCTAATTGTGTTCGATAACATTGTCAATGTAGAAAGATGGATGTTGCCTAATTGTGTTCGATAACATTGTCAATATAGAAATATGGATGTTGCCTAATTGTGTTCGATAACATTGTCAATATAGAAAGATGGATGTTGCCTAAATTGTGTTTGATAACATTGTCAATATAGAAAGATGGATGTTGCCTAATTGTGTTCGATAACATTGTCAATATAGAAAAATGGATGTTGCCTAATTGTGTTCGATAACATTGTCAATATAGAAAGATGGATGTTGCCTAAACTGTGTTCGATAACATTGTCAATATAGAAAGATGGATGTTGCCTAAACTGTGTTCGATAACATTGTCAATATAGAAAGATGGATGTTGCCTAAACTGTGTTCGATAACATTGACAATATAGAAAGATGGATGTTGCCTCAACTGTGTTCGATAACATTGTCAGTTTAGGCAACATCCATCTTTATAAATTGTGTTCGATAACATTGTCAATATAGAAAGATGGATGTTGCCTAATTGTGTTCGATAACATTGTCAATATAGAAAGATGGATGTTGCCTAATTGTGTTCGATAACATTGTCAATATAGAAAAATGGATGTTGCCTAAATTGTGTTCGATAACATTGTCAATATAGAAAGATGGATGTTGCCTAATTGTGTTCGATAACATTGTCAATTTATAAAGATGGATGTTGCCTAAACTGTGTTCGATAACATTGTCAATTAAGAAAGATGGATGTTGCCTAATTGTGTTCGATAACATTGTCAATATGTAAAGATGGATGTTGCCTAAACTGTGTTCGATATCATTGTCAATATAGAAAGATGGATGTTGCCTAATTGTGTTCGATAACATTGTCAATATAGAAAGATGGATGTTGCCTAATTGTGTTCGATAACATTGTCAATATAGAAAGATGGATGTTGCCTAAATTGTGTTCGATAACATTGTCAATATAGAAAGATGGATGTTGCCTAATTGTGTTCGATAACATTGTCAATATAGAAAGATGGATGTTGCCTAATTGTGTTCGATTACATTGTCAATACAGAAAGATGGATGTTGCCTAAACTGTGTTCGATAACATTGTCAATATAGAAAGATGGAAGTTGCCTTAACTGTATTCGATAACATTGTCAATATAGAAAGATGGATGTTGCCTAAACTGTGTTCGATAACATTGTCAGTATAAAAAGATGGATGTTGCCTTATTGTGTTCGATAATATTGTCAATATAGAAAGATGGATGTTGCCTAATTGTGTTCGATAACATTGTCAATATAGAAAGATTGATGTTGCCTAATTGTGTTCGATAACATTGTCAATATAGAAAGATGGATGTTGCCTAATTGTGTTCGATAACATTGTCAATATAGAAAGATGGATGTTGCCTAAATTGTGTTCGATAACATTGTCAATATAGAAAGATGGATGTTGCCTAATTGTGTTCGATAACATTGTCAATTTATAAAGATGGATGTTGCCTAAACTGTGTTCGATAACATTGTCAATTAAGAAAGATGGATGTTGCCTAATTGTGTTCGATAACATTGTCAATATAGAAAGATGGATGGTGCCTAATTGTGTTCGATATCATTGTCAATATAGAAAGATGGATGTTGCCTAAACTGTGTTCGATAACATTGTCAATATAGAAAGATGGATGTTGCCTAATTGTGTTCGATAACATTGTCAATATAGAAAGATGGATGTTGCCTAATTGTGTTCGATAAAATTGTCAATATAGAAAGATGGATGTTGCCTAATTGTGTTCGATAACATTGTCAATATAGAAAGATAGATGTTGCCTAAACTGTGTTCGATAACATTGTCAATATAGAAAGATGGATGTTGCCTAAACTGTGTTCGATAGCATTGTCAATATAGAAAGATGGATGTTGCCTAAACTGTGTTCGATAACATTGTCAATATAGAAAGATGGATGTTGCCTAAACTGTGTTCGATAACATTGTCAATACAGAAAGGTGGATGTTGCCTAATTGTGTTCGATAACATTGTCAATATAGAAAGATGGATGTTGCCTAATTGTGTTCGATATCATTGTCAATATAGAAAGATGGATGTTGCCTAAACTGTGTTCGATAACATTGTCAATATAGAAAGATGGATGTTGCCTAATTGTGTTCGATAACATTGTCAATATAGAAAGATGGATGTTGCCTAATTGTGTTCGATATCATTGTCAATATAGAAAGATGGATGTTGCCTAAACTGTGTTCGATAACATTGACAATATAGAAAGATGGATGTTGCCTAAACTGTGTTCAATAACATTGTCAATATAGAAAGATGGATGTTGCCTAAACTGTGTTCGATAATATTGTCAATATAGAAAGATGGATGTTGCCTAAACTGTGTTCGATAACATTGTCACTATAGAAAGGTGGATTTTGCCTAATTGTGTTCGATAACATTGTCACTATAGAAAGATGGATGTTGCCTAATTGTGTTCGATAACATTGTCAATATAGAAAGATGGATTTTGCCTAAACTGTGTTCGATAACATTGCCAATATAGAAAGATGGATGTTGCCTAAACTGTGTTCGATAAAATTGTCAATATAGAAAGATGGATTTTGCCTAAACTGTGTTTGATAACATCGTCAATATAGAAAGATGGATGTTGCCTAAACTGTGTTCGATAACATTGTCAATATAGAAAGATGGATGTAGCATTAACTGTGTTCGATAACATTGTCAATACAGGAAGATGGATGTTGCCTAATTGTGTTAGATAACATTGTCTATAGAAAGATGGATGTTGCCTAATTGTGTTCGATAACGTCGATATAGAAAGATGGATGTTGCCTAAACTGTGTTCGATAACTTTGACAATATAGAAAGATGGAAGTTGCCTAAACTGTGTTCGATAATATTGTCAATATAGAAAGATGGATGTTGCCTAATTGTGTTCGATAACATTGTCAATATAGAAAGATGGATGTTGCCTAAACTGTGTTCGATAACATTGTCAATATAGAAAGATGGATGTTGCCTAAACTGTGTTCGATAACATTGTCAATACAGAAAGATGGATGTTGCCTAGTTGTTTTCGATAACATTGTCAATATAGAAAGATGGATGTTCCCTAAACTGTGTTCGATAACATTGTCAATACAGAAAGATGGATGTTGCCTAGTTGTGTTTGATAACATTGTCAATATAGAAAGATGGATGTTCCCTAAACTGTGTTCGATAACATTGTCAATATAGAAATATGGATGTTGCCTAATTGTGTTCGATAACATTGTCAATATAGACATATGGATGTTGCCTAAACTGTGTTCGATAGCATTGTAAATGTAGAAAGATGGATGTTGCCTAATTGTGTTTGATAACATTGTCAATATAGAAAGATGGATGTTGCCTATATAGAAAGATGGATGTTGCCTAAACTGTGTTCGATAACATTGTCAATATAGAAAGATGGATGTTGCCTAAACTGTGTTCGATAACATTGTCAATACAGAAAGATGGATGTTGCCTAATTGTGTTCGATAACATTGTCAATATAGAAAGATGGATGTTCCCTAATTGTGTTCGATAACATTGTCAATATAGAAAGATGGTTGTTGCCTAAACTGTGTTCGATAACATTGACAATATAGAAAGATGGATGTTGCCTAAACTGTGTTCGATAACATTGTCAATATACAAAGATGGATGTTGCCTAAACTGTGTTCGATAATATTGTCAATATAGAAAGATGGATGTTGCCTAAACTGTGTTCGATAACATTGTCACTATAGAATGATGGATGTTGCCTAATTGTGTTCGATAAAATTGTCACTATAGAAAGATGGATGTTGCCTAATTGTGTTCGATAACATTGTCAATATAGAAAGATGGATTTTGCCTAAACTGTGTTCGATAACATTGCCAAAATAGAAAGATGGATGTTGCCTAAACTGTGTTCGATAAAATTGTCAATATAGAAAGATGGATTTTGCCTAAACTGTGTTCGATAACATCGTCAATATAGAAAGATGGATGTTGCCTAAACTGTGTTCGATAACATTGTCAATATAGAAAGATGGATGTTGCCTAATTGTGTTCTATAACATTGTCAATATAGAAAGATGGATGTTGCCTAAACTGTGTTCGATAACATTGTCAATATAGAAAGATGGATGTTGCCTAAACTGTGTTCGATAGCATTGTCAATATAGAAAGATGGATGTTGCCTAATTGTGTTCGATATCATTGTCAATATAGAAAGATGGATGTTGCCTAAACTGTGTTCAATAACATTGTCAATATAGAAAGATTGATGTTGTCTAATTGTGTTCGATAACATTGTCAATTTATAAAGATGGATGTTGCCTAAACTGTGTTCGATAACATTGTCAATATAGAAAGATGGATGTTGCCTAAACTGTGTTCGATAACATTGTCAATATAGAAAGATTGATGTTGTCTAATTGTGTTCGATAACATTGTCAATTTATAAAGATGGATGTTGCCTAAACTGTGTTCGATAACATTGTCAATATAGAAAGATGGATGTTGCCTAAACTGTGTTCGATAACATTGTCAATATAGAAAGATGGATGTTGTCTAATTGTGTTCGATAACATTGTCAATATAGAAAGATGGATGTTTCCTAAGCTGTGTTCGATGACATTGTCAATATAGAAAGATGGATGTTGCCTAAATTGTGTTCGATAACATTGTAAATATAGAAAGATGGATGTTGCCTAATTGTGTTCGATAACATTGTCAATATAGAAAGATGGATGTTGCCTAATTGTGTTCGATAACATTGTCAATATAGAAAGATGGATGTTGCCTAAACTGTGTTCGATAACATTGTCAATATAGAAAGATGGATGTTGCCTAATTATGTTCGATAACATTGTCAATATAGACATATGGATGTTGCCTAAACTGTTCGATAGCATTGTCAATGTAGAAAGATGGATGTTGCCTAATTGTGTCGATAACATTGTCAATTTATAAAGATGGATGTAACATTGTCAATATAGAAAGATGGATGTTGCCTAATTGTGTTCGATAACATTGTCAATATAGAAAGATGGATGTTGCCTAATTGTGTTCGATAACATTGTCAATATAGAAAGATGGATGTTGCCTAAACTGTGTTCGATAACATTGTCAATATAGAAATATGGATGTTGCCTAAACTGTGTTCGATAACATTGTCAATATAGAAAGATGGATGTTGCCTAATTGTGTCGATAACATTGTCAATTTATAAAGATGGATGTTGCCTAAACTGTGTTCGATAACATTGTCAATATAGAAAGATGGATGTTGCCTAATTGTGTTCGATAACATTGTCAATATAGAAATATGGATGTTGCCTAAACTGTGTTCGATAACATTGACAATATAAAAAGATGGATGTTGCCTAAACTGTTTTCGATAACATTGTCAATATAGAAAGATGGATGTTGCCTAAACTGTGTTCGATAATATTGTCAATACAGAAAGATGGATGTTGCCTAAACTGTGTTCGATAACATTGTCACTATAGAAAGATGGATGTTGCCTAATTGTGTTCGATAACATTGTCACTATAGAAAGATGGATGTTGCCTAATTGTGTTCGATAACATTGTCAATATAGAAATATGGATGTTGCCTAAACTGTGTTCGATAACATTGCCAATATAAAAAGATGGATGTTGCCTAAACTGTGTTCGATAACATTGACAATATAGAAAGATGGATGTTGCCTAAACTGTGTTCGATAACATCGTCAATATAGAAAGATGGATGTTGCCTAAACTGTGTTCGATAACATTGTCAATATAGAAAGATGGATGTTGCCTAATTGTGTTCGATAACATTGTCAATATAGAAAGATAGATGTTGCCTAAACTGTGTTCGATAACATTGTCAATATAGAAATATGGATGTTGCCTAAACTGTGTTCGATAACATTGTCACTATAGAAAGATGGATGTTGCCTAATTGTGTTCGATAACATTGTCAATATAGAAAGATGGATGTTGCCTAAACTGTTTTCGATAACATTGTCAATATAGAAAGATGGATGTTGCCTAAACTGTGTTCGATAATATTGTCAATACAGAAAGATGGATGTTGCCTAAACTGTGTTCGATAACATTGTCACTATAGAAAGATGGATGTTGCCTAATTGTGTTCGATAACATTGTCACTATAGAAAGATGAGTGTTGCCTAATTGTGTTCGATAACATTGTCAATATAGAAAGATGGATGTTGCCTAAACTGTGTTCGATAACATTGCCAATATAGAAAGATGGATGTTGCCTAAACTGTGTTCGATAACATTGACAATATAGAAAGATGGATGTTGCCTAAACTGTTTTCGATAACATTGTCAATATAGAAAGATGGATGTTGCCTAAACTGTGTTCGATAATATTGTCAATACAGAAAGATGGATGTTGCCTAAACTGTGTTCGATAACATTGTTACTATAGAAAGATGGATGTTGCCTAATTGTGTTCGATAACATTGTCACTATAGAAAGATGGATCTTGCCTAATTGTGTTCGATAACATTGTCAATATAGAAAGATGGATGTTGCCTAAACTGTGTTCGATAACATTGCCAATATAGAAAGATGGATGTTGCCTAAACTGTGTTCCATAAAATTGTCAATATAGAAAGATGGATGTTGCCTAAACTGTGTTCGATAACATTGTCAATATAGAAAGATGGATGTTGCCTAATTGTGTTCGATAACATTGTCAATATAGAAAGATAGATGTTGCCTAAACTGTGTTCGATAACATTGTCAATATAGAAAGATGGATGTTGCCTAAACTGTGTTCGATAGCATTGTCAATATAGAAAGATGGATGTTGCCTAAACTGTGTTCGATAACATTGTCAATATAGAAAGATGGATGTTGCCTAAACTGTGTTCGATAACATTGTCAATACAGAAAGATGGATGTTGCCTAATTGTGTTCGATAACATTGTCAATATAGAAAGATGGATGGTGCCTAATTGTGTTCGATATCATTGTCAATATAGAAAGATGGATGTTGCCTAATTGTGTTCGATATCATTGTCAATATAGAAAGATGGATGTTGCCTAAACTGTGTTCGATAACATTGTCAATACAGAAAGGTGGATGTTGCCTAATTGTGTTCGATAACATTGTCAATATAGAAAGATGGATGTTGCCTAATTGTGTTCGATATCATTGTCAATATAGAAAGATGGATGTTGCCTAAACTGTGTTCGATAACATTGTCAATATAGAAAGATGGATGTTGCCTAATTGTGTTCGATAACATTGTCAATATAGAAAGATGGATGTTGCCTAATTGTGTTCGATATCATTGTCAATATAGAAAGATGGATGTTGCCTAAACTGTGTTCGATAACATTGACAATATAGAAAGATGGATGTTGCCTAAACTGTGTTCAATAACATTGTCAATATAGAAAGATGGATTTTGCCTAAACTGTGTTTGATAACATCGTCAATATAGAAAGATGGATGTTGCCTAAACTGTGTTCGATAACATTGTCAATACAGGAAGATGGATGTTGCCTAATTGTGTTAGATAACATTGTCTATAGAAAGATGGATGTTGCCTAATTGTGTTCGATAACGTCAATATAGAAAGATGGATGTTGCCTAAACTGTGTTCGATAACTTTGACAATATAGAAAGATGGAAGTTGCCTAAACTGTGTTCGATAATATTGTCAATATAGAAAGATGGATGTTGCCTAATTGTGTTCGATAACATTGTCAATATAGAAAGATGGATGTTGCCTAAACTGTGTTCGATAACATTGTCAATATAGAAAGATGGATGTTGCCTAAACTGTGTTCGATAACATTGTCAATACAGAAAGATGGATGTTGCCTAGTTGTTTTCGATAACATTGTCAATATAGAAAGATGGATGTTCCCTAAACTGTGTTCGATAACATTGTCAATACAGAAAGATGGATGTTGCCTAGTTGTGTTTGATAACATTGTCAATATAGAAAGATGGATGTTCCCTAAACTGTGTTCGATAACATTGTCAATATAGAAATATGGATGTTGCCTAATTGTGTTCGATAACATTGTCAATATAGACATATGGATGTTGCCTAAACTGTGTTCGATAGCATTGTAAATGTAGAAAGATGGATGTTGCCTAATTGTGTTTGATAACATTGTCAATATAGAAAGATGGATGTTGCCTATATAGAAAGATGGATGTTGCCTAAACTGTGTTCGATAACATTGTCAATATAGAAAGATGGATGTTGCCTAAACTGTGTTCGATAACATTGTCAATACAGAAAGATGGATGTTGCCTAATTGTGTTCGATAACATTGTCAATATAGAAAGATGGATGTTCCCTAATTGTGTTCGATAACATTGTCAATATAGAAAGATGGTTGTTGCCTAAACTGTGTTCGATAACATTGACAATATAGAAAGATGGATGTTGCCTAAACTGTGTTCGATAACATTGTCAATATAGAAAGATGGATGTTGCCTAAACTGTGTTCGATAATATTGTCAATATAGAAAGATGGATGTTGCCTAAACTGTGTTCGATAACATTGTCACTATAGAATGATGGATGTTGCCTAATTGTGTTCGATAACATTGTCAATATAGAAAGATGGATGTTGCCTAATTGTGTTCGATAACATTGTCAATATAGAAAGATGGATGTTGCCTAAATTGTGTTCGATAACATTGTCAATATAGAAAGATGGATGTTGCCTAATTGTGTTCGATAACATTGTCAATTTATAAAGATGGATGTTGCCTAAACTGTGTTCGATATCATTGTCAATATAGAAAGATGGATGTTGCCTAATTGTGTTCGATAACATTGTCAATATAGAAAGATGGATGTTGCCTAAATTGTGTTCGATAACATTGTCAATATAGAAAGATGGATGTTGCCTAATTGTGTTCGATAACATTGTCAATGTAGAAAGATGGATGTTGCCTAATTGTGTTCGATAACATTGTCAATATAGAAATATGGATGTTGCCTAATTGTGTTCGATAACATTGTCAATATAGAAAGATGGATGTTGCCTAAATTGTGTTTGATAACATTGTCAATATAGAAAGATGGATGTTGCCTAATTGTGTTCGATAACATTGTCAATATAGAAAAATGGATGTTGCCTAATTGTGTTCGATAACATTGTCAATATAGAAAGATGGATGTTGCCTAAACTGTGTTCGATAACATTGTCAATATAGAAAGATGGATGTTGCCTAAACTGTGTTCGATAACATTGTCAATATAGAAAGATGGATGTTGCCTAAACTGTGTTCGATAACATTGACAATATAGAAAGATGGATGTTGCCTCAACTGTGTTCGATAACATTGTCAGTTTAGGCAACATCCATCTTTATAAATTGTGTTCGATAACATTGTCAATATAGAAAGATGGATGTTGCCTAATTCTGTTCGATAACATTGTCAATATAGAAAGATGGATGTTGCCTAATTGTGTTCGATAACATTGTCAATATAGAAAAATGGATGTTGCCTAAATTGTGTTCGATAACATTGTCAATATAGAAAGATGGATGTTGCCTAATTGTGTTCGATAACATTGTCAATTTATAAAGATGGATGTTGCCTAAACTGTGTTCGATAACATTGTCAATTAAGAAAGATGGATGTTGCCTAATTGTGTTCGATAACATTGTCAATATGTAAAGATGGATGTTGCCTAAACTGTGTTCGATATCATTGTCAATATAGAAAGATGGATGTTGCCTAATTGTGTTCGATAACATTGTCAATATAGAAAGATGGATGTTGCCTAATTGTGTTCGATAACATTGTCAATATAGAAAGATGGATGTTGCCTAAATTGTGTTCGATAACATTGTCAATATAGAAAGATGGATGTTGCCTAATTGTGTTCGATAACATTGTCAATATAGAAAGATGGATGTTGCCTAATTGTGTTCGATTACATTGTCAATACAGAAAGATGGATGTTGCCTAAACTGTGTTCGATAACATTGTCAATATAGAAAGATGGATGTTGCCTAAACTGTGTTCGATAACATTGACAATATAGAAAGATGGATGTTGCCTCAACTGTGTTCGATAACATTGTCAGTTTAGGCAACATCCATCTTTATAAATTGTGTTCGATAACATTGTCAATATAGAAAGATGGATGTTGCCTAATTGTGTTCGATAACATTGTCAATATAGAAAGATGGATGTTGCCTAATTGTGTTCGATAACATTGTCAATATAGAAAAATGGATGTTGCCTAAATTGTGTTCGATAACATTGTCAATATAGAAAGATGGATGTTGCCTAATTGTGTTCGATAACATTGTCAATTTATAAAGATGGATGTTGCCTAAACTGTGTTCGATAACATTGTCAATTAAGAAAGATGGATGTTGCCTAATTGTGTTCGATAACATTGTCAATATGTAAAGATGGATGTTGCCTAAACTGTGTTCGATATCATTGTCAATATAGAAAGATGGATGTTGCCTAATTGTGTTCGATAACATTGTCAATATAGAAAGATGGATGTTGCCTAATTGTGTTCGATAACATTGTCAATATAGAAAGATGGATGTTGCCTAAATTGTGTTCGATAACATTGTCAATATAGAAAGATGGATGTTGCCTAATTGTGTTCGATAACATTGTCAATATAGAAAGATGGATGTTGCCTAATTGTGTTCGATTACATTGTCAATACAGAAAGATGGATGTTGCCTAAACTGTGTTCGATAACATTGTCAATATAGAAAGATGGAAGTTGCCTTAACTGTATTCGATAACATTGTCAATATAGAAAGATGGATGTTGCCTAAACTGTGTTCGATAACATTGTCAGTATAAAAAGATGGATGTTGCCTTATTGTGTTCGATAATATTGTCAATATAGAAAGATGGATGTTGCCTAATTGTGTTCGATAACATTGTCAATATAGAAAGATTGATGTTGCCTAATTGTGTTCGATAACATTGTCAATATAGAAAGATGGATGTTGCCTAATTGTGTTCGATAACATTGTCAATATAGAAAGATGGATGTTGCCTAAATTGTGTTCGATAACATTGTCAATATAGAAAGATGGATGTTGCCTAATTGTGTTCGATAACATTGTCAATTTATAAAGATGGATGTTGCCTAAACTGTGTTCGATAACATTGTCAATTAAGAAAGATGGATGTTGCCTAATTGTGTTCGATAACATTGTCAATATAGAAAGATGGATGGTGCCTAATTGTGTTCGATATCATTGTCAATATAGAAAGATGGATGTTGCCTAAACTGTGTTCGATAACATTGTCAATATAGAAAGATGGATGTTGCCTAATTGTGTTCGATAACATTGTCAATATAGAAAGATGGATGTTGCCTAATTGTGTTCGATAAAATTGTCAATATAGAAAGATGGATGTTGCCTAATTGTGTTCGATAACATTGTCAATATAGAAAGATAGATGTTGCCTAAACTGTGTTCGATAACATTGTCAATATAGAAAGATGGATGTTGCCTAAACTGTGTTCGATAGCATTGTCAATATAGAAAGATGGATGTTGCCTAAACTGTGTTCGATAACATTGTCAATATAGAAAGATGGATGTTGCCTAAACTGTGTTCGATAACATTGTCAATACAGAAAGGTGGATGTTGCCTAATTGTGTTCGATAACATTGTCAATATAGAAAGATGGATGTTGCCTAATTGTGTTCGATATCATTGTCAATATAGAAAGATGGATGTTGCCTAAACTGTGTTCGATAACATTGTCAATATAGAAAGATGGATGTTGCCTAATTGTGTTCGATAACATTGTCAATATAGAAAGATGGATGTTGCCTAATTGTGTTCGATATCATTGTCACTATAGAAAGGTGGATTTTGCCTAATTGTGTTCGATAACATTGTCACTATAGAAAGATGGATGTTGCCTAATTGTGTTCGATAACATTGTCAATATAGAAAGATGGATTTTGCCTAAACTGTGTTCGATAACATTGCCAATATAGAAAGATGGATGTTGCCTAAACTGTGTTCGATAAAATTGTCAATATAGAAAGATGGATTTTGCCTAAACTGTGTTTGATAACATCGTCAATATAGAAAGATGGATGTTGCCTAAACTGTGTTCGATAACATTGTCAATATAGAAAGATGGATGTAGCCTAAACTGTGTTCGATAACATTGTCAATACAGGAAGATGGATGTTGCCTAATTGTGTTAGATAACATTGTCTATAGAAAGATGGATGTTGCCTAATTGTGTTCGATAACGTCAATATAGAAAGATGGATGTTGCCTAAACTGTGTTCGATAACTTTGACAATATAGAAAGATGGAAGTTGCCTAAACTGTGTTCGATAATATTGTCAATATAGAAAGATGGATGTTGCCTAATTGTGTTCGATAACATTGTCAATATAGAAAGATGGATGTTGCCTAAACTGTGTTCGATAACATTGTCAATATAGAAAGATGGATGTTGCCTAAACTGTGTTCGATAACATTGTCAATACAGAAAGATGGATGTTGCCTAGTTGTTTTCGATAACATTGTCAATATAGAAAGATGGATGTTCCCTAAACTGTGTTCGATAACATTGTCAATACAGAAAGATGGATGTTGCCTAGTTGTGTTTGATAACATTGTCAATATAGAAAGATGGATGTTCCCTAAACTGTGTTCGATAACATTGTCAATATAGAAATATGGATGTTGCCTAATTGTGTTCGATAACATTGTCAATATAGACATATGGATGTTGCCTAAACTGTGTTCGATAGCATTGTAAATGTAGAAAGATGGATGTTGCCTAATTGTGTTTGATAACATTGTCAATATAGAAAGATGGATGTTGCCTATATAGAAAGATGGATGTTGCCTAAACTGTGTTCGATAACATTGTCAATATAGAAAGATGGATGTTGCCTAAACTGTGTTCGATAACATTGTCAATACAGAAAGATGGATGTTGCCTAATTGTGTTCGATAACATTGTCAATATAGAAAGATGGATGTTCCCTAATTGTGTTCGATAACATTGTCAATATAGAAAGATGGTTGTTGCCTAAACTGTGTTCGATAACATTGACAATATAGAAAGATGGATGTTGCCTAAACTGTGTTCGATAACATTGTCAATATAGAAAGATGGATGTTGCCTAAACTGTGTTCGATAATATTGTCAATATAGAAAGATGGATGTTGCCTAAACTGTGTTCGATAACATTGTCACTATAGAATGATGGATGTTGCCTAATTGTGTTCGATAACATTGTCAATATAGAAAGATGGATGTTGCCTTATTGTGTTCGATAACATTGTCAATATAGAAAGATGGATGTTGCCTAAATTGTGTTCGATAACATTGTCAATATAGAAAGATGGATGTTGCCTAATTGTGTTCGATAACATTGTCAATTTATAAAGATGGATGTTGCCTAAACTGTGTTCGATATCATTGTCAATATAGAAAGATGGATGTTGCCTAATTGTGTTCGATAACATTGTCAATATAGAAAGATGGATGTTGCCTAAATTGTGTTCGATAACATTGTCAATATAGAAAGATGGATGTTGCCTAATTGTGTTCGATAACATTGTCAATGTAGAAAGATGGATGTTGCCTAATTGTGTTCGATAACATTGTCAATATAGAAATATGGATGTTGCCTAATTGTGTTCGATAACATTGTCAATATAGAAAGATGGATGTTGCCTAAATTGTGTTTGATAACATTGTCAATATAGAAAGATGGATGTTGCCTAATTGTGTTCGATAACATTGTCAATATAGAAAAATGGATGTTGCCTAATTGTGTTCGATAACATTGTCAATATAGAAAGATGGATGTTGCCTAAACTGTGTTCGATAACATTGTCAATATAGAAAGATGGATGTTGCCTAAACTGTGTTCGATAACATTGTCAATATAGAAAGATGGATGTTGCCTAAACTGTGTTCGATAACATTGACAATATAGAAAGATGGATGTTGCCTCAACTGTGTTCGATAACATTGTCAGTTTAGGCAACATCCATCTTTATAAATTGTGTTCGATAACATTGTCAATATAGAAAGATGGATGTTGCCTAATTGTGTTCGATAACATTGTCAATATAGAAAGATGGATGTTGCCTAATTGTGTTCGATAACATTGTCAATATAGAAAAATGGATGTTGCCTAAATTGTGTTCGATAACATTGTCAATATAGAAAGATGGATGTTGCCTAATTGTGTTCGATAACATTGTCAATTTATAAAGATGGATGTTGCCTAAACTGTGTTCGATAACATTGTCAATTAAGAAAGATGGATGTTGCCTAATTGTGTTCGATAACATTGTCAATATGTAAAGATGGATGTTGCCTAAACTGTGTTCGATATCATTGTCAATATAGAAAGATGGATGTTGCCTAATTGTGTTCGATAACATTGTCAATATAGAAAGATGGATGTTGCCTAATTGTGTTCGATAACATTGTCAATATAGAAAGATGGATGTTGCCTAAATTGTGTTCGATAACATTGTCAATATAGAAAGATGGATGTTGCCTAATTGTGTTCGATAACATTGTCAATATAGAAAGATGGATGTTGCCTAATTGTGTTCGATTACATTGTCAATACAGAAAGATGGATGTTGCCTAAACTGTGTTCGATAACATTGTCAATATAGAAAGATGGAAGTTGCCTTAACTGTATTCGATAACATTGTCAATATAGAAAGATGGATGTTGCCTAAACTGTGTTCGATAACATTGTCAGTATAAAAAGATGGATGTTGCCTTATTGTGTTCGATAATATTGTCAATATAGAAAGATGGATGTTGCCTAATTGTGTTCGATAACATTGTCAATATAGAAAGATTGATGTTGCCTAATTGTGTTCGATAACATTGTTAATATAGAAAGATGGATGTTGCCTAATTGTGTTCGATAACATTGTCAATATAGAAAGATGGATGTTGCCTAAATTGTGTTCGATAACATTGTCAATATAGAAAGATGGATGTTGCCTAATTGTGTTCGATAACATTGTCAATTTATAAAGATGGATGTTGCCTAAACTGTGTTCGATAACATTGTCAATTAAGAAAGATGGATGTTGCCTAATTGTGTTCGATAACATTGTCAATATAGAAAGATGGATGGTGCCTAATTGTGTTCGATATCATTGTCAATATAGAAAGATGGATGTTGCCTAAACTGTGTTCGATAACATTGTCAATATAGAAAGATGGATGTTGCCTAATTGTGTTCGATAACATTGTCAATATAGAAAGATGGATGTTGCCTAATTGTGTTCGATAAAATTGTCAATATAGAAAGATGGATGTTGCCTAATTGTGTTCGATAAAATTGTCAATATAGAAAGATGGATGTTGCCTAATTGTGTTCGATAACATTGTCAATATAGAAAGATAGATGTTGCCTAAACTGTGTTCGATAACATTGTCAATATAGAAAGATGGATGTTGCCTAAACTGTGTTCGATAGCATTGTCAATATAGAAAGATGGATGTTGCCTAAACTGTGTTCGATAACATTGTCAATATAGAAAGATGGATGTTGCCTAAACTGTGTTCGATAACATTGTCAATACAGAAAGGTGGATGTTGCCTAATTGTGTTCGATAACATTGTCAATATAGAAAGATGGATGTTGCCTAATTGTGTTCGATATCATTGTCAATATAGAAAGATGGATGTTGCCTAAACTGTGTTCGATAACATTGTCAATATAGAAAGATGGATGTTGCCTAATTGTGTTCGATAACATTGTCAATATAGAAAGATGGATGTTGCCTAATTGTGTTCGATATCATTGTCAATATAGAAAGATGGATGTTGCCTAAACTGTGTTCGATAACATTGACAATATAGAAAGATGGATGTTGCCTAAACTGTGTTCAATAACATTGTCAATATAGAAAGATGGATGTTGCCTAAACTGTGTTCGATAATATTGTCAATATAGAAAGATGGATGTTGCCTAAACTGTGTTCGATAACATTGTCACTATAGAAAGGTGGATTTTGCCTAATTGTGTTCGATAACATTGTCACTATAGAAAGATGGATGTTGCCTAATTGTGTTCGATAACATTGTCAATATAGAAAGATGGATTTTGCCTAAACTGTGTTCGATAACATTGCCAATATAGAAAGATGGATGTTGCCTAAACTGTGTTCGATAAAATTGTCAATATAGAAAGATGGATTTTGCCTAAACTGTGTTTGATAACATCGTCAATATAGAAAGATGGATGTTGCCTAAACTGTGTTCGATAACATTGTCAATATAGAAAGATGGATGTAGCCTAAACTGTGTTCGATAACATTGTCAATACAGGAAGATGGATGTTGCCTAATTGTGTTAGATAACATTGTCTATAGAAAGATGGATGTTGCCTAATTGTGTTCGATAACGTCAATATAGAAAGATGGATGTTGCCTAAACTGTGTTCGATAACTTTGACAATATAGAAAGATGGAAGTTGCCTAAACTGTGTTCGATAATATTGTCAATATAGAAAGATGGATGTTGCCTAATTGTGTTCGATAACATTGTCAATATAGAAAGATGGATGTTGCCTAAACTGTGTTCGATAACATTGTCAATATAGAAAGATGGATGTTGCCTAAACTGTGTTCGATAACATTGTCAATACAGAAAGATGGATGTTGCCTAGTTGTTTTCGATAACATTGTCAATATAGAAAGATGGATGTTCCCTAAACTGTGTTCGATAACATTGTCAATACAGAAAGATGGATGTTGCCTAGTTGTGTTTGATAACATTGTCAATATAGAAAGATGGATGTTCCCTAAACTGTGTTCGATAACATTGTCAATATAGAAATATGGATGTTGCCTAATTGTGTTCGATAACATTGTCAATATAGACATATGGATGTTGCCTAAACTGTGTTCGATAGCATTGTAAATGTAGAAAGATGGATGTTGCCTAATTGTGTTTGATAACATTGTCAATATAGAAAGATGGATGTTGCCTATATAGAAAGATGGATGTTGCCTAAACTGTGTTCGATAACATTGTCAATATAGAAAGATGGATGTTGCCTAAACTGTGTTCGATAACATTGTCAATACAGAAAGATGGATGTTGCCTAATTGTGTTCGATAACATTGTCAATATAGAAAGATGGATGTTCCCTAATTGTGTTCGATAACATTGTCAATATAGAAAGATGGTTGTTGCCTAAACTGTGTTCGATAACATTGACAATATAGAAAGATGGATGTTGCCTAAACTGTGTTCGATAACATTGTCAATATACAAAGATGGATGTTGCCTAAACTGTGTTCGATAATATTGTCAATATAGAAAGATGGATGTTGCCTAAACTGTGTTCGATAACATTGTCACTATAGAATGATGGATGTTGCCTAATTGTGTTCGATAACATTGTCACTATAGAAAGATGGATGTTGCCTAATTGTGTTCGATAACATTGTCAATATAGAAAGATGGATTTTGCCTAAACTGTGTTCGATAACATTGCCAAAATAGAAAGATGGATGTTGCCTAAACTGTGTTCGATAAAATTGTCAATATAGAAAGATGGATTTTGCCTAAACTGTGTTCGATAACATCGTCAATATAGAAAGATGGATGTTGCCTAAACTGTGTTCGATAACATTGTCAATATAGAAAGATGGATGTTGCCTAATTGTGTTCTATAACATTGTCAATATAGAAAGATTGATGTTGTCTAATTGTGTTCGATAACATTGTCAATTTATAAAGATGGATGTTGCCTAAACTGTGTTCGATAACATTGTCAATATAGAAAGATGGATGTTGCCTAAACTGTGTTCGATAACATTGTCAATATAGAAAGATTGATGTTGTCTAATTGTGTTCGATAACATTGTCAATTTATAAAGATGGATGTTGCCTAAACTGTGTTCGATAACATTGTCAATATAGAAAGATGGATGTTGCCTAAACTGTGTTCGATAACATTGTCAATATAGAAAGATGGATGTTGTCTAATTGTGTTCGATAACATTGTCAATATAGAAAGATGGATGTTTCCTAAACTGTGTTCGATGACATTGTCAATATAGAAAGATGGATGTTGCCTAAATTGTGTTCGATAACATTGTAAATATAGACATATGGATGTTGCCTAATTGTGTTCGATAACATTGTCAATATAGAAAGATGGATGTTGCCTAATTGTGTTCGATAACATTGTCAATATAGAAAGATGGATGTTGCCTAAACTGTGTTCGATAACATTGTCAATATAGAAAGATGGATGTTGCCTAATTATGTTCGATAACATTGTCAATATAGACATATGGATGTTGCCTAAACTGTTCGATAGCATTGTCAATGTAGAAAGATGGATGTTGCCTAATTGTGTCGATAACATTGTCAATTTATAAAGATGGATGTAACATTGTCAATATAGAAAGATGGATGTTGCCTAATTGTGTTCGATAACATTGTCAATATAGAAAGATGGATGTTGCCTAATTGTGTTCGATAACATTGTCAATATAGAAAGATGGATGTTGCCTAAACTGTGTTCGATAACATTGTCAATATAGAAATATGGATGTTGCCTAAACTGTGTTCGATAACATTGTCACTATAGAAAGATGGATGTTGCCTAATTGTGTTCGATAACATTGTCAATATAGAAAGATGGATGTTGCCTAAACCGTTTTCGATAACATTGTCAATTAAGAAAGATGGATGTTGCCTAATTGTGTTCGATAACATTGTCAATATGTAAAGATGGATGTTGCCTAAACTGTGTTCGATATCATTGTCAATATAGAAAGATGGATGTTGCCTAATTGTGTTCGATAACATTGTCAATATAGAAAGATGGATGTAACATTGTCAATATAGAAAGATGGATGTTGCCTAAACTGTGTTCGATAACATTGTCAATATAGAAAGATGGATGTAACATTGTCAATATAGAAAGATGGATGTTGCCTAAACTGTGTTCGATAACATTGTCAATATAGAAAGATGGATGTAACATTGTCAATATAGAAAGATGGATGTTGCCTAATTGTGTTCGATAACATTGTCAATATAGAAAGATGGATGTTGCCTAAACTGTGTTCGATAACATTGTCAATATAGAAAGATGGATGTTGCCTAATTGTGTTCGATAACATTGTCAATATAGACATATGGATGTTGCCTAAACTGTGTTCGATAGCATTGTCAATGTAGAAAGATGGATGTTGCCTAATTGTGTTCGATAACATTGTCAATATAGAAAGATGGATGTTGCCTAAACTGTGTTCGATAACATTGTCAATATAGAAAGATGGAAGTTGCCTTAACTGTGTTCGATAACATTGTCAATATAGAAAGATGGATGTTGCCTAACTTGTGTTCGATAACATTGTCAATATAGAAAGATGGATGTTGCCTAAACTGTGTTCGATAACATTGTCAATATAGAAAGATGGATGTTGCCTAAACTGTGTTCGATAACATTGTCAATACAGAAAGATGGATGTTGCCTAGTTGTGTTCGATAACATTGTCAATATAGAAAGATGGATGTTGCCTAAACTGTGTTCGATAACATTGTCAATATAGAAAGATGGATGTTGCCTAATTGTGTTCGATAACATTGTCAATATAGAAAGATGGATGTTGCCTAATTGTGTTCGATAACATTGTCAATATAGAAAGATGGATGTTGCCTAAACTGTGTTCGATAACATTGTCAATATAGAAAGATGGATGTTGCCTAAACTGTGTTCGATAACATTGACAATATAGAAAGATGGATGTTGGCAACCTCAACTGTGTTCGATAACATTGTCAGTTTAGGCAACATCCATCTTTATAAATTGTGTTCGATAACATTGTCAATATAGAAAGATGGATGTTGCCTAATTGTGTTCGATAACATTGTCAATATAGAAAGATGGATGTTGCCTAATTGTGTTCGATAACATTGTCAATATAGAAAGATGGATGTTGCCTAAATTGTGTTCGATAACATTGTCAATATAGAAAGATGGATGTTGCCTAATTGTGTTCGATAACATTGTCAATTTATAAAGATGGATGTTGCCTAAACTGTGTTCGATATCATTGTCAATATAGAAAGATGGATGTTGCCTAATTGTGTTCGATAACATTGTCAATATAGAAAGATGGATGTTGCCTAAATTGTGTTCGATAACATTGTCAATATAGAAAGATGGATGTTGCCTAATTGTGTTCGATAACATTGTCAATGTAGAAAGATGGATGTTGCCTAATTGTGTTCGATAACATTGTCAATATAGAAATATGGATGTTGCCTAATTGTGTTCGATAACATTGTCAATATAGAAATATGGATGTTGCCTAATTGTGTTCGATAACATTGTCAATATAGAAAGATGGATGTTGCCTAAATTGTGTTTGATAACATTGTCAATATAGAAAGATGGATGTTGCCTAATTGTGTTCGATAACATTGTCAATATAGAAAAATGGATGTTGCCTAATTGTGTTCGATAACATTGTCAATATAGAAAGATGGATGTTGCCTAAACTGTGTTCGATAACATTGTCAATATAGAAAGATGGATGTTGCCTAAACTGTGTTCGATAACATTGTCAATATAGAAAGATGGATGTTGCCTAAACTGTGTTCGATAACATTGACAATATAGAAAGATGGATGTTGCCTCAACTGTGTTCGATAACATTGTCAGTTTAGGCAACATCCATCTTTATAAATTGTGTTCGATAACATTGTCAATATAGAAAGATGGATGTTGCCTAATTGTGTTCGATAACATTGTCAATATAGAAAGATGGATGTTGCCTAATTGTGTTCGATAACATTGTCAATATAGAAAGATGGATGTTGCCTAAACTGTGTTCGATAACATTGTCAATATAGAAAGATGGATGTTGCCTAAACTGTGTTCGATAACATTGTCAATACAGAAAGATGGATGTTGCCTAGTTGTGTTCGATAACATTGTCAATATAGAAAGATGGATGTTGCCTAAACTGTGTTCGATAACATTGTCAATATAGAAAGATGGATGTTGCCTAATTGTGTTCGATAACATTGTCAATATAGAAAGATGGATGTTGCCTAATTGTGTTCGATAACATTGTCAATATAGAAAGATGGATGTTGCCTAATTGTGTTCGATAACATTGTCAATATAGAAAAATGGATGTTGCCTAAATTGTGTTCGATAACATTGTCAATATAGAAAGATGGATGTTGCCTAATTGTGTTCGATAACATTGTCAATTTATAAAGATGGATGTTGCCTAAACTGTGTTCGATAACATTGTCAATTAAGAAAGATGGATGTTGCCTAATTGTGTTCGATAACATTGTCAATATGTAAAGATGGATGTTGCCTAAACTGTGTTCGATATCATTGTCAATATAGAAAGATGGATGTTGCCTAATTGTGTTCGATAACATTGTCAATATAGAAAGATGGATGTTGCCTAATTGTGTTCGATAACATTGTCAATATAGAAAGATGGATGTTGCCTAAATTGTGTTCGATAACATTGTCAATATAGAAAGATGGATGTTGCCTGATTGTGTTCGATAACATTGTCAATATAGAAAGATGGATGTTGCCTAATTGTGTTCGATTACATTGTCAATATAGAAAGATGGATGTTGCCTAAACTGTGTTCGATAACATTGTCAATATAGAAAGATGGATGTTGCCTAAACTATGTTCGATAACATTGTCAGTATAAAAAGATGGATGTTGCCTTAACTGTGTTCGATAACATTGTCAATATAGAAAGAAGGATGTTGCCTAAACTGTGTTCGATAACATTGTCAGTATAGAAAGATGGATGTTGCCTAATTGTGTTCGATAACATTGTAAATATAGAAAGATGGATGTTCCCTGAACTGTGTTCGATAACATTGTCAATATAGAAAGATGTATGTTGCCTAAACTGTGTTCGATAACATTGTCAATATAGAAAGATGGATGTAACATTGTCAATATAGAAAGATTGATGTTGCCTAATTGTGTTCGATAACATTGTCAATAGAGAAAGATGGATGTTGCCTAAACTGTGTTTGATAACATTGTCAATATAGAAAGATGGAAGTTGCCTTAACTGTGTTCGATAACATTGTCAATATAGAAAGATGGATGTTGCCTAAACTGTGTTCGATAACATTGTCAATATAGTAAGATGGATGTTGCCTAATTGTGTTCCATAACATTGTAAATATAGAAAGATGGATGTTGCCTGAACTGTGTTCGATAACATTGTCAATATAGAAAGATGGATGTTGCCTAAACTGTGTTCGATAACATTGTCAATATAGAAAGATGGATGTTGCCTAAACTGTGTTCGATAACATTGTCAATATAGAAAGATGGATGTTGCCTAATTGTGTTCGATAACATTGTCAATATAGAAAGATGGATGTTGCCTAATTGTGTTCGATAACATTGTCAATATAGAAAGATGGATGTTGCCTAAACTGTGTTCGATAACATTGTCAATATAGAAAGATGGATGTTGCCTAACTGTGTTCAATAACATTGTCAATATAGAAAGATAGATGTTGCCTAAACTGTGTTCGATAACATTGTCAATATAGAAAGATGGATGTTGCCTAATTTGTGTTCGATAACATTGTCAATATAGAAAGATGGATGTTGCCTAAACTGTGTTCGATAACATTGACAATATAGAAAGATGGAAGTTACCTAAACTGTGTTCGATAACATTGTCAATATAGAAAGATGGATGTTGCCTAATTGTGTTCGATAACATTGTCAATATAGAAAGATGGATGTTGCCTAAACTGTGTTCGATAACATTGTCAATATAGAAAGATGGATGTTGCCTAAACTGTGTTCGATAACATTGTCAATACAGAAAGATGGATGTTGCCTAGTTGTGTTCGATAACATTGTCAATATAGAAAGATGGATGTTGCCTAATTGTGTTCGATAACATTGTCAATATAGAAAAATAGATGTTGCCTAAACTGTGTTCGATAACATTGTCAATATAGAAAGATGGATGTTGCCTAATTGTGTTCGATAACATTGTCAATATAGAAAGATGGATGTTGCCTAAACTGTGTTCGATAACATTGTCAATATAGAAATATGGATGTTGCCTAAACTGTGTTCGATAACATTGTCAATATAGAAAGATGGATGTTGCCTAATTGTGTCGATAACATTGTCAATTTATAAAGATGGATGTTGCCTAAACTGTGTTCGATAACATTGTCAATATAGAAAGATGGATGTTGCCTAATTGTGTTCGATAACATTGTCAATATAGAAAGATGGATGTTGCCTAAACTGTGTTCGATAACATTGACAATATAAAAAGATGGATGTTGCCTAAACTGTTTTCGATAACATTGTCAATATAGAAAGATGGATGTTGCCTAAACTGTGTTCGATAATATTGTCAATACAGAAAGATGGATGTTGCCTAAACTGTGTTCGATAACATTGTCACTATAGAAAGATGGATGTTGCCTAATTGTGTTCGATAACATTGTCACTATAGAAAGATGGATGTTGCCTAATTGTGTTCGATAACATTGTCAATATAGAAATATGGATGTTGCCTAAACTGTGTTCGATAACATTGCCAATATAAAAAGATGGATGTTGCCTAAACTGTGTTCGATAACATTGACAATATTGAAAGATGGATGTTGCCTAAACTGTGTTCGATAACATTGTCAATATAGAAAGATGGATGTTGCCTAATTGTGTTCGATAACATTGTCAATATAGAAAGATAGATGTTGCCTAAACTGTGTTCGATAACATTGTCAATATAGAAATATGGATGTTGCCTAAACTGTGTTCGATAACATTGTCACTATAGAAAGATGGATGTTGCCTAATTGTGTTCGATAACATTGTCAATATAGAAAGATGGATGTTGCCTAAACTGTTTTCGATAACATTGTCAATATAGAAAGATGGATGTTGCCTAAACTGTGTTCGATAATATTGTCAATACAGAGAGATGGATGTTGCCTAAACTGTGTTCGATAACATTGTCACTATAGAAAGATGGATGTTGCCTAATTGTGTTCGATAACATTGTCACTATAGAAAGATGAGTGTTGCCTAATTGTGTTCGATAACATTGTCAATATAGAAAGATGGATGTTGCCTAAACTGTGTTCGATAACATTGCCAATATAGAAAGATGGATGTTGCCTAAACTGTGTTCGATAACATTGACAATATAGAAAGATGGATGTTGCCTAAACTGTTTTCGATAACATTGTCAATATAGAAAGATGGATGTTGCCTAAACTGTGTTCGATAATATTGTCAATACAGAAAGATGGATGTTGCCTAAACTGTGTTCGATAACATTGTTACTATAGAAAGATGGATGTTGCCTAATTGTGTTCGATAACATTGTCACTATAGAAAGATGGATCTTGCCTAATTGTGTTCGATAACATTGTCAATATAGAAAGATGGATGTTGCCTAAACTGTGTTCGATAACATTGCCAATATAGAAAGATGGATGTTGCCTAAACTGTGTTCCATAAAATTGTCAATATAGAAAGATGGATGTTGCCTAAACTGTGTTCGATAACATTGTCAATATAGAAAGATGGATGTTGCCTAATTGTGTTCGATAACATTGTCAATATAGAAAGATGGATGTTGCCTAAACTGTGTTCGATAACATTGTCAATATAGAAAGATGGATGTTGCCTAAACTGTGTTCGATAGCATTGTCAATATAGAAAGATGGATGTTGCCTAAACTGTGTTCGATAACATTGTCAATATAGAAAGATGGATGTTGCCTAAACTGTGTTCGATAACATTGTCAATACAGAAAGATGGATGTTGCCTAATTGTGTTCGATAACATTGTCAATATAGAAAGATGGATGGTGCCTAATTGTGTTCGATATCATTGTCAATATAGAAAGATGGATGTTGCCTAAACTGTGTTCGATAACATTGTCAATATAGAAAGATGGATGTTGCCTAATTGTGTTCGATAACATTGTCAATATAGAAAGATGGATGTTGCCTAATTGTGTTCGATAAAATTGTCAATATAGAAAGATGGATGTTGCCTAATTGTGTTCGATAACATTGTCAATATAGAAAGATAGATGTTGCCTAAACTGTGTTCGATAACATTGTCAATATAGAAAGATGGATGTTGCCTAAACTGTGTTCGATAGCATTGTCAATATAGAAAGATGGATGTTGCCTAAACTGTGTTCGATAACATTGTCAATATAGAAAGATGGATGTTGCCTAAACTGTGTTCGATAACATTGTCAATACAGAAAGGTGGATGTTGCCTAATTGTGTTCGATAACATTGTCAATATAGAAAGATGGATGTTGCCTAATTGTGTTCGATATCATTGTCAATATAGAAAGATGGATGTTGCCTAAACTGTGTTCGATAACATTGTCAATATAGAAATATGGATGTTGCCTAAACTGTGTTCGATAACATTGTCAATATAGAAAGATGGATGTTGCCTAATTGTGTCGATAACATTGTCAATTTATAAAGATGGATGTTGCCTAAACTGTGTTCGATAACATTGTCAATATAGAAAGATGGATGTTGCCTAATTGTGTTCGATAACATTGTCAATATAGAAATATGGATGTTGCCTAAACTGTGTTCGATAACATTGACAATATAAAAAGATGGATGTTGCCTAAACTGTTTTCGATAACATTGTCAATATAGAAAGATGGATGTTGCCTAAACTGTGTTCGATAATATTGTCAATACAGAAAGATGGATGTTGCCTAAACTGTGTTCGATAACATTGTCACTATAGAAAGATGGATGTTGCCTAATTGTGTTCGATAACATTGTCACTATAGAAAGATGGATGTTGCCTAATTGTGTTCGATAACATTGTCAATATAGAAATATGGATGTTGCCTAAACTGTGTTCGATAACATTGCCAATATAAAAAGATGGATGTTGCCTAAACTGTGTTCGATAACATTGACAATATAGAAAGATGGATGTTGCCTAAACTGTGTTCGATAACATCGTCAATATAGAAAGATGGATGTTGCCTAAACTGTGTTCGATAACATTGTCAATATAGAAAGATGGATGTTGCCTAATTGTGTTCGATAACATTGTCAATATAGAAAGATGGATGTTGCCTAATTGTGTTCGATAACATTGTCAATATAGAAAGATGGATGTTGCCTAAACTGTGTTCGATAACATTGTCAATATAGAAAGATGGATGTTGCCTAATTATGTTCGATAACATTGTCAATATAGACATATGGATGTTGCCTAAACTGTTCGATAGCATTGTCAATGTAGAAAGATGGATGTTGCCTAATTGTGTCGATAACATTGTCAATTTATAAAGATGGATGTAACATTGTCAATATAGAAAGATGGATGTTGCCTAATTGTGTTCGATAACATTGTCAATATAGAAAGATGGATGTTGCCTAATTGTGTTCGATAACATTGTCAATATAGAAAGATGGATGTTGCCTAAACTGTGTTCGATAACATTGTCAATATAGAAATATGGATGTTGCCTAAACTGTGTTCGATAACATTGTCACTATAGAAAGATGGATGTTGCCTAATTGTGTTCGATAACATTGTCAATATAGAAAGATGGATGTTGCCTAAACTGTTTTCGATAACATTGTCAATTAAGAAAGATGGATGTTGCCTAATTGTGTTCGATAACATTGTCAATATGTAAAGATGGATGTTGCCTAAACTGTGTTCGATATCATTGTCAATATAGAAAGATGGATGTTGCCTAATTGTGTTCGATAACATTGTCAATATAGAAAGATGGATGTAACATTGTCAATATAGAAAGATGGATGTTGCCTAAACTGTGTTCGATAACATTGTCAATATAGAAAGATGGATGTAACATTGTCAATATAGAAAGATGGATGTTGCCTAAACTGTGTTCGATAACATTGTCAATATAGAAAGATGGATGTAACATTGTCAATATAGAAAGATGGATGTTGCCTAATTGTGTTCGATAACATTGTCAATATAGAAAGATGGATGTTGCCTAAACTGTGTTCGATAACATTGTCAATATAGAAAGATGGATGTTGCCTAATTGTGTTCGATAACATTGTCAATATAGACATATGGATGTTGCCTAAACTGTGTTCGATAGCATTGTCAATGTAGAAAGATGGATGTTGCCTAATTGTGTTCGATAACATTGTCAATATAGAAAGATGGATGTTGCCTAAACTGTGTTCGATAACATTGTCAATATAGAAAGATGGAAGTTGCCTTAACTGTGTTCGATAACATTGTCAATATAGAAAGATGGATGTTGCCTAACTTGTGTTCGATAACATTGTCAATATAGAAAGATGGATGTTGCCTAAACTGTGTTCGATAACATTGTCAATATAGAAAGATGGATGTTGCCTAAACTGTGTTCGATAACATTGTCAATACAGAAAGATGGATGTTGCCTAGTTGTGTTCGATAACATTGTCAATATAGAAAGATGGATGTTGCCTAAACTGTGTTCGATAACATTGTCAATATAGAAAGATGGATGTTGCCTAATTGTGTTCGATAACATTGTCAATATAGAAAGATGGATGTTGCCTAATTGTGTTCGATAACATTGTCAATATAGAAAGATGGATGTTGCCTAAACTGTGTTCGATAACATTGTCAATATAGAAAGATGGATGTTGCCTAAACTGTGTTCGATAACATTGACAATATAGAAAGATGGATGTTGGCAACCTCAACTGTGTTCGATAACATTGTCAGTTTAGGCAACATCCATCTTTATAAATTGTGTTCGATAACATTGTCAATATAGAAAGATGGATGTTGCCTAATTGTGTTCGATAACATTGTCAATATAGAAAGATGGATGTTGCCTAATTGTGTTCGATAACATTGTCAATATAGAAAGATGGATGTTGCCTAAATTGTGTTCGATAACATTGTCAATATAGAAAGATGGATGTTGCCTAATTGTGTTCGATAACATTGTCAATTTATAAAGATGGATGTTGCCTAAACTGTGTTCGATATCATTGTCAATATAGAAAGATGGATGTTGCCTAATTGTGTTCGATAACATTGTCAATATAGAAAGATGGATGTTGCCTAAATTGTGTTCGATAACATTGTCAATATAGAAAGATGGATGTTGCCTAATTGTGTTCGATAACATTGTCAATGTAGAAAGATGGATGTTGCCTAATTGTGTTCGATAACATTGTCAATATAGAAATATGGATGTTGCCTAATTGTGTTCGATAACATTGTCAATATAGAAATATGGATGTTGCCTAATTGTGTTCGATAACATTGTCAATATAGAAAGATGGATGTTGCCTAAATTGTGTTTGATAACATTGTCAATATAGAAAGATGGATGTTGCCTAATTGTGTTCGATAACATTGTCAATATAGAAAAATGGATGTTGCCTAATTGTGTTCGATAACATTGTCAATATAGAAAGATGGATGTTGCCTAAACTGTGTTCGATAACATTGTCAATATAGAAAGATGGATGTTGCCTAAACTGTGTTCGATAACATTGTCAATATAGAAAGATGGATGTTGCCTAAACTGTGTTCGATAACATTGACAATATAGAAAGATGGATGTTGCCTCAACTGTGTTCGATAACATTGTCAGTTTAGGCAACATCCATCTTTATAAATTGTGTTCGATAACATTGTCAATATAGAAAGATGGATGTTGCCTAATTGTGTTCGATAACATTGTCAATATAGAAAGATGGATGTTGCCTAATTGTGTTCGATAACATTGTCAATATAGAAAGATGGATGTTGCCTAAACTGTGTTCGATAACATTGTCAATATAGAAAGATGGATGTTGCCTAAACTGTGTTCGATAACATTGTCAATACAGAAAGATGGATGTTGCCTAGTTGTGTTCGATAACATTGTCAATATAGAAAGATGGATGTTGCCTAAACTGTGTTCGATAACATTGTCAATATAGAAAGATGGATGTTGCCTAATTGTGTTCGATAACATTGTCAATATAGAAAGATGGATGTTGCCTAATTGTGTTCGATAACATTGTCAATATAGAAAGATGGATGTTGCCTAATTGTGTTCGATAACATTGTCAATATAGAAAAATGGATGTTGCCTAAATTGTGTTCGATAACATTGTCAATATAGAAAGATGGATGTTGCCTAATTGTGTTCGATAACATTGTCAATTTATAAAGATGGATGTTGCCTAAACTGTGTTCGATAACATTGTCAATTAAGAAAGATGGATGTTGCCTAATTGTGTTCGATAACATTGTCAATATGTAAAGATGGATGTTGCCTAAACTGTGTTCGATATCATTGTCAATATAGAAAGATGGATGTTGCCTAATTGTGTTCGATAACATTGTCAATATAGAAAGATGGATGTTGCCTAATTGTGTTCGATAACATTGTCAATATAGAAAGATGGATGTTGCCTAAATTGTGTTCGATAACATTGTCAATATAGAAAGATGGATGTTGCCTGATTGTGTTCGATAACATTGTCAATATAGAAAGATGGATGTTGCCTAATTGTGTTCGATTACATTGTCAATATAGAAAGATGGATGTTGCCTAAACTGTGTTCGATAACATTGTCAATATAGAAAGATGGATGTTGCCTAAACTGTGTTCGATAACATTGTCAGTATAAAAAGATGGATGTTGCCTTAACTGTGTTCGATAACATTGTCAATATAGAAAGAAGGATGTTGCCTAAACTGTGTTCGATAACATTGTCAGTATAGAAAGATGGATGTTGCCTAATTGTGTTCGATAACATTGTAAATATAGAAAGATGGATGTTCCCTGAACTGTGTTCGATAACATTGTCAATATAGAAAGATGTATGTTGCCTAAACTGTGTTCGATAACATTGTCAATATAGAAAGATGGATGTAACATTGTCAATATAGAAAGATTGATGTTGCCTAATTGTGTTCGATAACATTGTCAATAGAGAAAGATGGATGTTGCCTAAACTGTGTTTGATAACATTGTCAATATAGAAAGATGGAAGTTGCCTTAACTGTGTTCGATAACATTGTCAATATAGAAAGATGGATGTTGCCTAAACTGTGTTCGATAACATTGTCAATATAGTAAGATGGATGTTGCCTAATTGTGTTCCATAACATTGTAAATATAGAAAGATGGATGTTGCCTGAACTGTGTTCGATAACATTGTCAATATAGAAAGATGGATGTTGCCTAAACTGTGTTCGATAACATTGTCAATATAGAAAGATGGATGTTGCCTAAACTGTGTTCGATAACATTGTCAATATAGAAAGATGGATGTTGCCTAATTGTGTTCGATAACATTGTCAATATAGAAAGATGGATGTTGCCTAATTGTGTTCGATAACATTGTCAATATAGAAAGATGGATGTTGCCTAAACTGTGTTCGATAACATTGTCAATATAGAAAGATGGATGTTGCCTAACTGTGTTCAATAACATTGTCAATATAGAAAGATAGATGTTGCCTAAACTGTGTTCGATAACATTGTCAATATAGAAAGATGGATGTTGCCTAATTTGTGTTCGATAACATTGTCAATATAGAAAGATGGATGTTGCCTAAACTGTGTTCGATAACATTGACAATATAGAAAGATGGAAGTTACCTAAACTGTGTTCGATAACATTGTCAATATAGAAAGATGGATGTTGCCTAATTGTGTTCGATAACATTGTCAATATAGAAAGATGGATGTTGCCTAAACTGTGTTCGATAACATTGTCAATATAGAAAGATGGATGTTGCCTAAACTGTGTTCGATAACATTGTCAATACAGAAAGATGGATGTTGCCTAGTTGTGTTCGATAACATTGTCAATATAGAAAGATGGATGTTGCCTAATTGTGTTCGATAACATTGTCAATATAGAAAAATAGATGTTGCCTAAACTGTGTTCGATAACATTGTCAATATAGAAAGATGGATGTTGCCTAATTGTGTTCGATAACATTGTCAATATAGAAAGATGGATGTTGCCTAAACTGTGTTCGATAACATTGTCAATATAGAAATATGGATGTTGCCTAAACTGTGTTCGATAACATTGTCAATATAGAAAGATGGATGTTGCCTAATTGTGTCGATAACATTGTCAATTTATAAAGATGGATGTTGTCTAAACTGTGTTCGATAACATTGTCAATATAGAAAGATGGATGTTGCCTAATTGTGTTCGATAACATTGTCAATATAGAAAGATGGATGTTGCCTAAACTGTGTTCGATAACATTGACAATATAAAAAGATGGATGTTGCCTAAACTGTTTTCGATAACATTGTCAATATAGAAAGATGGATGTTGCCTAAACTGTGTTCGATAATATTGTCAATACAGAAAGATGGATGTTGCCTAAACTGTGTTCGATAACATTGTCACTATAGAAAGATGGATGTTGCCTAATTGTGTTCGATAACATTGTCACTATAGAAAGATGGATGTTGCCTAATTGTGTTCGATAACATTGTCAATATAGAAATATGGATGTTGCCTAAACTGTGTTCGATAACATTGCCAATATAAAAAGATGGATGTTGCCTAAACTGTGTTCGATAACATTGACAATATTGAAAGATGGATGTTGCCTAAACTGTGTTCGATAACATTGTCAATATAGAAAGATGGATGTTGCCTAATTGTGTTCGATAACATTGTCAATATAGAAAGATAGATGTTGCCTAAACTGTGTTCGATAACATTGTCAATATAGAAATATGGATGTTGCCTAAACTGTGTTCGATAACATTGTCACTATAGAAAGATGGATGTTGCCTAATTGTGTTCGATAACATTGTCAATATAGAAAGATGGATGTTGCCTAAACTGTTTTCGATAACATTGTCAATATAGAAAGATGGATGTTGCCTAAACTGTGTTCGATAATATTGTCAATACAGAGAGATGGATGTTGCCTAAAATGTGTTCGATAACATTGTCACTATAGAAAGATGGATGTTGCCTAATTGTGTTCGATAACATTGTCACTATAGAAAGATGAGTGTTGCCTAATTGTGTTCGATAACATTGTCAATATAGAAAGATGGATGTTGCCTAAACTGTGTTCGATAACATTGCCAATATAGAAAGATGGATGTTGCCTAAACTGTGTTCGATAACATTGACAATATAGAAAGATGGATGTTGCCTAAACTGTTTTCGATAACATTGTCAATATAGAAAGATGGATGTTGCCTAAACTGTGTTCGATAATATTGTCAATACAGAAAGATGGATGTTGCCTAAACTGTGTTCGATAACATTGTTACTATAGAAAGATGGATGTTGCCTAATTGTGTTCGATAACATTGTCACTATAGAAAGATGGATCTTGCCTAATTGTGTTCGATAACATTGTCAATATAGAAAGATGGATGTTGCCTAAACTGTGTTCGATAACATTGCCAATATAGAAAGATGGATGTTGCCTAAACTGTGTTCCATAAAATTGTCAATATAGAAAGATGGATGTTGCCTAAACTGTGTTCGATAACATTGTCAATATAGAAAGATGGATGTTGCCTAATTGTGTTCGATAACATTGTCAATATAGAAAGATGGATGTTGCCTAAACTGTGTTCGATAACATTGTCAATATAGAAAGATGGATGTTGCCTAAACTGTGTTCGATAGCATTGTCAATATAGAAAGATGGATGTTGCCTAAACTGTGTTCGATAACATTGTCAATATAGAAAGATGGATGTTGCCTAAACTGTGTTCGATAACATTGTCAATACAGAAAGATGGATGTTGCCTAATTGTGTTCGATAACATTGTCAATATAGAAAGATGGATGGTGCCTAATTGTGTTCGATATCATTGTCAATATAGAAAGATGGATGTTGCCTAAACTGTGTTCGATAACATTGTCAATATAGAAAGATGGATGTTGCCTAATTGTGTTCGATAACATTGTCAATATAGAAAGATGGATGTTGCCTAATTGTGTTCGATAAAATTGTCAATATAGAAAGATGGATGTTGCCTAATTGTGTTCGATAACATTGTCAATATAGAAAGATAGATGTTGCCTAAACTGTGTTCGATAACATTGTCAATATAGAAAGATGGATGTTGCCTAAACTGTGTTCGATAGCATTGTCAATATAGAAAGATGGATGTTGCCTAAACTGTGTTCGATAACATTGTCAATATAGAAAGATGGATGTTGCCTAAACTGTGTTCGATAACATTGTCAATACAGAAAGGTGGATGTTGCCTAATTGTGTTCGATAACATTGTCAATATAGAAAGATGGATGTTGCCTAATTGTGTTCGATATCATTGTCAATATAGAAAGATGGATGTTGCCTAAACTGTGTTCGATAACATTGTCAATATAGAAAGATGGATGTTGCCTAATTGTGTTCGATAACATTGTCAATATAGAAAGATGGATGTTGCCTAATTGTGTTCGATATCATTGTCAATATAGAAAGATGGATGTTGCCTAAACTGTGTTCGATAACATTGACAATATAGAAAGATGGATGTTGCCTAAACTGTGTTCAATAACATTGTCAATATAGAAAGATGGATGTTGCCTAAACTGTGTTCGATAATATTGTCAATATAGAAAGATGGATGTTGCCTAAACTGTGTTCGATAACATTGTCACTATAGAAAGGTGGATTTTGCCTAATTGTGTTCGATAACATTGTCACTATAGAAAGATGGATGTTGCCTAATTGTGTTCGATAACATTGTCAATATAGAAAGATGGATTTTGCCTAAACTGTGTTCGATAACATTGCCAATATAGAAAGATGGATGTTGCCTAAACTGTGTTCGATAAAATTGTCAATATAGAAAGATGGATTTTGCCTAAACTGTGTTTGATAACATCGTCAATATAGAAAGATGGATGTTGCCTAAACTGTGTTCGATAACATTGTCAATATAGAAAGATGGATGTAGCCTAAACTGTGTTCGATAACATTGTCAATACAGGAAGATGGATGTTGCCTAATTGTGTTAGATAACATTGTCTATAGAAAGATGGATGTTGCCTAATTGTGTTCGATAACGTCAATATAGAAAGATGGATGTTGCCTAAACTGTGTTCGATAACTTTGACAATATAGAAAGATGGAAGTTGCCTAAACTGTGTTCGATAATATTGTCAATATAGAAAGATGGATGTTGCCTAATTGTGTTCGATAACATTGTCAATATAGAAAGATGGATGTTGCCTAAACTGTGTTCGATAACATTGTCAATATAGAAAGATGGATGTTGCCTCAACTGTGTTCGATAACATTGTCAATACAGAAAGATGGATGTTGCCTAGTTGTTTTCGATAACATTGTCAATATAGAAAGATGGATGTTCCCTAAACTGTGTTCGATAACATTGTCAATACAGAAAGATGGATGTTGCCTAGTTGTGTTTGATAACATTGTCAATATAGAAAGATGGATGTTCCCTAAACTGTGTTCGATAACATTGTCAATATAGAAATATGGATGTTGCCTAATTGTGTTCGATAACATTGTCAATATAGACATATGGATGTTGCCTAAACTGTGTTCGATAGCATTGTAAATGTAGAAAGATGGATGTTGCCTAATTGTGTTTGATAACATTGTCAATATAGAAAGATGGATGTTGCCTATATAGAAAGATGGATGTTGCCTAAACTGTGTTCGATAACATTGTCAATATAGAAAGATGGATGTTGCCTAAACTGTGTTCGATAACATTGTCAATACAGAAAGATGGATGTTGCCTAATTGTGTTCGATAACATTGTCAATATAGAAAGATGGATGTTCCCTAATTGTGTTCGATAACATTGTCAATATAGAAAGATGGTTGTTGCCTAAACTGTGTTCGATAACATTGACAATATAGAAAGATGGATGTTGCCTAAACTGTGTTCGATAACATTGTCAATATAGAAAGATGGATGTTGCCTAAACTGTGTTCGATAATATTGTCAATATAGAAAGATGGATGTTGCCTAAACTGTGTTCGATAACATTGTCACTATAGAATGATGGATGTTGCCTAATTGTGTTCGATAACATTGTCAATATAGAAAGATGGATGTTGCCTAATTGTGTTCGATAACATTGTCAATATAGAAAGATGGATGTTGCCTAAATTGTGTTCGATAACATTGTCAATATAGAAAGATGGATGTTGCCTAATTGTGTTCGATAACATTGTCAATTTATAAAGATGGATGTTGCCTAAACTGTGTTCGATATCATTGTCAATATAGAAAGATGGATGTTGCCTAATTGTGTTCGATAACATTGTCAATATAGAAAGATGGATGTTGCCTAAATTGTGTTCGATAACATTGTCAATATAGAAAGATGGATGTTGCGTAATTGTGTTCGATAACATTGTCAATGTAGAAAGATGGATGTTGCCTAATTGTGTTCGATAACATTGTCAATATAGAAATATGGATGTTGCCTAATTGTGTTCGATAACATTGTCAATATAGAAAGATGGATGTTGCCTAAATTGTGTTTGATAACATTGTCAATATAGAAAGATGGATGTTGCCTAATTGTGTTCGATAACATTGTCAATATAGAAAAATGGATGTTGCCTAATTGTGTTCGATAACATTGTCAATATAGAAAGATGGATGTTGCCTAAACTGTGTTCGATAACATTGTCAATATAGAAAGATGGATGTTGCCTAAACTGTGTTCGATAACATTGTCAATATAGAAAGATGGATGTTGCCTAAACTGTGTTCGATAACATTGACAATATAGAAAGATGGATGTTGCCTCAACTGTGTTCGATAACATTGTCAGTTTAGGCAACATCCATCTTTATAAATTGTGTTCGATAACATTGTCAATATAGAAAGATGGATGTTGCCTAATTGTGTTCGATAACATTGTCAATATAGAAAGATGGATGTTGCCTAATTGTGTTCGATAACATTGTCAATATAGAAAAATGGATGTTGCCTAAATTGTGTTCGATAACATTGTCAATATAGAAAGATGGATGTTGCCTAATTGTGTTCGATAACATTGTCAATTTATAAAGATGGATGTTGCCTAAACTGTGTTCGATAACATTGTCAATTAAGAAAGATGGATGTTGCCTAATTGTGTTCGATAACATTGTCAATATGTAAAGATGGATGTTGCCTAAACTGTGTTCGATATCATTGTCAATATAGAAAGATGGATGTTGCCTAATTGTGTTCGATAACATTGTCAATATAGAAAGATGGATGTTGCCTAATTGTGTTCGATAACATTGTCAATATAGAAAGATGGATGTTGCCTAAATTGTGTTCGATAACATTGTCAATATAGAAAGATGGATGTTGCCTAATTGTGTTCGATAACATTGTCAATATAGAAAGATGGATGTTGCCTAATTGTGTTCGATTACATTGTCAATACAGAAAGATGGATGTTGCCTAAACTGTGTTCGATAACATTGTCAATATAGAAAGATGGAAGTTGCCTTAACTGTATTCGATAACATTGTCAATATAGAAAGATGGATGTTGCCTAAACTGTGTTCGATAACATTGTCAGTATAAAAAGATGGATGTTGCCTTATTGTGTTCGATAATATTGTCAATATAGAAAGATGGATGTTGCCTAATTGTGTTCGATAACATTGTCAATATAGAAAGATTGATGTTGCCTAATTGTGTTCGATAACATTGTCAATATAGAAAGATGGATGTTGCCTAATTGTGTTCGATAATATTGTCAATATAGAAAGATGGATGTTGCCTAATTGTGTTCGATAACATTGTCAATATAGAAAGATAGATGTTGCCTAAACTGTGTTCGATAACATTGACAATATAAAAAGATGGATGTTGCCTAAACTGTTTTCGATAACATTGTCAATATAGAAAGATGAATGTTGCCTAAACTGTGTTCGATAATATTGTCAATACAGAAAGATGGATGTTGCCTAATTGTGTTCGATAACATTGTCAATATAGAAAAATGGATGTTGCCTAATTGTGTTCGATAACATTGTCAATATAGAAAGATGGATGTTGCCTAAACTGTGTTCGATAACATTGTCAATATAGAAAGATGGAAGTTGCCTTAACTGTGTTCGATAACATTGTCAATATAGAAAGATGGATGTTGCCTAAACTGTGTTCGATATCATTGTCAGTATAAAAAGATGGATGTTGCCTAATTGTGTTCGATAACATTGTCAATATAGAAAGATGGAAGTTGCCTTAACTGTGTTCGATAACATTGTCAATATAGAAAGATGGATGTTGCCTAAACTGTGTTCGATAACATTGTCAGTATAGAAAGATGGATGTTGCCTAATTGTGTTCGATAACATTGTAAATATAGAAAGATGGATGTTCCCTGAACTGTGTTCTATAACATTGTCAATATAGAAAGATGTATGTTGCCTAAACTGTGTTCGATAACATTGTCAATATAGAAAGATGGATGTAACATTGTCAATATAGAAAGATTGATGTTGCCTAATTGTGTTCGATAACATTGTCAATAGAGAAAGATGGATGTTGCCTAATTGTGTTCGATAACATTGTCAATATAGAAAAATGGATGTTGCCTAAACTGTGTTCGATAACATTGTCAATATAGAAAGATGGATGTTGCCTAAACTGTGTTCGATAACATTGTCAATATAGAAAGATGGATGTTGCCTAAACTGTGTTCGATAACATTGACAATATAGAAAGATGGATGTTGCCTCAACTGTGTTCGATAACATTGTCAGTTTAGGCAACATCCATCTTTATAAATTGTGTTCGATAACATTGTCAATATAGAAAGATGGATGTTGCCTAATTGTGTTCGATAACATTGTCAATATAGAAAGATGGATGTTGCCTAATTGTGTTCGATAACATTGTCAATATAGAAAAATGGATGTTGCCTAAATTGTGTTCGATAACATTGTCAATATAGAAAGATGGATGTTGCCTAATTGTGTTCGATAACATTGTCAATTTATAAAGATGGATGTTGCCTAAACTGTGTTCGATAACATTGTCAATTAAGAAAGATGGATGTTGCCTAATTGTGTTCGATAACATTGTCAATATAGAAAGATGGATGTTGCCTAAATTGTGTTCGATAACATTGTCAATATAGAAAGATGGATGTTGCCTAATTGTGTTCGATAACATTGTCAATATAGAAAGATGGATGTTGCCTAATTGTGTTCGATTACATTGTCAATACAGAAAGATGGATGTTGCCTAAACTGTGTTCGATAACATTGTCAATATAGAAAGATGGAAGTTGCCTAAACTGTGTTCGATAATATTGTCAATATAGAAAGATGGATGTTGCCTAAACTGTGTTCGATAACATTGTCACTATAGAAAGGTGGATTTTGCCTAATTGTGTTCGATAACATTGTCACTATAGAAAGATGGATGTTGCCTAATTGTGTTCGATAACATTGTCAATATAGAAAGATGGATTTTGCCTAAACTGTGTTCGATAACATTGCCAATATAGAAAGATGGATGTTGCCTAAACTGTGTTCGATAAAATTGTCAATATAGAAAGATGGATTTTGCCTAAACTGTGTTTGATAACATCGTCAATATAGAAAGATGGATGTTGCCTAAACTGTGTTCGATAACATTGTCAATATAGAAAGATGGATGTAGCCTAAACTGTGTTCGATAACATTGTCAATACAGGAAGATGGATGTTGCCTAATTGTGTTAGATAACATTGTCTATAGAAAGATGGATGTTGCCTAATTGTGTTCGATAACGTCAATATAGAAAGATGGATGTTGCCTAAACTGTGTTCGATAACTTTGACAATATAGAAAGATGGAAGTTGCCTAAACTGTGTTCGATAATATTGTCAATATAGAAAGATGGATGTTGCCTAATTGTGTTCGATAACATTGTCAATATAGAAAGATGGATGTTGCCTAAACTGTGTTCGATAACATTGTCAATATAGAAAGATGGATGTTGCCTCAACTGTGTTCGATAACATTGTCAATACAGAAAGATGGATGTTGCCTAGTTGTTTTCGATAACATTGTCAATATAGAAAGATGGATGTTCCCTAAACTGTGTTCGATAACATTGTCAATACAGAAAGATGGATGTTGCCTAGTTGTGTTTGATAACATTGTCAATATAGAAAGATGGATGTTCCCTAAACTGTGTTCGATAACATTGTCAATATAGAAATATGGATGTTGCCTAATTGTGTTCGATAACATTGTCAATATAGACATATGGATGTTGCCTAAACTGTGTTCGATAGCATTGTAAATGTAGAAAGATGGATGTTGCCTAATTGTGTTTGATAACATTGTCAATATAGAAAGATGGATGTTGCCTATATAGAAAGATGGATGTTGCCTAAACTGTGTTCGATAACATTGTCAATATAGAAAGATGGATGTTGCCTAAACTGTGTTCGATAACATTGTCAATACAGAAAGATGGATGTTGCCTAATTGTGTTCGATAACATTGTCAATATAGAAAGATGGATGTTCCCTAATTGTGTTCGATAACATTGTCAATATAGAAAGATGGTTGTTGCCTAAACTGTGTTCGATAACATTGACAATATAGAAAGATGGATGTTGCCTAAACTGTGTTCGATAACATTGTCAATATAGAAAGATGGATGTTGCCTAAACTGTGTTCGATAATATTGTCAATATAGAAAGATGGATGTTGCCTAAACTGTGTTCGATAACATTGTCACTATAGAATGATGGATGTTGCCTAATTGTGTTCGATAACATTGTCAATATAGAAAGATGGATGTTGCCTAATTGTGTTCGATAACATTGTCAATATAGAAAGATGGATGTTGCCTAAATTGTGTTCGATAACATTGTCAATATAGAAAGATGGATGTTGCCTAATTGTGTTCGATAACATTGTCAATTTATAAAGATGGATGTTGCCTAAACTGTGTTCGATATCATTGTCAATATAGAAAGATGGATGTTGCCTAATTGTGTTCGATAACATTGTCAATATAGAAAGATGGATGTTGCCTAAATTGTGTTCGATAACATTGTCAATATAGAAAGATGGATGTTGCGTAATTGTGTTCGATAACATTGTCAATGTAGAAAGATGGATGTTGCCTAATTGTGTTCGATAACATTGTCAATATAGAAATATGGATGTTGCCTAATTGTGTTCGATAACATTGTCAATATAGAAAGATGGATGTTGCCTAAATTGTGTTTGATAACATTGTCAATATAGAAAGATGGATGTTGCCTAATTGTGTTCGATAACATTGTCAATATAGAAAAATGGATGTTGCCTAATTGTGTTCGATAACATTGTCAATATAGAAAGATGGATGTTGCCTAAACTGTGTTCGATAACATTGTCAATATAGAAAGATGGATGTTGCCTAAACTGTGTTCGATAACATTGTCAATATAGAAAGATGGATGTTGCCTAAACTGTGTTCGATAACATTGACAATATAGAAAGATGGATGTTGCCTCAACTGTGTTCGATAACATTGTCAGTTTAGGCAACATCCATCTTTATAAATTGTGTTCGATAACATTGTCAATATAGAAAGATGGATGTTGCCTAATTGTGTTCGATAACATTGTCAATATAGAAAGATGGATGTTGCCTAATTGTGTTCGATAACATTGTCAATATAGAAAAATGGATGTTGCCTAAATTGTGTTCGATAACATTGTCAATATAGAAAGATGGATGTTGCCTAATTGTGTTCGATAACATTGTCAATTTATAAAGATGGATGTTGCCTAAACTGTGTTCGATAACATTGTCAATTAAGAAAGATGGATGTTGCCTAATTGTGTTCGATAACATTGTCAATATGTAAAGATGGATGTTGCCTAAACTGTGTTCGATATCATTGTCAATATAGAAAGATGGATGTTGCCTAATTGTGTTCGATAACATTGTCAATATAGAAAGATGGATGTTGCCTAATTGTGTTCGATAACATTGTCAATATAGAAAGATGGATGTTGCCTAAATTGTGTTCGATAACATTGTCAATATAGAAAGATGGATGTTGCCTAATTGTGTTCGATAACATTGTCAATATAGAAAGATGGATGTTGCCTAATTGTGTTCGATTACATTGTCAATACAGAAAGATGGATGTTGCCTAAACTGTGTTCGATAACATTGTCAATATAGAAAGATGGAAGTTGCCTTAACTGTATTCGATAACATTGTCAATATAGAAAGATGGATGTTGCCTAAACTGTGTTCGATAACATTGTCAGTATAAAAAGATGGATGTTGCCTTATTGTGTTCGATAATATTGTCAATATAGAAAGATGGATGTTGCCTAATTGTGTTCGATAACATTGTCAATATAGAAAGATTGATGTTGCCTAATTGTGTTCGATAACATTGTCAATATAGAAAGATGGATGTTGCCTAATTGTGTTCGATAATATTGTCAATATAGAAAGATGGATGTTGCCTAATTGTGTTCGATAACATTGTCAATATAGAAAGATAGATGTTGCCTAAACTGTGTTCGATAACATTGACAATATAAAAAGATGGATGTTGCCTAAACTGTGTTCGATAACATTGTCAATATAGAAAGATGAATGTTGCCTAAACTGTGTTCGATAATATTGTCAATACAGAAAGATGGATGTTGCCTAATTGTGTTCGATAACATTGTCAATATAGAAAAATGGATGTTGCCTAATTGTGTTCGATAACATTGTCAATATAGAAAGATGGATGTTGCCTAAACTGTGTTCGATAACATTGTCAATATAGAAAGATGGAAGTTGCCTTAACTGTGTTCGATAACATTGTCAATATAGAAAGATGGATGTTGCCTAAACTGTGTTCGATATCATTGTCAGTATAAAAAGATGGATGTTGCCTAATTGTGTTCGATAACATTGTCAATATAGAAAGATGGAAGTTGCCTTAACTGTGTTCGATAACATTGTCAATATAGAAAGATGGATGTTGCCTAAACTGTGTTCGATAACATTGTCAGTATAGAAAGATGGATGTTGCCTAATTGTGTTCGATAACATTGTAAATATAGAAAGATGGATGTTCCCTGAACTGTGTTCTATAACATTGTCAATATAGAAAGATGTATGTTGCCTAAACTGTGTTCGATAACATTGTCAATATAGAAAGATGGATGTAACATTGTCAATATAGAAAGATTGATGTTGCCTAATTGTGTTCGATAACATTGTCAATAGAGAAAGATGGATGTTGCCTAATTGTGTTCGATAACATTGTCAATATAGAAAAATGGATGTTGCCTAAACTGTGTTCGATAACATTGTCAATATAGAAAGATGGATGTTGCCTAAACTGTGTTCGATAACATTGTCAATATAGAAAGATGGATGTTGCCTAAACTGTGTTCGATAACATTGACAATATAGAAAGATGGATGTTGCCTCAACTGTGTTCGATAACATTGTCAGTTTAGGCAACATCCATCTTTATAAATTGTGTTCGATAACATTGTCAATATAGAAAGATGGATGTTGCCTAATTGTGTTCGATAACATTGTCAATATAGAAAGATGGATGTTGCCTAATTGTGTTCGATAACATTGTCAATATAGAAAAATGGATGTTGCCTAAATTGTGTTCGATAACATTGTCAATATAGAAAGATGGATGTTGCCTAATTGTGTTCGATAACATTGTCAATTTATAAAGATGGATGTTGCCTAAACTGTGTTCGATAACATTGTCAATTAAGAAAGATGGATGTTGCCTAATTGTGTTCGATAACATTGTCAATATAGAAAGATGGATGTTGCCTAAATTGTGTTCGATAACATTGTCAATATAGAAAGATGGATGTTGCCTAATTGTGTTCGATAACATTGTCAATATAGAAAGATGGATGTTGCCTAATTGTGTTCGATTACATTGTCAATACAGAAAGATGGATGTTGCCTAAACTGTGTTCGATAACATTGTCAATATAGAAAGATGGAAGTTGCCTTAACTGTATTCGATAACATTGTCAATATAGAAAGATGGATGTTGCCTAAACTGTGTTCGATAACATTGTCAGTATAAAAAGATGGATGTTGCCTTATTGTGTTCGATAATATTGTCAATATAGAAAGATGGATGTTGCCTAATTGTGTTCGATAACATTGTCAATATAGAAAGATTGATGTTGCCTAATTGTGTTCGATAACATTGTCAATATAGAAAGATGGATGTTGCCTAATTGTGTTCGATAACATTGTCAATATAGAAAGATGGATGTTGCCTAAATTGTGTTCGATAACATTGTCAATATAGAAAGATGGATGTTGCCTAATTGTGTTCGATAACATTGTCAATTTATAAAGATGGATGTTGCCTAAACTGTGTTCGATAACATTGTCAATTAAGAAAGATGGATGTTGCCTAATTGTGTTCGATAACATTGTCAATATGTAAAGATGGATGTTGCCTAAACTGTGTTCGATATCATTGTCAATATAGAAAGATGGATGTTGCCTAATTGTGTTCGATAACATTGTCAATATAGAAAGATGGATGTTGCCTAAATTGTGTTCGATAACATTGTCAATATAGAAAGATGGATGTTGCCTAATTGTGTTCGATAACATTGTCAATGTAGAAAGATGGATGTTGCCTAATTGTGTTCGATAACATTGTCAATATAGAAATATGGATGTTCCCTAATTGTGTTCGATAACATTGTCAATATAGAAAGATGGATGTTGCCTAAATTGTGTTTGATAACATTGTCAATATAGAAAGATGGATGTTGCCTAATTGTGTTCGATAACATTGTCAATATAGAAAAATGGATGTTGCCTAATTGTGTTCGATAACATTGTCAATATAGAAAGATGGATGTTGCCTAAACTGTGTTCGATAACATTGTCAATATAGAAAGATGGAAGTTGCCTTAACTGTGTTCGATAACATTGTCAATATAGAAAGATGGATGTTGCCTAAACTGTGTTCGATATCATTGTCAGTATAAAAAGATGGATGTTGCCTAATTGTGTTCGATAACATTGTCAATATAGAAAGATGGAAGTTGCCTTAACTGTGTTCGATAACATTGTCAATATAGAAAGATGGATGTTGCCTAAACTGTGTTCGATAACATTGTCAGTATAGAAAGATGGATGTTGCCTAATTGTGTTCGATAACATTGTAAATATAGAAAGATGGATGTTCCCTGAACTGTGTTCTATAACATTGTCAATATAGAAAGATGTATGTTGCCTAAACTGTGTTCGATAACATTGTCAATATAGAAAGATGGATGTAACATTGTCAATATAGAAAGATTGATGTTGCCTAATTGTGTTCGATAACATTGTCAATAGAGAAAGATGGATGTTGCCTAAACTGTGTTTGATAACATTGTCAATATAGAAAGATGGAAGTTGCCTTAACTGTGTTCGATAACATTGTCAATATAGAAAGATGGATGTTGCCTAACTTGTGTTCGATAACATTGTCAATATAGAAAGATGGATGTTGCCTAAACTGTGTTCGATAACATTGTCAATATAGAAAGATGGATGTTGCCTAAACTGTGTTCGATAACATTGTCAATACAGAAAGATGGATGTTGCCTAGTTGTGTTCGATAACATTGTCAATATAGAAAGATGGATGTTGCCTAAACTGTGTTCGATAACATTGTCAATATAGAAAGATGGATGTTGCCTAATTGTGTTCGATAACATTGTCAATATAGAAAGATGGATGTTGCCTAATTGTGTTCGATAACATTGTCAATATAGAAAGATGGATGTTGCCTAAACTGTGTTCGATAACATTGTCAATATAGAAAGATGGATGTTGCCTAAACTGTGTTCGATAACATTGACAATATAGAAAGATGGATGTTGGCAACCTCAACTGTGTTCGATAACATTGTCAGTTTAGGCAACATCCATCTTTATAAATTGTGTTCGATAACATTGTCAATATAGAAAGATGGATGTTGCCTAATTGTGTTCGATAACATTGTCAATATAGAAAGATGGATGTTGCCTAATTGTGTTCGATAACATTGTCAATATAGAAAGATGGATGTTGCCTAAATTGTGTTCGGTAACATTGTCAATATAGAAAGATGAATGTTGCCTAATTGTGTTCGATAACATTGTCAATTTATAAAGATGGATGTTGCCTAAACTGTGTTCGATATCATTGTCAATATAGAAAGATGGATGTTGCCTAATTGTGTTCGATAACATTGTCAATATAGAAAGATGGATGTTGCCTAAATTGTGTTCGATAACATTGTCAATATAGAAAGATGGATGTTGCCTAATTGTGTTCGATAACATTGTCAATGTAGAAAGATGGATGTTGCCTAATTGTGTTCGATAACATTGTCAATATAGAAATATGGATGTTGCCTAATTGTGTTCGATAACATTGTCAATATAGAAAGATGGATGTTGCCTAAATTGTGTTTGATAACATTGTCAATATAGAAAGATGGATGTTGCCTAATTGTGTTCGATAACATTGTCAATATAGAAAAATGGATGTTGCCTAATTGTGTTCGATAACATTGTCAATATAGAAAGATGGATGTTGCCTAAACTGTGTTCGATAACATTGTCAATATAGAAAGATGGATGTTGCCTAAACTGTGTTCGATAACATTGTCAATATAGAAAGATGGATGTTGCCTAAACTGTGTTCGATAACATTGACAATATAGAAAGATGGATGTTGCCTCAACTGTGTTCGATAACATTGTCAGTTTAGGCAACATCCATCTTTATAAATTGTGTTCGATAACATTGTCAATATAGAAAGATGGATGTTGCCTAATTGTGTTCGATAACATTGTCAATATAGAAAGATGGATGTTGCCTAATTGTGTTCGATAACATTGTCAATATAGAAAAATGGATGTTGCCTAAATTGTGTTCGATAACATTGTCAATATAGAAAGATGGATGTTGCCTAATTGTGTTCGATAACATTGTCAATTTATAAAGATGGATGTTGCCTAAACTGTGTTCGATAACATTGTCAATTAAGAAAGATGGATGTTGCCTAATTGTGTTCGATAACATTGTCAATATGTAAAGATGGATGTTGCCTAAACTGTGTTCGATATCATTGTCAATATAGAAAGATGGATGTTGCCTAATTGTGTTCGATAACATTGTCAATATAGAAAGATGGATGTTGCCTAATTGTGTTCGATAACATTGTCAATATAGAAAGATGGATGTTGCCTAAATTGTGTTCGATAACATTGTCAATATAGAAAGATGGATGTTGCCTAATTGTGTTCGATAACATTGTCAATATAGAAAGATGGATGTTGCCTAATTGTGTTCGATTACATTGTCAATACAGAAAGATGGATGTTGCCTAAACTGTGTTCGATAACATTGTCAATATAGAAAGATGGAAGTTGCCTTAACTGTATTCGATAACATTGTCAATATAGAAAGATGGATGTTGCCTAAACTGTGTTCGATAACATTGTCAGTATAAAAAGATGGATGTTGCCTTATTGTGTTCGATAATATTGTCAATATAGAAAGATGGATGTTGCCTAATTGTGTTCGATAACATTGTCAATATAGAAAGATTGATGTTGCCTAATTGTGTTCGATAACATTGTCAATATAGAAAGATGGATGTTGCCTAATTGTGTTCGATAACATTGTCAATATAGAAAGATGGATGTTGCCTAAATTGTGTTCGATAACATTGTCAATATAGAAAGATGGATGTTGCCTAATTGTGTTCGATAACATTGTCAATTTATAAAGATGGATGTTGCCTAAACTGTGTTCGATAACATTGTCAATTAAGAAAGATGGATGTTGCCTAATTGTTTTCGATAACATTGTCAATATGTAAAGATGGATGTTGCCTAAACTGTGTTCGATATCATTGTCAATATAGAAAGATGGATGTTGCCTAATTGTGTTCGATAACATTGTCAATATAGAAAGATGGATGTTGCCTAATTGTGTTCGATAACATTGTCAATATAGAAAGATGGATGTTGCCTAATTGTGTTCGATTACATTGTCAATATAGAAAGATGGATGTTGCCTAAACTGTGTTCGATAACATTGTCAATATAGAAAGATGGATGTTGCCTAAACTGTGTTCGATAACATTGTCAGTATAAAAAGATGGATGTTGCCTTAACTGTGTTCGATAACATTGTCAATATAGAAAGAAGGATGTTGCCTAAACTGTGTTCGATAACATTGTCAGTATAGAAAGATGGATGTTGCCTAATTGTGTTCGATAACATTGTAAATATAGAAAGATGGATGTTCCCTGAACTGTGTTCGATAACATTGTCAATATAGAAAGATGTATGTTGCCTAAACTGTGTTCGATAACATTGTCAATATAGAAAGATGGATGTAACATTGTCAATATAGAAAGATTGATGTTGCCTAATTGTGTTCGATAACATTGTCAATAGAGAAAGATGGATGTTGCCTAAACTGTGTTTGATAACATTGTCAATATAGAAAGATGGAAGTTGCCTTAACTGTGTTCGATAACATTGTCAATATAGAAAGATGGATGTTGCCTAAACTGTGTTCGATAACATTGTCAATATAGAAAGATGGATGTTGCCTAATTGTGTTCCATAACATTGTAAATATAGAAAGATGGATGTTGCCTGAACTGTGTTCGATAACATTGTCAATATAGAAAGATGGATGTTGCCTAAACTGTGTTCGATAACATTGTCAATATAGAAAGATGGATGTTGCCTAAACTGTGTTCGATAACATTGTCAATATAGAAAGATGGATGTTGCCTAATTGTGTTCGATAACATTGTCAATATAGAAAGATGGATGTTGCCTAATTGTGTTCGATAACATTGTCAATATAGAAAGATGGATGTTGCCTAAACTGTGTTCGATAACATTGTCAATATAGAAAGATGGATGTTGCCTAACTGTGTTCAATAACATTGTCAATATAGAAAGATAGATGTTGCCTAAACTGTGTTCGATAACATTGTCAATATAGAAAGATGGATGTTGCCTAATTTGTGTTCGATAACATTGTCAATATAGAAAGATGGATGTTGCCTAAACTGTGTTCGATAACATTGACAATATAGAAAGATGGAAGTTACCTAAACTGTGTTCGATAACATTGTCAATATAGAAAGATGGATGTTGCCTAATTGTGTTCGATAACATTGTCAATATAGAAAGATGGATGTTGCCTAAACTGTGTTCGATAACATTGTCAATATAGAAAGATGGATGTTGCCTAAACTGTGTTCGATAACATTGTCAATACAGAAAGATGGATGTTGCCTAGTTGTGTTCGATAACATTGTCAATATAGAAAGATGGATGTTGCCTAATTGTGTTCGATAACATTGTCAATATAGAAAAATAGATGTTGCCTAAACTGTGTTCGATAACATTGTCAATATAGAAAGATGGATGTTGCCTAATTGTGTTCGATAACATTGTCAATATAGAAAGATGGATGTTGCCTAAACTGTGTTCGATAACATTGTCAATATAGAAATATGGATGTTGCCTAAACTGTGTTCGATAACATTGTCAATATAGAACGATGGATGTTGCCTAATTGTGTCGATAACATTGTCAATTTATAAAGATGGATGTTGCCTAAACTGTGTTCGATAACATTGTCAATATAGAAAGATGGATGTTGCCTAATTGTGTTCGATAACATTGTCAATATAGAAATATGGATGTTGCCTAAACTGTGTTCGATAACATTGACAATATAAAAAGATGGATGTTGCCTAAACTGTTTTCGATAACATTGTCAATATAGAAAGATGAATGTTGCCTAAACTGTGTTCGATAATATTGTCAATACAGAAAGATGGATGTTGCCTAAACTGTGTTCGATAACATTGTCACTATAGAAAGATGGATGTTGCCTAATTGTGTTCGATAACATTGTCACTATAGAAAGATGGATGTTGCCTAATTGTGTTCGATAACATTGTCAATATAGAAATATGGATGTTGCCTAAACTGTGTTCGATAACATTGCCAATATAAAAAGATGGATGTTGCCTAAACTGTGTTCGATAACATTGACAATATAGAAAGATGGATGTTGCCTAAACTGTGTTCGATAACATCGTCAATATAGAAAGATGGATGTTGCCTAAACTGTGTTCGATAACATTGTCAATATAGAAAGATGGATGTTGCCTAATTGTGTTCGATAACATTGTCAATATAGAAAGATAGATGTTGCCTAAACTGTGTTCGATAACATTGTCAATATAGAAATATGGATGTTGCCTAAACTGTGTTCGATAACATTGTCACTATAGAAAGATGGATGTTGCCTAATTGTGTTCGATAACATTGTCAATATAGAAAGATGGATGTTGCCTAAACTGTTTTCGATAACATTGTCAATATAGAAAGATGGATGTTGCCTAAACTGTGTTCGATAATATTGTCAATACAGAAAGATGGATGTTGCCTAAACTGTGTTCGATAACATTGTCACTATAGAAAGATGGATGTTGCCTAATTGTGTTCGATAACATTGTCACTATAGAAAGATGAGTGTTGCCTAATTGTGTTCGATAACATTGTCAATATAGAAAGATGGATGTTGCCTAAACTGTGTTCGATAACATTGCCAATATAGAAAGATGGATGTTGCCTAAACTGTGTTCGATAACATTGACAATATAGAAAGATGGATGTTGCCTAAACTGTTTTCGATAACATTGTCAATATAGAAAGATGGATGTTGCCTAAACTGTGTTCGATAATATTGTCAATACAGAAAGATGGATGTTGCCTAAACTGTGTTCGATAACATTGCCAATATAGAAAGATGGATGTTGCCTAAACTGTGTTCGATAAAATTGTCAATATAGAAAGATGGATTTTGCCTAAACTGTGTTTGATAACATCGTCAATATAGAAAGATGGATGTTGCCTAAACTGTGTTCGATAACATTGTCAATATAGAAAGATGGATGTAGCATTAACTGTGTTCGATAACATTGTCAATACAGGAAGATGGATGTTGCCTAATTGTGTTAGATAACATTGTCTATAGAAAGATGGATGTTGCCTAATTGTGTTCGATAACGTCGATATAGAAAGATGGATGTTGCCTAAACTGTGTTCGATAACTTTGACAATATAGAAAGATGGAAGTTGCCTAAACTGTGTTCGATAATATTGTCAATATAGAAAGATGGATGTTGCCTAATTGTGTTCGATAACATTGTCAATATAGAAAGATGGATGTTGCCTAAACTGTGTTCGATAACATTGTCAATATAGAAAGATGGATGTTGCCTAAACTGTGTTCGATAACATTGTCAATACAGAAAGATGGATGTTGCCTAGTTGTTTTCGATAACATTGTCAATATAGAAAGATGGATGTTCCCTAAACTGTGTTCGATAACATTGTCAATACAGAAAGATGGATGTTGCCTAGTTGTGTTTGATAACATTGTCAATATAGAAAGATGGATGTTCCCTAAACTGTGTTCGATAACATTGTCAATATAGAAATATGGATGTTGCCTAATTGTGTTCGATAACATTGTCAATATAGACATATGGATGTTGCCTAAACTGTGTTCGATAGCATTGTAAATGTAGAAAGATGGATGTTGCCTAATTGTGTTTGATAACATTGTCAATATAGAAAGATGGATGTTGCCTATATAGAAAGATGGATGTTGCCTAAACTGTGTTCGATAACATTGTCAATATAGAAAGATGGATGTTGCCTAAACTGTGTTCGATAACATTGTCAATACAGAAAGATGGATGTTGCCTAATTGTGTTCGATAACATTGTCAATATAGAAAGATGGATGTTCCCTAATTGTGTTCGATAACATTGTCAATATAGAAAGATGGTTGTTGCCTAAACTGTGTTCGATAACATTGACAATATAGAAAGATGGATGTTGCCTAAACTGTGTTCGATAACATTGTCAATATACAAAGATGGATGTTGCCTAAACTGTGTTCGATAATATTGTCAATATAGAAAGATGGATGTTGCCTAAACTGTGTTCGATAACATTGTCACTATAGAATGATGGATGTTGCCTAATTGTGTTCGATAAAATTGTCACTATAGAAAGATGGATGTTGCCTAATTGTGTTCGATAACATTGTCAATATAGAAAGATGGATTTTGCCTAAACTGTGTTCGATAACATTGCCAAAATAGAAAGATGGATGTTGCCTAAACTGTGTTCGATAAAATTGTCAATATAGAAAGATGGATTTTGCCTAAACTGTGTTCGATAACATCGTCAATATAGAAAGATGGATGTTGCCTAAACTGTGTTCGATAACATTGTCAATATAGAAAGATGGATGTTGCCTAATTGTGTTCTATAACATTGTCAATATAGAAAGATGGATGTTGCCTAAACTGTGTTCGATAACATTGTCAATATAGAAAGATGGATGTTGCCTAAACTGTGTTCGATAGCATTGTCAATATAGAAAGATGGATGTTGCCTAATTGTGTTCGATATCATTGTCAATATAGAAAGATGGATGTTGCCTAAACTGTGTTCAATAACATTGTCAATATAGAAAGATTGATGTTGTCTAATTGTGTTCGATAACATTGTCAATTTATAAAGATGGATGTTGCCTAAACTGTGTTCGATAACATTGTCAATATAGAAAGATGGATGTTGCCTAAACTGTGTTCGATAACATTGTCAATATAGAAAGATTGATGTTGTCTAATTGTGTTCGATAACATTGTCAATTTATAAAGATGGATGTTGCCTAAACTGTGTTCGATAACATTGTCAATATAGAAAGATGGATGTTGCCTAAACTGTGTTCGATAACATTGTCAATATAGAAAGATGGATGTTGTCTAATTGTGTTCGATAACATTGTCAATATAGAAAGATGGATGTTTCCTAAACTGTGTTCGATGACATTGTCAATATAGAAAGATGGATGTTGCCTAAATTGTGTTCGATAACATTGTAAATATAGAAAGATGGATGTTGCCTAATTGTGTTCGATAACATTGTCAATATAGAAAGATGGATGTAACATTGTCAATATAGAAAGATGGATGTTGCCTAAACTGTGTTCGATAACATTGTCAATATAGAAAGATGGATGTAACATTGTCAATATAGAAAGATGGATGTTGCCTAAACTGTGTTCGATAGCATTGTCAATGTAGAAAGATGGATGTTGCCTAATTGTGTTCGATAACATTGTCAATATAGAAAGATGGATGTTGCCTAAACTGTGTTCGATAACATTGTCAATATAGAAAGATGGAAGTTGCCTTAACTGTGTTCGATAACATTGTCAATATAGAAAGATGGATGTTGCCTAACTTGTGTTCGATAACATTGTCAATATAGAAAGATGGATGTTGCCTAAACTGTGTTCGATAACATTGTCAATATAGAAAGATGGATGTTGCCTAAACTGTGTTCGATAACATTGTCAATACAGAAAGATGGATGTTGCCTAGTTGTGTTCGATAACATTGTCAATATAGAAAGATGGATGTTGCCTAAACTGTGTTCGATAACATTGTCAATATAGAAAGATGGATGTTGCCTAATTGTGTTCGATAACATTGTCAATATAGAAAGATGGATGTTGCCTAATTGTGTTCGATAACATTGTCAATATAGAAAGATGGATGTTGCCTAAACTGTGTTCGATAACATTGTCAATATAGAAAGATGGATGTTGCCTAAACTGTGTTCGATAACATTGACAATATAGAAAGATGGATGTTGGCAACCTCAACTGTGTTCGATAACATTGTCAGTTTAGGCAACATCCATCTTTATAAATTGTGTTCGATAACATTGTCAATATAGAAAGATGGATGTTGCCTAATTGTGTTCGATAACATTGTCAATATAGAAAGATGGATGTTGCCTAATTGTGTTCGATAACATTGTCAATATAGAAAGATGGATGTTGCCTAAACTGTGTTCGATAACATTGTCAATATAGAAAGATGGATGTTGCCTAAACTGTGTTCGATAACATTGTCAATACAGAAAGATGGATGTTGCCTAGTTGTGTTCGATAACATTGTCAATATAGAAAGATGGATGTTGCCTAAACTGTGTTCGATAACATTGTCAATATAGAAAGATGGATGTTGCCTAATTGTGTTCGATAACATTGTCAATATAGAAAGATGGATGTTGCCTAATTGTGTTCGATAACATTGTCAATATAGAAAGATGGATGTTGCCTAATTGTGTTCGATAACATTGTCAATATAGAAAAATGGATGTTGCCTAAATTGTGTTCGATAACATTGTCAATATAGAAAGATGGATGTTGCCTAATTGTGTTCGATAACATTGTCAATTTATAAAGATGGATGTTGCCTAAACTGTGTTCGATAACATTGTCAATTAAGAAAGATGGATGTTGCCTAAACTGTGTTCGATAACATTGTCAATATGTAAAGATGGATGTTGCCTAAACTGTGTTCGATATCATTGTCAATATAGAAAGATGGATGTTGCCTAATTGTGTTCGATAACATTGTCAATATAGAAAGATGGATGTTGCCTAATTGTGTTCGATAACATTGTCAATATAGAAAGATGGATGTTGCCTAAATTGTGTTCGATAACATTGTCAATATAGAAAGATGGATGTTGCCTGATTGTGTTCGATAACATTGTCAATATAGAAAGATGGATGTTGCCTAATTGTGTTCGATTACATTGTCAATATAGAAAGATGGATGTTGCCTAAACTGTGTTCGATAACATTGTCAATATAGAAAGATGGATGTTGCCTAAACTGTGTTCGATAACATTGTCAGTATAAAAAGATGGATGTTGCCTTAACTGTGTTCGATAACATTGTCAATATAGAAAGAAGGATGTTGCCTAAACTGTGTTCGATAACATTGTCAGTATAGAAAGATGGATGTTGCCTAATTGTGTTCGATAACATTGTAAATATAGAAAGATGGATGTTCCCTGAACTGTGTTCGATAACATTGTCAATATAGAAAGATGTATGTTGCCTAAACTGTGTTCGATAACATTGTCAATATAGAAAGATGGATGTAACATTGTCAATATAGAAAGATTGATGTTGCCTAATTGTGTTCGATAACATTGTCAATAGAGAAAGATGGATGTTGCCTAAACTGTGTTTGATAACATTGTCAATATAGAAAGATGGAAGTTGCCTTAACTGTGTTCGATAACATTGTCAATATAGAAAGATGGATGTTGCCTAAACTGTGTTCGATAACATTGTCAATATAGTAAGATGGATGTTGCCTAATTGTGTTCCATAACATTGTAAATATAGAAAGATGGATGTTGCCTGAACTGTGTTCGATAACATTGTCAATATAGAAAGATGGATGTTGCCTAAACTGTGTTCGATAACATTGTCAATATAGAAAGATGGATGTTGCCTAAACTGTGTTCGATAACATTGTCAATATAGAAAGATGGATGTTGCCTAATTGTGTTCGATAACATTGTCAATATAGAAAGATGGATGTTGCCTAATTGTGTTCGATAACATTGTCAATATAGAAAGATGGATGTTGCCTAAACTGTGTTCGATAACATTGTCAATATAGAAAGATGGATGTTGCCTAACTGTGTTCAATAACATTGTCAATATAGAAAGATAGATGTTGCCTAAACTGTGTTCGATAACATTGTCAATATAGAAAGATGGATGTTGCCTAATTTGTGTTCGATAACATTGTCAATATAGAAAGATGGATGTTGCCTAAACTGTGTTCGATAACATTGACAATATAGAAAGATGGAAGTTACCTAAACTCTGTTCGATAACATTGTCAATATAGAAAGATGGATGTTGCCTAATTGTGTTCGATAACATTGTCAATATAGAAAGATGGATGTTGCCTAAACTGTGTTCGATAACATTGTCAATATAGAAAGATGGATGTTGCCTAAACTGTGTTCGATAACAATGTCAATACAGAAAGATGGATGTTGCCTAGTTGTGTTCGATAACATTGTCAATATAGAAAGATGGATGTTGCCTAATTGTGTTCGATAACATTGTCAATATAGAAAAATAGATGTTGCCTAAACTGTGTTCGATAACATTGTCAATATAGAAAGATGGATGTTGCCTAATTGTGTTCGATAACATTGTCAATATAGAAAGATGGATGTTGCCTAAACTGTGTTCGATAACATTGTCAATATAGAAATATGGATGTTGCCTAAACTGTGTTCGATAACATTGTCAATATAGAAAGATGGATGTTGCCTAATTGTGTCGATAACATTGTCAATTTATAAAGATGGATGTTGCCTAAACTGTGTTCGATAACATTGTCAATATAGAAAGATGGATGTTGCCTAATTGTGTTCGATAACATTGTCAATATAGAAAGATGGATGTTGCCTAAACTGTGTTCGATAACATTGACAATATAAAAAGATGGATGTTGCCTAAACTGTTTTCGATAACATTGTCAATATAGAAAGATGGATGTTGCCTAAACTGTGTTCGATAATATTGTCAATACAGAAAGATGGATGTTGCCTAAACTGTGTTCGATAACATTGTCACTATAGAAAGATGGATGTTGCCTAATTGTGTTCGATAACATTGTCACTATAGAAAGATGGATGTTGCCTAATTGTGTTCGATAACATTGTCAATATAGAAATATGGATGTTGCCTAAACTGTGTTCGATAACATTGCCAATATAAAAAGATGGATGTTGCCTAAACTGTGTTCGATAACATTGACAATATTGAAAGATGGATGTTGCCTAAACTGTGTTCGATAACATTGTCAATATAGAAAGATGGATGTTGCCTAATTGTGTTCGATAACATTGTCAATATAGAAAGATAGATGTTGCCTAAACTGTGTTCGATAACATTGTCAATATAGAAATATGGATGTTGCCTAAACTGTGTTCGATAACATTGTCACTATAGAAAGATGGATGTTGCCTAATTGTGTTCGATAACATTGTCAATATAGAAAGATGGATGTTGCCTAAACTGTTTTCGATAACATTGTCAATATAGAAAGATGGATGTTGCCTAAACTGTGTTCGATAATATTGTCAATACAGAGAGATGGATGTTGCCTAAACTGTGTTCGATAACATTGTCACTATAGAAAGATGGATGTTGCCTAATTGTGTTCGATAACATTGTCACTATAGAAAGATGAGTGTTGCCTAATTGTGTTCGATAACATTGTCAATATAGAAAGATGGATGTTGCCTAAACTGTGTTCGATAACATTGCCAATATAGAAAGATGGATGTTGCCTAAACTGTGTTCGATAACATTGACAATATAGAAAGATGGATGTTGCCTAAACTGTTTTCGATAACATTGTCAATATAGAAAGATGGATGTTGCCTAAACTGTGTTCGATAATATTGTCAATACAGAAAGATGGATGTTGCCTAAACTGTGTTCGATAACATTGTTACTATAGAAAGATGGATGTTGCCTAATTGTGTTCGATAACATTGTCACTATAGAAAGATGGATCTTGCCTAATTGTGTTCGATAACATTGTCAATATAGAAAGATGGATGTTGCCTAAACTGTGTTCGATAACATTGCCAATATAGAAAGATGGATGTTGCCTAAACTGTGTTCCATAAAATTGTCAATATAGAAAGATGGATGTTGCCTAAACTGTGTTCGATAACATTGTCAATATAGAAAGATGGATGTTGCCTAATTGTGTTCGATAACATTGTCAATATAGAAAGATGGATGTTGCCTAAACTGTGTTCGATAACATTGTCAATATAGAAAGATGGATGTTGCCTAAACTGTGTTCGATAGCATTGTCAATATAGAAAGATGGATGTTGCCTAAACTGTGTTCGATAACATTGTCAATATAGAAAGATGGATGTTGCCTAAACTGTGTTCGATAACATTGTCAATACAGAAAGATGGATGTTGCCTAATTGTGTTCGATAACATTGTCAATATAGAAAGATGGATGGTGCCTAATTGTGTTCGATATCATTGTCAATATAGAAAGATGGATGTTGCCTAAACTGTGTTCGATAACATTGTCAATATAGAAAGATGGATGTTGCCTAATTGTGTTCGATAACATTGTCAATATAGAAAGATGGATGTTGCCTAATTGTGTTCGATAAAATTGTCAATATAGAAAGATGGATGTTGCCTAATTGTGTTCGATAACATTGTCAATATAGAAAGATAGATGTTGCCTAAACTGTGTTCGATAACATTGTCAATATAGAAAGATGGATGTTGCCTAAACTGTGTTCGATAGCATTGTCAATATAGAAAGATGGATGTTGCCTAAACTGTGTTCGATAACATTGTCAATATAGAAAGATGGATGTTGCCTAAACTGTGTTCGATAACATTGTCAATACAGAAAGGTGGATGTTGCCTAATTGTGTTCGATAACATTGTCAATATAGAAAGATGGATGTTGCCTAATTGTGTTCGATATCATTGTCAATATAGAAAGATGGATGTTGCCTAAACTGTGTTCGATAACATTGTCAATATAGAAAGATGGATGTTGCCTAATTGTGTTCGATAACATTGTCAATATAGAAAGATGGATGTTGCCTAATTGTGTTCGATATCATTGTCAATATAGAAAGATGGATGTTGCCTAAACTGTGTTCGATAACATTGACAATATAGAAAGATGGATGTTGCCTAAACTGTGTTCAATAACATTGTCAATATAGAAAGATGGATGTTGCCTAAACTGTGTTCGATAATATTGTCAATATAGAAAGATGGATGTTGCCTAAACTGTGTTCGATAACATTGTCACTATAGAAAGGTGGATTTTGCCTAATTGTGTTCGATAACATTGTCACTATAGAAAGATGGATGTTGCCTAATTGTGTTCGATAACATTGTCAATATAGAAAGATGGATTTTGCCTAAACTGTGTTCGATAACATTGCCAATATAGAAAGATGGATGTTGCCTAAACTGTGTTCGATAAAATTGTCAATATAGAAAGATGGATTTTGCCTAAACTGTGTTTGATAACATCGTCAATATAGAAAGATGGATGTTGCCTAAACTGTGTTCGATAACATTGTCAATATAGAAAGATGGATGTAGCCTAAACTGTGTTCGATAACATTGTCAATACAGGAAGATGGATGTTGCCTAATTGTGTTAGATAACATTGTCTATAGAAAGATGGATGTTGCCTAATTGTGTTCGATAACGTCAATATAGAAAGATGGATGTTGCCTAAACTGTGTTCGATAACTTTGACAATATAGAAAGATGGAAGTTGCCTAAACTGTGTTCGATAATATTGTCAATATAGAAAGATGGATGTTGCCTAATTGTGTTCGATAACATTGTCAATATAGAAAGATGGATGTTGCCTAAACTGTGTTCGATAACATTGTCAATATAGAAAGATGGATGTTGCCTCAACTGTGTTCGATAACATTGTCAATACAGAAAGATGGATGTTGCCTAGTTGTTTTCGATAACATTGTCAATATAGAAAGATGGATGTTCCCTAAACTGTGTTCGATAACATTGTCAATACAGAAAGATGGATGTTGCCTAGTTGTGTTTGATAACATTGTCAATATAGAAAGATGGATGTTCCCTAAACTGTGTTCGATAACATTGTCAATATAGAAATATGGATGTTGCCTAATTGTGTTCGATAACATTGTCAATATAGACATATGGATGTTGCCTAAACTGTGTTCGATAGCATTGTAAATGTAGAAAGATGGATGTTGCCTAATTGTGTTTGATAACATTGTCAATATAGAAAGATGGATGTTGCCTATATAGAAAGATGGATGTTGCCTAAACTGTGTTCGATAACATTGTCAATATAGAAAGATGGATGTTGCCTAAACTGTGTTCGATAACATTGTCAATACAGAAAGATGGATGTTGCCTAATTGTGTTCGATAACATTGTCAATATAGAAAGATGGATGTTCCCTAATTGTGTTCGATAACATTGTCAATATAGAAAGATGGTTGTTGCCTAAACTGTGTTCGATAACATTGACAATATAGAAAGATGGATGTTGCCTAAACTGTGTTCGATAACATTGTCAATATAGAAAGATGGATGTTGCCTAAACTGTGTTCGATAATATTGTCAATATAGAAAGATGGATGTTGCCTAAACTGTGTTCGATAACATTGTCACTATAGAATGATGGATGTTGCCTAATTGTGTTCGATAACATTGTCAATATAGAAAGATGGATGTTGCCTAATTGTGTTCGATAACATTGTCAATATAGAAAGATGGATGTTGCCTAAATTGTGTTCGATAACATTGTCAATATAGAAAGATGGATGTTGCCTAATTGTGTTCGATAACATTGTCAATTTATAAAGATGGATGTTGCCTAAACTGTGTTCGATATCATTGTCAATATAGAAAGATGGATGTTGCCTAATTGTGTTCGATAACATTGTCAATATAGAAAGATGGATGTTGCCTAAATTGTGTTCGATAACATTGTCAATATAGAAAGATGGATGTTGCGTAATTGTGTTCGATAACATTGTCAATGTAGAAAGATGGATGTTGCCTAATTGTGTTCGATAACATTGTCAATATAGAAATATGGATGTTGCCTAATTGTGTTCGATAACATTGTCAATATAGAAAGATGGATGTTGCCTAAATTGTGTTTGATAACATTGTCAATATAGAAAGATGGATGTTGCCTAATTGTGTTCGATAACATTGTCAATATAGAAAAATGGATGTTGCCTAATTGTGTTCGATAACATTGTCAATATAGAAAGATGGATGTTGCCTAAACTGTGTTCGATAACATTGTCAATATAGAAAGATGGATGTTGCCTAAACTGTGTTCGATAACATTGTCAATATAGAAAGATGGATGTTGCCTAAACTGTGTTCGATAACATTGACAATATAGAAAGATGGATGTTGCCTCAACTGTGTTCGATAACATTGTCAGTTTAGGCAACATCCATCTTTATAAATTGTGTTCGATAACATTGTCAATATAGAAAGATGGATGTTGCCTAATTGTGTTCGATAACATTGTCAATATAGAAAGATGGATGTTGCCTAATTGTGTTCGATAACATTGTCAATATAGAAAAATGGATGTTGCCTAAATTGTGTTCGATAACATTGTCAATATAGAAAGATGGATGTTGCCTAATTGTGTTCGATAACATTGTCAATTTATAAAGATGGATGTTGCCTAAACTGTGTTCGATAACATTGTCAATTAAGAAAGATGGATGTTGCCTAATTGTGTTCGATAACATTGTCAATATGTAAAGATGGATGTTGCCTAAACTGTGTTCGATATCATTGTCAATATAGAAAGATGGATGTTGCCTAATTGTGTTCGATAACATTGTCAATATAGAAAGATGGATGTTGCCTAATTGTGTTCGATAACATTGTCAATATAGAAAGATGGATGTTGCCTAAATTGTGTTCGATAACATTGTCAATATAGAAAGATGGATGTTGCCTAATTGTGTTCGATAACATTGTCAATATAGAAAGATGGATGTTGCCTAATTGTGTTCGATTACATTGTCAATACAGAAAGATGGATGTTGCCTAAACTGTGTTCGATAACATTGTCAATATAGAAAGATGGAAGTTGCCTTAACTGTATTCGATAACATTGTCAATATAGAAAGATGGATGTTGCCTAAACTGTGTTCGATAACATTGTCAGTATAAAAAGATGGATGTTGCCTTATTGTGTTCGATAATATTGTCAATATAGAAAGATGGATGTTGCCTAATTGTGTTCGATAACATTGTCAATATAGAAAGATTGATGTTGCCTAATTGTGTTCGATAACATTGTCAATATAGAAAGATGGATGTTGCCTAATTGTGTTCGATAATATTGTCAATATAGAAAGATGGATGTTGCCTAATTGTGTTCGATAACATTGTCAATATAGAAAGATAGATGTTGCCTAAACTGTGTTCGATAACATTGACAATATAAAAAGATGGATGTTGCCTAAACTGTTTTCGATAACATTGTCAATATAGAAAGATGAATGTTGCCTAAACTGTGTTCGATAATATTGTCAATACAGAAAGATGGATGTTGCCTAATTGTGTTCGATAACATTGTCAATATAGAAAAATGGATGTTGCCTAATTGTGTTCGATAACATTGTCAATATAGAAAGATGGATGTTGCCTAAACTGTGTTCGATAACATTGTCAATATAGAAAGATGGAAGTTGCCTTAACTGTGTTCGATAACATTGTCAATATAGAAAGATGGATGTTGCCTAAACTGTGTTCGATATCATTGTCAGTATAAAAAGATGGATGTTGCCTAATTGTGTTCGATAACATTGTCAATATAGAAAGATGGAAGTTGCCTTAACTGTGTTCGATAACATTGTCAATATAGAAAGATGGATGTTGCCTAAACTGTGTTCGATAACATTGTCAGTATAGAAAGATGGATGTTGCCTAATTGTGTTCGATAACATTGTAAATATAGAAAGATGGATGTTCCCTGAACTGTGTTCTATAACATTGTCAATATAGAAAGATGTATGTTGCCTAAACTGTGTTCGATAACATTGTCAATATAGAAAGATGGATGTAACATTGTCAATATAGAAAGATTGATGTTGCCTAATTGTGTTCGATAACATTGTCAATAGAGAAAGATGGATGTTGCCTAATTGTGTTCGATAACATTGTCAATATAGAAAAATGGATGTTGCCTAAACTGTGTTCGATAACATTGTCAATATAGAAAGATGGATGTTGCCTAAACTGTGTTCGATAACATTGTCAATATAGAAAGATGGATGTTGCCTAAACTGTGTTCGATAACATTGACAATATAGAAAGATGGATGTTGCCTCAACTGTGTTCGATAACATTGTCAGTTTAGGCAACATCCATCTTTATAAATTGTGTTCGATAACATTGTCAATATAGAAAGATGGATGTTGCCTAATTGTGTTCGATAACATTGTCAATATAGAAAGATGGATGTTGCCTAATTGTGTTCGATAACATTGTCAATATAGAAAAATGGATGTTGCCTAAATTGTGTTCGATAACATTGTCAATATAGAAAGATGGATGTTGCCTAATTGTGTTCGATAACATTGTCAATTTATAAAGATGGATGTTGCCTAAACTGTGTTCGATAACATTGTCAATTAAGAAAGATGGATGTTGCCTAATTGTGTTCGATAACATTGTCAATATAGAAAGATGGATGTTGCCTAAATTGTGTTCGATAACATTGTCAATATAGAAAGATGGATGTTGCCTAATTGTGTTCGATAACATTGTCAATATAGAAAGATGGATGTTGCCTAATTGTGTTCGATTACATTGTCAATACAGAAAGATGGATGTTGCCTAAACTGTGTTCGATAACATTGTCAATATAGAAAGATGGAAGTTGCCTAAACTGTGTTCGATAATATTGTCAATATAGAAAGATGGATGTTGCCTAAACTGTGTTCGATAACATTGTCACTATAGAAAGGTGGATTTTGCCTAATTGTGTTCGATAACATTGTCACTATAGAAAGATGGATGTTGCCTAATTGTGTTCGATAACATTGTCAATATAGAAAGATGGATTTTGCCTAAACTGTGTTCGATAACATTGCCAATATAGAAAGATGGATGTTGCCTAAACTGTGTTCGATAAAATTGTCAATATAGAAAGATGGATTTTGCCTAAACTGTGTTTGATAACATCGTCAATATAGAAAGATGGATGTTGCCTAAACTGTGTTCGATAACATTGTCAATATAGAAAGATGGATGTAGCCTAAACTGTGTTCGATAACATTGTCAATACAGGAAGATGGATGTTGCCTAATTGTGTTAGATAACATTGTCTATAGAAAGATGGATGTTGCCTAATTGTGTTCGATAACGTCAATATAGAAAGATGGATGTTGCCTAAACTGTGTTCGATAACTTTGACAATATAGAAAGATGGAAGTTGCCTAAACTGTGTTCGATAATATTGTCAATATAGAAAGATGGATGTTGCCTAATTGTGTTCGATAACATTGTCAATATAGAAAGATGGATGTTGCCTAAACTGTGTTCGATAACATTGTCAATATAGAAAGATGGATGTTGCCTCAACTGTGTTCGATAACATTGTCAATACAGAAAGATGGATGTTGCCTAGTTGTTTTCGATAACATTGTCAATATAGAAAGATGGATGTTCCCTAAACTGTGTTCGATAACATTGTCAATACAGAAAGATGGATGTTGCCTAGTTGTGTTTGATAACATTGTCAATATAGAAAGATGGATGTTCCCTAAACTGTGTTCGATAACATTGTCAATATAGAAATATGGATGTTGCCTAATTGTGTTCGATAACATTGTCAATATAGACATATGGATGTTGCCTAAACTGTGTTCGATAGCATTGTAAATGTAGAAAGATGGATGTTGCCTAATTGTGTTTGATAACATTGTCAATATAGAAAGATGGATGTTGCCTATATAGAAAGATGGATGTTGCCTAAACTGTGTTCGATAACATTGTCAATATAGAAAGATGGATGTTGCCTAAACTGTGTTCGATAACATTGTCAATACAGAAAGATGGATGTTGCCTAATTGTGTTCGATAACATTGTCAATATAGAAAGATGGATGTTCCCTAATTGTGTTCGATAACATTGTCAATATAGAAAGATGGTTGTTGCCTAAACTGTGTTCGATAACATTGACAATATAGAAAGATGGATGTTGCCTAAACTGTGTTCGATAACATTGTCAATATAGAAAGATGGATGTTGCCTAAACTGTGTTCGATAATATTGTCAATATAGAAAGATGGATGTTGCCTAAACTGTGTTCGATAACATTGTCACTATAGAATGATGGATGTTGCCTAATTGTGTTCGATAACATTGTCAATATAGAAAGATGGATGTTGCCTAATTGTGTTCGATAACATTGTCAATATAGAAAGATGGATGTTGCCTAAATTGTGTTCGATAACATTGTCAATATAGAAAGATGGATGTTGCCTAATTGTGTTCGATAACATTGTCAATTTATAAAGATGGATGTTGCCTAAACTGTGTTCGATATCATTGTCAATATAGAAAGATGGATGTTGCCTAATTGTGTTCGATAACATTGTCAATATAGAAAGATGGATGTTGCCTAAATTGTGTTCGATAACATTGTCAATATAGAAAGATGGATGTTGCGTAATTGTGTTCGATAACATTGTCAATGTAGAAAGATGGATGTTGCCTAATTGTGTTCGATAACATTGTCAATATAGAAATATGGATGTTGCCTAATTGTGTTCGATAACATTGTCAATATAGAAAGATGGATGTTGCCTAAATTGTGTTTGATAACATTGTCAATATAGAAAGATGGATGTTGCCTAATTGTGTTCGATAACATTGTCAATATAGAAAAATGGATGTTGCCTAATTGTGTTCGATAACATTGTCAATATAGAAAGATGGATGTTGCCTAAACTGTGTTCGATAACATTGTCAATATAGAAAGATGGATGTTGCCTAAACTGTGTTCGATAACATTGTCAATATAGAAAGATGGATGTTGCCTAAACTGTGTTCGATAACATTGACAATATAGAAAGATGGATGTTGCCTCAACTGTGTTCGATAACATTGTCAGTTTAGGCAACATCCATCTTTATAAATTGTGTTCGATAACATTGTCAATATAGAAAGATGGATGTTGCCTAATTGTGTTCGATAACATTGTCAATATAGAAAGATGGATGTTGCCTAATTGTGTTCGATAACATTGTCAATATAGAAAAATGGATGTTGCCTAAATTGTGTTCGATAACATTGTCAATATAGAAAGATGGATGTTGCCTAATTGTGTTCGATAACATTGTCAATTTATAAAGATGGATGTTGCCTAAACTGTGTTCGATAACATTGTCAATTAAGAAAGATGGATGTTGCCTAATTGTGTTCGATAACATTGTCAATATGTAAAGATGGATGTTGCCTAAACTGTGTTCGATATCATTGTCAATATAGAAAGATGGATGTTGCCTAATTGTGTTCGATAACATTGTCAATATAGAAAGATGGATGTTGCCTAATTGTGTTCGATAACATTGTCAATATAGAAAGATGGATGTTGCCTAAATTGTGTTCGATAACATTGTCAATATAGAAAGATGGATGTTGCCTAATTGTGTTCGATAACATTGTCAATATAGAAAGATGGATGTTGCCTAATTGTGTTCGATTACATTGTCAATACAGAAAGATGGATGTTGCCTAAACTGTGTTCGATAACATTGTCAATATAGAAAGATGGAAGTTGCCTTAACTGTATTCGATAACATTGTCAATATAGAAAGATGGATGTTGCCTAAACTGTGTTCGATAACATTGTCAGTATAAAAAGATGGATGTTGCCTTATTGTGTTCGATAATATTGTCAATATAGAAAGATGGATGTTGCCTAATTGTGTTCGATAACATTGTCAATATAGAAAGATTGATGTTGCCTAATTGTGTTCGATAACATTGTCAATATAGAAAGATGGATGTTGCCTAATTGTGTTCGATAATATTGTCAATATAGAAAGATGGATGTTGCCTAATTGTGTTCGATAACATTGTCAATATAGAAAGATAGATGTTGCCTAAACTGTGTTCGATAACATTGACAATATAAAAAGATGGATGTTGCCTAAACTGTGTTCGATAACATTGTCAATATAGAAAGATGAATGTTGCCTAAACTGTGTTCGATAATATTGTCAATACAGAAAGATGGATGTTGCCTAATTGTGTTCGATAACATTGTCAATATAGAAAAATGGATGTTGCCTAATTGTGTTCGATAACATTGTCAATATAGAAAGATGGATGTTGCCTAAACTGTGTTCGATAACATTGTCAATATAGAAAGATGGAAGTTGCCTTAACTGTGTTCGATAACATTGTCAATATAGAAAGATGGATGTTGCCTAAACTGTGTTCGATATCATTGTCAGTATAAAAAGATGGATGTTGCCTAATTGTGTTCGATAACATTGTCAATATAGAAAGATGGAAGTTGCCTTAACTGTGTTCGATAACATTGTCAATATAGAAAGATGGATGTTGCCTAAACTGTGTTCGATAACATTGTCAGTATAGAAAGATGGATGTTGCCTAATTGTGTTCGATAACATTGTAAATATAGAAAGATGGATGTTCCCTGAACTGTGTTCTATAACATTGTCAATATAGAAAGATGTATGTTGCCTAAACTGTGTTCGATAACATTGTCAATATAGAAAGATGGATGTAACATTGTCAATATAGAAAGATTGATGTTGCCTAATTGTGTTCGATAACATTGTCAATAGAGAAAGATGGATGTTGCCTAATTGTGTTCGATAACATTGTCAATATAGAAAAATGGATGTTGCCTAAACTGTGTTCGATAACATTGTCAATATAGAAAGATGGATGTTGCCTAAACTGTGTTCGATAACATTGTCAATATAGAAAGATGGATGTTGCCTAAACTGTGTTCGATAACATTGACAATATAGAAAGATGGATGTTGCCTCAACTGTGTTCGATAACATTGTCAGTTTAGGCAACATCCATCTTTATAAATTGTGTTCGATAACATTGTCAATATAGAAAGATGGATGTTGCCTAATTGTGTTCGATAACATTGTCAATATAGAAAGATGGATGTTGCCTAATTGTGTTCGATAACATTGTCAATATAGAAAAATGGATGTTGCCTAAATTGTGTTCGATAACATTGTCAATATAGAAAGATGGATGTTGCCTAATTGTGTTCGATAACATTGTCAATTTATAAAGATGGATGTTGCCTAAACTGTGTTCGATAACATTGTCAATTAAGAAAGATGGATGTTGCCTAATTGTGTTCGATAACATTGTCAATATAGAAAGATGGATGTTGCCTAAATTGTGTTCGATAACATTGTCAATATAGAAAGATGGATGTTGCCTAATTGTGTTCGATAACATTGTCAATATAGAAAGATGGATGTTGCCTAATTGTGTTCGATTACATTGTCAATACAGAAAGATGGATGTTGCCTAAACTGTGTTCGATAACATTGTCAATATAGAAAGATGGAAGTTGCCTTAACTGTATTCGATAACATTGTCAATATAGAAAGATGGATGTTGCCTAAACTGTGTTCGATAACATTGTCAGTATAAAAAGATGGATGTTGCCTTATTGTGTTCGATAATATTGTCAATATAGAAAGATGGATGTTGCCTAATTGTGTTCGATAACATTGTCAATATAGAAAGATTGATGTTGCCTAATTGTGTTCGATAACATTGTCAATATAGAAAGATGGATGTTGCCTAATTGTGTTCGATAACATTGTCAATATAGAAAGATGGATGTTGCCTAAATTGTGTTCGATAACATTGTCAATATAGAAAGATGGATGTTGCCTAATTGTGTTCGATAACATTGTCAATTTATAAAGATGGATGTTGCCTAAACTGTGTTCGATAACATTGTCAATTAAGAAAGATGGATGTTGCCTAATTGTGTTCGATAACATTGTCAATATGTAAAGATGGATGTTGCCTAAACTGTGTTCGATATCATTGTCAATATAGAAAGATGGATGTTGCCTAATTGTGTTCGATAACATTGTCAATATAGAAAGATGGATGTTGCCTAAATTGTGTTCGATAACATTGTCAATATAGAAAGATGGATGTTGCCTAATTGTGTTCGATAACATTGTCAATGTAGAAAGATGGATGTTGCCTAATTGTGTTCGATAACATTGTCAATATAGAAATATGGATGTTCCCTAATTGTGTTCGATAACATTGTCAATATAGAAAGATGGATGTTGCCTAAATTGTGTTTGATAACATTGTCAATATAGAAAGATGGATGTTGCCTAATTGTGTTCGATAACATTGTCAATATAGAAAAATGGATGTTGCCTAATTGTGTTCGATAACATTGTCAATATAGAAAGATGGATGTTGCCTAAACTGTGTTCGATAACATTGTCAATATAGAAAGATGGAAGTTGCCTTAACTGTGTTCGATAACATTGTCAATATAGAAAGATGGATGTTGCCTAAACTGTGTTCGATATCATTGTCAGTATAAAAAGATGGATGTTGCCTAATTGTGTTCGATAACATTGTCAATATAGAAAGATGGAAGTTGCCTTAACTGTGTTCGATAACATTGTCAATATAGAAAGATGGATGTTGCCTAAACTGTGTTCGATAACATTGTCAGTATAGAAAGATGGATGTTGCCTAATTGTGTTCGATAACATTGTAAATATAGAAAGATGGATGTTCCCTGAACTGTGTTCTATAACATTGTCAATATAGAAAGATGTATGTTGCCTAAACTGTGTTCGATAACATTGTCAATATAGAAAGATGGATGTAACATTGTCAATATAGAAAGATTGATGTTGCCTAATTGTGTTCGATAACATTGTCAATAGAGAAAGATGGATGTTGCCTAAACTGTGTTTGATAACATTGTCAATATAGAAAGATGGAAGTTGCCTTAACTGTGTTCGATAACATTGTCAATATAGAAAGATGGATGTTGCCTAACTTGTGTTCGATAACATTGTCAATATAGAAAGATGGATGTTGCCTAAACTGTGTTCGATAACATTGTCAATATAGAAAGATGGATGTTGCCTAAACTGTGTTCGATAACATTGTCAATACAGAAAGATGGATGTTGCCTAGTTGTGTTCGATAACATTGTCAATATAGAAAGATGGATGTTGCCTAAACTGTGTTCGATAACATTGTCAATATAGAAAGATGGATGTTGCCTAATTGTGTTCGATAACATTGTCAATATAGAAAGATGGATGTTGCCTAATTGTGTTCGATAACATTGTCAATATAGAAAGATGGATGTTGCCTAAACTGTGTTCGATAACATTGTCAATATAGAAAGATGGATGTTGCCTAAACTGTGTTCGATAACATTGACAATATAGAAAGATGGATGTTGGCAACCTCAACTGTGTTCGATAACATTGTCAGTTTAGGCAACATCCATCTTTATAAATTGTGTTCGATAACATTGTCAATATAGAAAGATGGATGTTGCCTAATTGTGTTCGATAACATTGTCAATATAGAAAGATGGATGTTGCCTAATTGTGTTCGATAACATTGTCAATATAGAAAGATGGATGTTGCCTAAATTGTGTTCGGTAACATTGTCAATATAGAAAGATGAATGTTGCCTAATTGTGTTCGATAACATTGTCAATTTATAAAGATGGATGTTGCCTAAACTGTGTTCGATATCATTGTCAATATAGAAAGATGGATGTTGCCTAATTGTGTTCGATAACATTGTCAATATAGAAAGATGGATGTTGCCTAAATTGTGTTCGATAACATTGTCAATATAGAAAGATGGATGTTGCCTAATTGTGTTCGATAACATTGTCAATGTAGAAAGATGGATGTTGCCTAATTGTGTTCGATAACATTGTCAATATAGAAATATGGATGTTGCCTAATTGTGTTCGATAACATTGTCAATATAGAAAGATGGATGTTGCCTAAATTGTGTTTGATAACATTGTCAATATAGAAAGATGGATGTTGCCTAATTGTGTTCGATAACATTGTCAATATAGAAAAATGGATGTTGCCTAATTGTGTTCGATAACATTGTCAATATAGAAAGATGGATGTTGCCTAAACTGTGTTCGATAACATTGTCAATATAGAAAGATGGATGTTGCCTAAACTGTGTTCGATAACATTGTCAATATAGAAAGATGGATGTTGCCTAAACTGTGTTCGATAACATTGACAATATAGAAAGATGGATGTTGCCTCAACTGTGTTCGATAACATTGTCAGTTTAGGCAACATCCATCTTTATAAATTGTGTTCGATAACATTGTCAATATAGAAAGATGGATGTTGCCTAATTGTGTTCGATAACATTGTCAATATAGAAAGATGGATGTTGCCTAATTGTGTTCGATAACATTGTCAATATAGAAAAATGGATGTTGCCTAAATTGTGTTCGATAACATTGTCAATATAGAAAGATGGATGTTGCCTAATTGTGTTCGATAACATTGTCAATTTATAAAGATGGATGTTGCCTAAACTGTGTTCGATAACATTGTCAATTAAGAAAGATGGATGTTGCCTAATTGTGTTCGATAACATTGTCAATATGTAAAGATGGATGTTGCCTAAACTGTGTTCGATATCATTGTCAATATAGAAAGATGGATGTTGCCTAATTGTGTTCGATAACATTGTCAATATAGAAAGATGGATGTTGCCTAATTGTGTTCGATAACATTGTCAATATAGAAAGATGGATGTTGCCTAAATTGTGTTCGATAACATTGTCAATATAGAAAGATGGATGTTGCCTAATTGTGTTCGATAACATTGTCAATATAGAAAGATGGATGTTGCCTAATTGTGTTCGATTACATTGTCAATACAGAAAGATGGATGTTGCCTAAACTGTGTTCGATAACATTGTCAATATAGAAAGATGGAAGTTGCCTTAACTGTATTCGATAACATTGTCAATATAGAAAGATGGATGTTGCCTAAACTGTGTTCGATAACATTGTCAGTATAAAAAGATGGATGTTGCCTTATTGTGTTCGATAATATTGTCAATATAGAAAGATGGATGTTGCCTAATTGTGTTCGATAACATTGTCAATATAGAAAGATTGATGTTGCCTAATTGTGTTCGATAACATTGTCAATATAGAAAGATGGATGTTGCCTAATTGTGTTCGATAACATTGTCAATATAGAAAGATGGATGTTGCCTAAATTGTGTTCGATAACATTGTCAATATAGAAAGATGGATGTTGCCTAATTGTGTTCGATAACATTGTCAATTTATAAAGATGGATGTTGCCTAAACTGTGTTCGATAACATTGTCAATTAAGAAAGATGGATGTTGCCTAATTGTTTTCGATAACATTGTCAATATGTAAAGATGGATGTTGCCTAAACTGTGTTCGATATCATTGTCAATATAGAAAGATGGATGTTGCCTAATTGTGTTCGATAACATTGTCAATATAGAAAGATGGATGTTGCCTAATTGTGTTCGATAACATTGTCAATATAGAAAGATGGATGTTGCCTAATTGTGTTCGATTACATTGTCAATATAGAAAGATGGATGTTGCCTAAACTGTGTTCGATAACATTGTCAATATAGAAAGATGGATGTTGCCTAAACTGTGTTCGATAACATTGTCAGTATAAAAAGATGGATGTTGCCTTAACTGTGTTCGATAACATTGTCAATATAGAAAGAAGGATGTTGCCTAAACTGTGTTCGATAACATTGTCAGTATAGAAAGATGGATGTTGCCTAATTGTGTTCGATAACATTGTAAATATAGAAAGATGGATGTTCCCTGAACTGTGTTCGATAACATTGTCAATATAGAAAGATGTATGTTGCCTAAACTGTGTTCGATAACATTGTCAATATAGAAAGATGGATGTAACATTGTCAATATAGAAAGATTGATGTTGCCTAATTGTGTTCGATAACATTGTCAATAGAGAAAGATGGATGTTGCCTAAACTGTGTTTGATAACATTGTCAATATAGAAAGATGGAAGTTGCCTTAACTGTGTTCGATAACATTGTCAATATAGAAAGATGGATGTTGCCTAAACTGTGTTCGATAACATTGTCAATATAGAAAGATGGATGTTGCCTAATTGTGTTCCATAACATTGTAAATATAGAAAGATGGATGTTGCCTGAACTGTGTTCGATAACATTGTCAATATAGAAAGATGGATGTTGCCTAAACTGTGTTCGATAACATTGTCAATATAGAAAGATGGATGTTGCCTAAACTGTGTTCGATAACATTGTCAATATAGAAAGATGGATGTTGCCTAATTGTGTTCGATAACATTGTCAATATAGAAAGATGGATGTTGCCTAATTGTGTTCGATAACATTGTCAATATAGAAAGATGGATGTTGCCTAAACTGTGTTCGATAACATTGTCAATATAGAAAGATGGATGTTGCCTAACTGTGTTCAATAACATTGTCAATATAGAAAGATAGATGTTGCCTAAACTGTGTTCGATAACATTGTCAATATAGAAAGATGGATGTTGCCTAATTTGTGTTCGATAACATTGTCAATATAGAAAGATGGATGTTGCCTAAACTGTGTTCGATAACATTGACAATATAGAAAGATGGAAGTTACCTAAACTGTGTTCGATAACATTGTCAATATAGAAAGATGGATGTTGCCTAATTGTGTTCGATAACATTGTCAATATAGAAAGATGGATGTTGCCTAAACTGTGTTCGATAACATTGTCAATATAGAAAGATGGTTGTTGCCTAAACTGTGTTCGATAACATTGTCAATACAGAAAGATGGATGTTGCCTAGTTGTGTTCGATAACATTGTCAATATAGAAAGATGGATGTTGCCTAATTGTGTTCGATAACATTGTCAATATAGAAAAATAGATGTTGCCTAAACTGTGTTCGATAACATTGTCAATATAGAAAGATGGATGTTGCCTAATTGTGTTCGATAACATTGTCAATATAGAAAGATGGATGTTGCCTAAACTGTGTTCGATAACATTGTCAATATAGAAATATGGATGTTGCCTAAACTGTGTTCGATAACATTGTCAATATAGAACGATGGATGTTGCCTAATTGTGTCGATAACATTGTCAATTTATAAAGATGGATGTTGCCTAAACTGTGTTCGATAACATTGTCAATATAGAAAGATGGATGTTGCCTAATTGTGTTCGATAACATTGTCAATATAGAAAGATGGATGTTGCCTAACTGTGTTCAATAACATTGTCAATATAGAAAGATAGATGTTGCCTAAACTGTGTTCGATAACATTGTCAATATAGAAAGATGGATGTTCCCTAAACTGTGTTCGATAACATTGTCAATATAGAAATATGGATGTTGCCTAATTGTGTTCGATAACATTGTCAATATAGACATATGGATGTTGCCTAAACTGTGTTCGATAGCATTGTAAATGTAGAAAGATGGATGTTGCCTAATTGTGTTTGATAACATTGTCAATATAGAAAGATGGATGTTGCCTATATAGAAAGATGGATGTTGCCTAAACTGTGTTCGATAACATTGTCAATATAGAAAGATGGATGTTGCCTAAACTGTGTTCGATAACATTGTCAATATAGAAAGATGGATGTTGTCTAATTGTGTTCGATAACATTGTCAATATAGAAAGATGGATGTTTCCTAAACTGTGTTCGATGACATTGTCAATATAGAAAGATGGATGTTGCCTAAATTGTGTTCGATAACATTGTAAATATAGAAAGATGGATGTTGCCTAATTGTGTTCGATAACATTGTCAATATAGAAAGATGGATGTTGCCTAATTGTGTTCGATAACATTGTCAATATAGAAAGATGGATGTTGCCTAAACTGTGTTCGATAACATTGTCAATATAGAAAGATGGATGTTGCCTAATTATGTTCGATAACATTGTCAATATAGACATATGGATGTTGCCTAAACTGTTCGATAGCATTGTCAATGTAGAAAGATGGATGTTGCCTAATTGTGTCGATAACATTGTCAATTTATAAAGATGGATGTAACATTGTCAATATAGAAAGATGGATGTTGCCTAATTGTGTTCGATAACATTGTCAATATAGAAAGATGGATGTTGCCTAATTGTGTTCGATAACATTGTCAATATAGAAAGATGGATGTTGCCTAAACTGTGTTCGATAACATTGTCAATATAGAAATATGGATGTTGCCTAAACTGTGTTCGATAACATTGTCAATATAGAAAGATGGATGTTGCCTAATTGTGTCGATAACATTGTCAATTTATAAAGATGGATGTTGCCTAAACTGTGTTCGATAACATTGTCAATATAGAAAGATGGATGTTGCCTAATTGTGTTCGATAACATTGTCAATATAGAAATATGGATGTTGCCTAAACTGTGTTCGATAACATTGACAATATAAAAAGATGGATGTTGCCTAAACTGTTTTCGATAACATTGTCAATATAGAAAGATGGATGTTGCCTAAACTGTGTTCGATAATATTGTCAATACAGAAAGATGGATGTTGCCTAAACTGTGTTCGATAACATTGTCACTATAGAAAGATGGATGTTGCCTAATTGTGTTCGATAACATTGTCACTATAGAAAGATGGATGTTGCCTAATTGTGTTCGATAACATTGTCAATATAGAAATATGGATGTTGCCTAAACTGTGTTCGATAACATTGCCAATATAAAAAGATGGATGTTGCCTAAACTGTGTTCGATAACATTGACAATATAGAAAGATGGATGTTGCCTAAACTGTGTTCGATAACATCGTCAATATAGAAAGATGGATGTTGCCTAAACTGTGTTCGATAACATTGTCAATATAGAAAGATGGATGTTGCCTAATTGTGTTCGATAACATTGTCAATATAGAAAGATAGATGTTGCCTAAACTGTGTTCGATAACATTGTCAATATAGAAATATGGATGTTGCCTAAACTGTGTTCGATAACATTGTCACTATAGAAAGATGGATGTTGCCTAATTGTGTTCGATAACATTGTCAATATAGAAAGATGGATGTTGCCTAAACTGTTTTCGATAACATTGTCAATATAGAAAGATGGATGTTGCCTAAACTGTGTTCGATAATATTGTCAATACAGAAAGATGGATGTTGCCTAAACTGTGTTCGATAACATTGTCACTATAGAAAGATGGATGTTGCCTAATTGTGTTCGATAACATTGTCACTATAGAAAGATGAGTGTTGCCTAATTGTGTTCGATAACATTGTCAATATAGAAAGATGGATGTTGCCTAAACTGTGTTCGATAACATTGCCAATATAGAAAGATGGATGTTGCCTAAACTGTGTTCGATAACATTGACAATATAGAAAGATGGATGTTGCCTAAACTGTTTTCGATAACATTGTCAATATAGAAAGATGGATGTTGCCTAAACTGTGTTCGATAATATTGTCAATACAGAAAGATGGATGTTGCCTAAACTGTGTTCGATAACATTGTTACTATAGAAAGATGGATGTTGCCTAATTGTGTTCGATAACATTGTCACTATAGAAAGATGGATCTTGCCTAATTGTGTTCGATAACATTGTCAATATAGAAAGATGGATGTTGCCTAAACTGTGTTCGATAACATTGCCAATATAGAAAGATGGATGTTGCCTAAACTGTGTTCCATAAAATTGTCAATATAGAAAGATGGATGTTGCCTAAACTGTGTTCGATAACATTGTCAATATAGAAAGATGGATGTTGCCTAATTGTGTTCGATAACATTGTCAATATAGAAAGATAGATGTTGCCTAAACTGTGTTCGATAACATTGTCAATATAGAAAGATGGATGTTGCCTAAACTGTGTTCGATAGCATTGTCAATATAGAAAGATGGATGTTGCCTAAACTGTGTTCGATAACATTGTCAATATAGAAAGATGGATGTTGCCTAAACTGTGTTCGATAACATTGTCAATACAGAAAGATGGATGTTGCCTAATTGTGTTCGATAACATTGTCAATATAGAAAGATGGATGGTGCCTAATTGTGTTCGATATCATTGTCAATATAGAAAGATGGATGTTGCCTAATTGTGTTCGATATCATTGTCAATATAGAAAGATGGATGTTGCCTAAACTGTGTTCGATAACATTGTCAATACAGAAAGGTGGATGTTGCCTAATTGTGTTCGATAACATTGTCAATATAGAAAGATGGATGTTGCCTAATTGTGTTCGATATCATTGTCAATATAGAAAGATGGATGTTGCCTAAACTGTGTTCGATAACATTGTCAATATAGAAAGATGGATGTTGCCTAATTGTGTTCGATAACATTGTCAATATAGAAAGATGGATGTTGCCTAATTGTGTTCGATATCATTGTCAATATAGAAAGATGGATGTTGCCTAAACTGTGTTCGATAACATTGACAATATAGAAAGATGGATGTTGCCTAAACTGTGTTCAATAACATTGTCAATATAGAAAGATGGATTTTGCCTAAACTGTGTTTGATAACATCGTCAATATAGAAAGATGGATGTTGCCTAAACTGTGTTCGATAACATTGTCAATACAGGAAGATGGATGTTGCCTAATTGTGTTAGATAACATTGTCTATAGAAAGATGGATGTTGCCTAATTGTGTTCGATAACGTCAATATAGAAAGATGGATGTTGCCTAAACTGTGTTCGATAACTTTGACAATATAGAAAGATGGAAGTTGCCTAAACTGTGTTCGATAATATTGTCAATATAGAAAGATGGATGTTGCCTAATTGTGTTCGATAACATTGTCAATATAGAAAGATGGATGTTGCCTAAACTGTGTTCGATAACATTGTCAATATAGAAAGATGGATGTTGCCTAAACTGTGTTCGATAACATTGTCAATACAGAAAGATGGATGTTGCCTAGTTGTTTTCGATAACATTGTCAATATAGAAAGATGGATGTTCCCTAAACTGTGTTCGATAACATTGTCAATACAGAAAGATGGATGTTGCCTAGTTGTGTTTGATAACATTGTCAATATAGAAAGATGGATGTTCCCTAAACTGTGTTCGATAACATTGTCAATATAGAAATATGGATGTTGCCTAATTGTGTTCGATAACATTGTCAATATAGACATATGGATGTTGCCTAAACTGTGTTCGATAGCATTGTAAATGTAGAAAGATGGATGTTGCCTAATTGTGTTTGATAACATTGTCAATATAGAAAGATGGATGTTGCCTATATAGAAAGATGGATGTTGCCTAAACTGTGTTCGATAACATTGTCAATATAGAAAGATGGATGTTGCCTAAACTGTGTTCGATAACATTGTCAATACAGAAAGATGGATGTTGCCTAATTGTGTTCGATAACATTGTCAATATAGAAAGATGGATGTTCCCTAATTGTGTTCGATAACATTGTCAATATAGAAAGATGGTTGTTGCCTAAACTGTGTTCGATAACATTGACAATATAGAAAGATGGATGTTGCCTAAACTGTGTTCGATAACATTGTCAATATAGAAAGATGGATGTTGCCTAAACTGTGTTCGATAATATTGTCAATATAGAAAGATGGATGTTGCCTAAACTGTGTTCGATAACATTGTCACTATAGAATGATGGATGTTGCCTAATTGTGTTCGATAACATTGTCAATATAGAAAGATGGATGTTGCCTAATTGTGTTCGATAACATTGTCAATATAGAAAGATGGATGTTGCCTAAATTGTGTTCGATAACATTGTCAATATAGAAAGATGGATGTTGCCTAATTGTGTTCGATAACATTGTCAATTTATAAAGATGGATGTTGCCTAAACTGTGTTCGATATCATTGTCAATATAGAAAGATGGATGTTGCCTAATTGTGTTCGATAACATTGTCAATATAGAAAGATGGATGTTGCCTAAATTGTGTTCGATAACATTGTCAATATAGAAAGATGGATGTTGCCTAATTGTGTTCGATAACATTGTCAATGTAGAAAGATGGATGTTGCCTAATTGTGTTCGATAACATTGTCAATATAGAAATATGGATGTTGCCTAATTGTGTTCGATAAAATTGTCAATATAGAAAGATGGATGTTGCCTAAATTGTGTTTGATAACATTGTCAATATAGAAAGATGGATGTTGCCTAATTGTGTTCGATAACATTGTCAATATAGAAAAATGGATGTTGCCTAATTGTGTTCGATAACATTGTCAATATAGAAAGATGGATGTTGCCTAAACTGTGTTCGATAACATTGTCAATATAGAAAGATGGATGTTGCCTAAACTGTGTTCGATAACATTGTCAATATAGAAAGATGGATGTTGCCTAAACTGTGTTCGATAACATTGACAATATAGAAAGATGGATGTTGCCTCAACTGTGTTCGATAACATTGTCAGTTTAGGCAACATCCATCTTTATAAATTGTGTTCGATAACATTGTCAATATAGAAAGATGGATGTTGCCTAATTCTGTTCGATAACATTGTCAATATAGAAAGATGGATGTTGCCTAATTGTGTTCGATAACATTGTCAATATAGAAAAATGGATGTTGCCTAAATTGTGTTCGATAACATTGTCAATATAGAAAGATGGATGTTGCCTAATTGTGTTCGATAACATTGTCAATTTATAAAGATGGATGTTGCCTAAACTGTGTTCGATAACATTGTCAATTAAGAAAGATGGATGTTGCCTAATTGTGTTCGATAACATTGTCAATATGTAAAGATGGATGTTGCCTAAACTGTGTTCGATATCATTGTCAATATAGAAAGATGGATGTTGCCTAATTGTGTTCGATAACATTGTCAATATAGAAAGATGGATGTTGCCTAATTGTGTTCGATAACATTGTCAATATAGAAAGATGGATGTTGCCTAAATTGTGTTCGATAACATTGTCAATATAGAAAGATGGATGTTGCCTAATTGTGTTCGATAACATTGTCAATATAGAAAGATGGATGTTGCCTAATTGTGTTCGATTACATTGTCAATACAGAAAGATGGATGTTGCCTAAACTGTGTTCGATAACATTGTCAATATAGAAAGATGGATGTTGCCTAAACTGTGTTCGATAACATTGACAATATAGAAAGATGGATGTTGCCTCAACTGTGTTCGATAACATTGTCAGTTTAGGCAACATCCATCTTTATAAATTGTGTTCGATAACATTGTCAATATAGAAAGATGGATGTTGCCTAATTGTGTTCGATAACATTGTCAATATAGAAAGATGGATGTTGCCTAATTGTGTTCGATAACATTGTCAATATAGAAAAATGGATGTTGCCTAAATTGTGTTCGATAACATTGTCAATATAGAAAGATGGATGTTGCCTAATTGTGTTCGATAACATTGTCAATTTATAAAGATGGATGTTGCCTAAACTGTGTTCGATAACATTGTCAATTAAGAAAGATGGATGTTGCCTAATTGTGTTCGATAACATTGTCAATATGTAAAGATGGATGTTGCCTAAACTGTGTTCGATATCATTGTCAATATAGAAAGATGGATGTTGCCTAATTGTGTTCGATAACATTGTCAATATAGAAAGATGGATGTTGCCTAATTGTGTTCGATAACATTGTCAATATAGAAAGATGGATGTTGCCTAAATTGTGTTCGATAACATTGTCAATATAGAAAGATGGATGTTGCCTAATTGTGTTCGATAACATTGTCAATATAGAAAGATGGATGTTGCCTAATTGTGTTCGATTACATTGTCAATACAGAAAGATGGATGTTGCCTAAACTGTGTTCGATAACATTGTCAATATAGAAAGATGGAAGTTGCCTTAACTGTATTCGATAACATTGTCAATATAGAAAGATGGATGTTGCCTAAACTGTGTTCGATAACATTGTCAGTATAAAAAGATGGATGTTGCCTTATTGTGTTCGATAATATTGTCAATATAGAAAGATGGATGTTGCCTAATTGTGTTCGATAACATTGTCAATATAGAAAGATTGATGTTGCCTAATTGTGTTCGATAACATTGTCAATATAGAAAGATGGATGTTGCCTAATTGTGTTCGATAACATTGTCAATATAGAAAGATGGATGTTGCCTAAATTGTGTTCGATAACATTGTCAATATAGAAAGATGGATGTTGCCTAATTGTGTTCGATAACATTGTCAATTTATAAAGATGGATGTTGCCTAAACTGTGTTCGATAACATTGTCAATTAAGAAAGATGGATGTTGCCTAATTGTGTTCGATAACATTGTCAATATAGAAAGATGGATGGTGCCTAATTGTGTTCGATATCATTGTCAATATAGAAAGATGGATGTTGCCTAAACTGTGTTCGATAACATTGTCAATATAGAAAGATGGATGTTGCCTAATTGTGTTCGATAACATTGTCAATATAGAAAGATGGATGTTGCCTAATTGTGTTCGATAAAATTGTCAATATAGAAAGATGGATGTTGCCTAATTGTGTTCGATAACATTGTCAATATAGAAAGATAGATGTTGCCTAAACTGTGTTCGATAACATTGTCAATATAGAAAGATGGATGTTGCCTAAACTGTGTTCGATAGCATTGTCAATATAGAAAGATGGATGTTGCCTAAACTGTGTTCGATAACATTGTCAATATAGAAAGATGGATGTTGCCTAAACTGTGTTCGATAACATTGTCAATACAGAAAGGTGGATGTTGCCTAATTGTGTTCGATAACATTGTCAATATAGAAAGATGGATGTTGCCTAATTGTGTTCGATATCATTGTCAATATAGAAAGATGGATGTTGCCTAAACTGTGTTCGATAACATTGTCAATATAGAAAGATGGATGTTGCCTAATTGTGTTCGATAACATTGTCAATATAGAAAGATGGATGTTGCCTAATTGTGTTCGATATCATTGTCACTATAGAAAGGTGGATTTTGCCTAATTGTGTTCGATAACATTGTCACTATAGAAAGATGGATGTTGCCTAATTGTGTTCGATAACATTGTCAATATAGAAAGATGGATTTTGCCTAAACTGTGTTCGATAACATTGCCAATATAGAAAGATGGATGTTGCCTAAACTGTGTTCGATAAAATTGTCAATATAGAAAGATGGATTTTGCCTAAACTGTGTTTGATAACATCGTCAATATAGAAAGATGGATGTTGCCTAAACTGTGTTCGATAACATTGTCAATATAGAAAGATGGATGTAGCCTAAACTGTGTTCGATAACATTGTCAATACAGGAAGATGGATGTTGCCTAATTGTGTTAGATAACATTGTCTATAGAAAGATGGATGTTGCCTAATTGTGTTCGATAACGTCAATATAGAAAGATGGATGTTGCCTAAACTGTGTTCGATAACTTTGACAATATAGAAAGATGGAAGTTGCCTAAACTGTGTTCGATAATATTGTCAATATAGAAAGATGGATGTTGCCTAATTGTGTTCGATAACATTGTCAATATAGAAAGATGGATGTTGCCTAAACTGTGTTCGATAACATTGTCAATATAGAAAGATGGATGTTGCCTAAACTGTGTTCGATAACATTGTCAATACAGAAAGATGGATGTTGCCTAGTTGTTTTCGATAACATTGTCAATATAGAAAGATGGATGTTCCCTAAACTGTGTTCGATAACATTGTCAATACAGAAAGATGGATGTTGCCTAGTTGTGTTTGATAACATTGTCAATATAGAAAGATGGATGTTCCCTAAACTGTGTTCGATAACATTGTCAATATAGAAATATGGATGTTGCCTAATTGTGTTCGATAACATTGTCAATATAGACATATGGATGTTGCCTAAACTGTGTTCGATAGCATTGTAAATGTAGAAAGATGGATGTTGCCTAATTGTGTTTGATAACATTGTCAATATAGAAAGATGGATGTTGCCTATATAGAAAGATGGATGTTGCCTAAACTGTGTTCGATAACATTGTCAATATAGAAAGATGGATGTTGCCTAAACTGTGTTCGATAACATTGTCAATACAGAAAGATGGATGTTGCCTAATTGTGTTCGATAACATTGTCAATATAGAAAGATGGATGTTCCCTAATTGTGTTCGATAACATTGTCAATATAGAAAGATGGTTGTTGCCTAAACTGTGTTCGATAACATTGACAATATAGAAAGATGGATGTTGCCTAAACTGTGTTCGATAACATTGTCAATATAGAAAGATGGATGTTGCCTAAACTGTGTTCGATAATATTGTCAATATAGAAAGATGGATGTTGCCTAAACTGTGTTCGATAACATTGTCACTATAGAATGATGGATGTTGCCTAATTGTGTTCGATAACATTGTCAATATAGAAAGATGGATGTTGCCTTATTGTGTTCGATAACATTGTCAATATAGAAAGATGGATGTTGCCTAAATTGTGTTCGATAACATTGTCAATATAGAAAGATGGATGTTGCCTAATTGTGTTCGATAACATTGTCAATTTATAAAGATGGATGTTGCCTAAACTGTGTTCGATATCATTGTCAATATAGAAAGATGGATGTTGCCTAATTGTGTTCGATAACATTGTCAATATAGAAAGATGGATGTTGCCTAAATTGTGTTCGATAACATTGTCAATATAGAAAGATGGATGTTGCCTAATTGTGTTCGATAACATTGTCAATGTAGAAAGATGGATGTTGCCTAATTGTGTTCGATAACATTGTCAATATAGAAATATGGATGTTGCCTAATTGTGTTCGATAACATTGTCAATATAGAAAGATGGATGTTGCCTAAATTGTGTTTGATAACATTGTCAATATAGAAAGATGGATGTTGCCTAATTGTGTTCGATAACATTGTCAATATAGAAAAATGGATGTTGCCTAATTGTGTTCGATAACATTGTCAATATAGAAAGATGGATGTTGCCTAAACTGTGTTCGATAACATTGTCAATATAGAAAGATGGATGTTGCCTAAACTGTGTTCGATAACATTGTCAATATAGAAAGATGGATGTTGCCTAAACTGTGTTCGATAACATTGACAATATAGAAAGATGGATGTTGCCTCAACTGTGTTCGATAACATTGTCAGTTTAGGCAACATCCATCTTTATAAATTGTGTTCGATAACATTGTCAATATAGAAAGATGGATGTTGCCTAATTGTGTTCGATAACATTGTCAATATAGAAAGATGGATGTTGCCTAATTGTGTTCGATAACATTGTCAATATAGAAAAATGGATGTTGCCTAAATTGTGTTCGATAACATTGTCAATATAGAAAGATGGATGTTGCCTAATTGTGTTCGATAACATTGTCAATTTATAAAGATGGATGTTGCCTAAACTGTGTTCGATAACATTGTCAATTAAGAAAGATGGATGTTGCCTAATTGTGTTCGATAACATTGTCAATATGTAAAGATGGATGTTGCCTAAACTGTGTTCGATATCATTGTCAATATAGAAAGATGGATGTTGCCTAATTGTGTTCGATAACATTGTCAATATAGAAAGATGGATGTTGCCTAATTGTGTTCGATAACATTGTCAATATAGAAAGATGGATGTTGCCTAAATTGTGTTCGATAACATTGTCAATATAGAAAGATGGATGTTGCCTAATTGTGTTCGATAACATTGTCAATATAGAAAGATGGATGTTGCCTAATTGTGTTCGATTACATTGTCAATACAGAAAGATGGATGTTGCCTAAACTGTGTTCGATAACATTGTCAATATAGAAAGATGGAAGTTGCCTTAACTGTATTCGATAACATTGTCAATATAGAAAGATGGATGTTGCCTAAACTGTGTTCGATAACATTGTCAGTATAAAAAGATGGATGTTGCCTTATTGTGTTCGATAATATTGTCAATATAGAAAGATGGATGTTGCCTAATTGTGTTCGATAACATTGTCAATATAGAAAGATTGATGTTGCCTAATTGTGTTCGATAACATTGTTAATATAGAAAGATGGATGTTGCCTAATTGTGTTCGATAACATTGTCAATATAGAAAGATGGATGTTGCCTAAATTGTGTTCGATAACATTGTCAATATAGAAAGATGGATGTTGCCTAATTGTGTTCGATAACATTGTCAATTTATAAAGATGGATGTTGCCTAAACTGTGTTCGATAACATTGTCAATTAAGAAAGATGGATGTTGCCTAATTGTGTTCGATAACATTGTCAATATAGAAAGATGGATGGTGCCTAATTGTGTTCGATATCATTGTCAATATAGAAAGATGGATGTTGCCTAAACTGTGTTCGATAACATTGTCAATATAGAAAGATGGATGTTGCCTAATTGTGTTCGATAACATTGTCAATATAGAAAGATGGATGTTGCCTAATTGTGTTCGATAAAATTGTCAATATAGAAAGATGGATGTTGCCTAATTGTGTTCGATAAAATTGTCAATATAGAAAGATGGAAGTTGCCTTAACTGTATTCGATAACATTGTCAATATAGAAAGATGGATGTTGCCTAAACTGTGTTCGATAACATTGTCAGTATAAAAAGATGGATGTTGCCTTATTGTGTTCGATAATATTGTCAATATAGAAAGATGGATGTTGCCTAATTGTGTTCGATAACATTGTCAATATAGAAAGATTGATGTTGCCTAATTGTGTTCGATAACATTGTCAATATAGAAAGATGGATGTTGCCTAATTGTGTTCGATAACATTGTCAATATAGAAAGATGGATGTTGCCTAAATTGTGTTCGATAACATTGTCAATATAGAAAGATGGATGTTGCCTAATTGTGTTCGATAACATTGTCAATTTATAAAGATGGATGTTGCCTAAACTGTGTTCGATAACATTGTCAATTAAGAAAGATGGATGTTGCCTAATTGTGTTCGATAACATTGTCAATATAGAAAGATGGATGGTGCCTAATTGTGTTCGATATCATTGTCAATATAGAAAGATGGATGTTGCCTAAACTGTGTTCGATAACATTGTCAATATAGAAAGATGGATGTTGCCTAATTGTGTTCGATAACATTGTCAATATAGAAAGATGGATGTTGCCTAATTGTGTTCGATAAAATTGTCAATATAGAAAGATGGATGTTGCCTAATTGTGTTCGATAACATTGTCAATATAGAAAGATAGATGTTGCCTAAACTGTGTTCGATAACATTGTCAATATAGAAAGATGGATGTTGCCTAAACTGTGTTCGATAGCATTGTCAATATAGAAAGATGGATGTTGCCTAAACTGTGTTCGATAACATTGTCAATATAGAAAGATGGATGTTGCCTAAACTGTGTTCGATAACATTGTCAATACAGAAAGGTGGATGTTGCCTAATTGTGTTCGATAACATTGTCAATATAGAAAGATGGATGTTGCCTAATTGTGTTCGATATCATTGTCAATATAGAAAGATGGATGTTGCCTAAACTGTGTTCGATAACATTGTCAATATAGAAAGATGGATGTTGCCTAATTGTGTTCGATAACATTGTCAATATAGAAAGATGGATGTTGCCTAATTGTGTTCGATATCATTGTCAATATAGAAAGATGGATGTTGCCTAAACTGTGTTCGATAACATTGACAATATAGAAAGATGGATGTTGCCTAAACTGTGTTCAATAACATTGTCAATATAGAAAGATGGATGTTGCCTAAACTGTGTTCGATAATATTGTCAATATAGAAAGATGGATGTTGCCTAAACTGTGTTCGATAACATTGTCACTATAGAAAGGTGGATTTTGCCTAATTGTGTTCGATAACATTGTCACTATAGAAAGATGGATGTTGCCTAATTGTGTTCGATAACATTGTCAATATAGAAAGATGGATTTTGCCTAAACTGTGTTCGATAACATTGCCAATATAGAAAGATGGATGTTGCCTAAACTGTGTTCGATAAAATTGTCAATATAGAAAGATGGATTTTGCCTAAACTGTGTTTGATAACATCGTCAATATAGAAAGATGGATGTTGCCTAAACTGTGTTCGATAACATTGTCAATATAGAAAGATGGATGTAGCATTAACTGTGTTCGATAACATTGTCAATACAGGAAGATGGATGTTGCCTAATTGTGTTAGATAACATTGTCTATAGAAAGATGGATGTTGCCTAATTGTGTTCGATAACGTCGATATAGAAAGATGGATGTTGCCTAAACTGTGTTCGATAACTTTGACAATATAGAAAGATGGAAGTTGCCTAAACTGTGTTCGATAATATTGTCAATATAGAAAGATGGATGTTGCCTAATTGTGTTCGATAACATTGTCAATATAGAAAGATGGATGTTGCCTAAACTGTGTTCGATAACATTGTCAATATAGAAAGATGGATGTTGCCTAAACTGTGTTCGATAACATTGTCAATACAGAAAGATGGATGTTGCCTAGTTGTTTTCGATAACATTGTCAATATAGAAAGATGGATGTTCCCTAAACTGTGTTCGATAACATTGTCAATACAGAAAGATGGATGTTGCCTAGTTGTGTTTGATAACATTGTCAATATAGAAAGATGGATGTTCCCTAAACTGTGTTCGATAACATTGTCAATATAGAAATATGGATGTTGCCTAATTGTGTTCGATAACATTGTCAATATAGACATATGGATGTTGCCTAAACTGTGTTCGATAGCATTGTAAATGTAGAAAGATGGATGTTGCCTAATTGTGTTTGATAACATTGTCAATATAGAAAGATGGATGTTGCCTATATAGAAAGATGGATGTTGCCTAAACTGTGTTCGATAACATTGTCAATATAGAAAGATGGATGTTGCCTAATTGTGTTCGATAACATTGTCAATATAGAAAGATGGTTGTTGCCTAAACTGTGTTCGATAACATTGACAATATAGAAAGATGGATGTTGCCTAAACTGTGTTCGATAACATTGTCAATATACAAAGATGGATGTTGCCTAAACTGTGTTCGATAATATTGTCAATATAGAAAGATGGATGTTGCCTAAACTGTGTTCGATAACATTGTCACTATAGAATGATGGATGTTGCCTAATTGTGTTCGATAAAATTGTCACTATAGAAAGATGGATGTTGCCTAATTGTGTTCGATAACATTGTCAATATAGAAAGATGGATTTTGCCTAAACTGTGTTCGATAACATTGCCAAAATAGAAAGATGGATGTTGCCTAAACTGTGTTCGATAAAATTGTCAATATAGAAAGATGGATTTTGCCTAAACTGTGTTCGATAACATCGTCAATATAGAAAGATGGATGTTGCCTAAACTGTGTTCGATAACATTGTCAATATAGAAAGATGGATGTTGCCTAATTGTGTTCTATAACATTGTCAATATAGAAAGATGGATGTTGCCTAAACTGTGTTCGATAACATTGTCAATATAGAAAGATGGATGTTGCCTAAACTGTGTTCGATAGCATTGTCAATATAGAAAGATGGATGTTGCCTAATTGTGTTCGATATCATTGTCAATATAGAAAGATGGATGTTGCCTAAACTGTGTTCAATAACATTGTCAATATAGAAAGATTGATGTTGTCTAATTGTGTTCGATAACATTGTCAATTTATAAAGATGGATGTTGCCTAAACTGTGTTCGATAACATTGTCAATATAGAAAGATGGATGTTGCCTAAACTGTGTTCGATAACATTGTCAATATAGAAAGATTGATGTTGTCTAATTGTGTTCGATAACATTGTCAATTTATAAAGATGGATGTTGCCTAAACTGTGTTCGATAACATTGTCAATATAGAAAGATGGATGTTGCCTAAACTGTGTTCGATAACATTGTCAATATAGAAAGATGGATGTTGTCTAATTGTGTTCGATAACATTGTCAATATAGAAAGATGGATGTTTCCTAAACTGTGTTCGATGACATTGTCAATATAGAAAGATGGATGTTGCCTAAATTGTGTTCGATAACATTGTAAATATAGAAAGATGGATGTTGCCTAATTGTGTTCGATAACATTGTCAATATAGAAAGATGGATGTTGCCTAATTGTGTTCGATAACATTGTCAATATAGAAAGATGGATGTTGCCTAAACTGTGTTCGATAACATTGTCAATATAGAAAGATGGATGTTGCCTAATTATGTTCGATAACATTGTCAATATAGACATATGGATGTTGCCTAAACTGTTCGATAGCATTGTCAATGTAGAAAGATGGATGTTGCCTAATTGTGTCGATAACATTGTCAATTTATAAAGATGGATGTAACATTGTCAATATAGAAAGATGGATGTTGCCTAATTGTGTTCGATAACATTGTCAATATAGAAAGATGGATGTTGCCTAATTGTGTTCGATAACATTGTCAATATAGAAAGATGGATGTTGCCTAAACTGTGTTCGATAACATTGTCAATATAGAAATATGGATGTTGCCTAAACTGTGTTCGATAACATTGTCAATATAGAAAGATGGATGTTGCCTAATTGTGTCGATAACATTGTCAATTTATAAAGATGGATGTTGCCTAAACTGTGTTCGATAACATTGTCAATATAGAAAGATGGATGTTGCCTAATTGTGTTCGATAACATTGTCAATATAGAAATATGGATGTTGCCTAAACTGTGTTCGATAACATTGACAATATAAAAAGATGGATGTTGCCTAAACTGTTTTCGATAACATTGTCAATATAGAAAGATGGATGTTGCCTAAACTGTGTTCGATAATATTGTCAATACAGAAAGATGGATGTTGCCTAAACTGTGTTCGATAACATTGTCACTATAGAAAGATGGATGTTGCCTAATTGTGTTCGATAACATTGTCACTATAGAAAGATGGATGTTGCCTAATTGTGTTCGATAACATTGTCAATATAGAAATATGGATGTTGCCTAAACTGTGTTCGATAACATTGCCAATATAAAAAGATGGATGTTGCCTAAACTGTGTTCGATAACATTGACAATATAGAAAGATGGATGTTGCCTAAACTGTGTTCGATAACATCGTCAATATAGAAAGATGGATGTTGCCTAAACTGTGTTCGATAACATTGTCAATATAGAAAGATGGATGTTGCCTAATTGTGTTCGATAACATTGTCAATATAGAAAGATAGATGTTGCCTAAACTGTGTTCGATAACATTGTCAATATAGAAATATGGATGTTGCCTAAACTGTGTTCGATAACATTGTCACTATAGAAAGATGGATGTTGCCTAATTGTGTTCGATAACATTGTCAATATAGAAAGATGGATGTTGCCTAAACTGTTTTCGATAACATTGTCAATATAGAAAGATGGATGTTGCCTAAACTGTGTTCGATAATATTGTCAATACAGAAAGATGGATGTTGCCTAAACTGTGTTCGATAACATTGTCACTATAGAAAGATGGATGTTGCCTAATTGTGTTCGATAACATTGTCACTATAGAAAGATGAGTGTTGCCTAATTGTGTTCGATAACATTGTCAATATAGAAAGATGGATGTTGCCTAAACTGTGTTCGATAACATTGCCAATATAGAAAGATGGATGTTGCCTAAACTGTGTTCGATAACATTGACAATATAGAAAGATGGATGTTGCCTAAACTGTTTTCGATAACATTGTCAATATAGAAAGATGGATGTTGCCTAAACTGTGTTCGATAATATTGTCAATACAGAAAGATGGATGTTGCCTAAACTGTGTTCGATAACATTGTTACTATAGAAAGATGGATGTTGCCTAATTGTGTTCGATAACATTGTCACTATAGAAAGATGGATCTTGCCTAATTGTGTTCGATAACATTGTCAATATAGAAAGATGGATGTTGCCTAAACTGTGTTCGATAACATTGCCAATATAGAAAGATGGATGTTGCCTAAACTGTGTTCCATAAAATTGTCAATATAGAAAGATGGATGTTGCCTAAACTGTGTTCGATAACATTGTCAATATAGAAAGATGGATGTTGCCTAATTGTGTTCGATAACATTGTCAATATAGAAAGATAGATGTTGCCTAAACTGTGTTCGATAACATTGTCAATATAGAAAGATGGATGTTGCCTAAACTGTGTTCGATAGCATTGTCAATATAGAAAGATGGATGTTGCCTAAACTGTGTTCGATAACATTGTCAATATAGAAAGATGGATGTTGCCTAAACTGTGTTCGATAACATTGTCAATACAGAAAGATGGATGTTGCCTAATTGTGTTCGATAACATTGTCAATATAGAAAGATGGATGGTGCCTAATTGTGTTCGATATCATTGTCAATATAGAAAGATGGATGTTGCCTAATTGTGTTCGATATCATTGTCAATATAGAAAGATGGATGTTGCCTAAACTGTGTTCGATAACATTGTCAATACAGAAAGGTGGATGTTGCCTAATTGTGTTCGATAACATTGTCAATATAGAAAGATGGATGTTGCCTAATTGTGTTCGATATCATTGTCAATATAGAAAGATGGATGTTGCCTAAACTGTGTTCGATAACATTGTCAATATAGAAAGATGGATGTTGCCTAATTGTGTTCGATAACATTGTCAATATAGAAAGATGGATGTTGCCTAATTGTGTTCGATATCATTGTCAATATAGAAAGATGGATGTTGCCTAAACTGTGTTCGATAACATTGACAATATAGAAAGATGGATGTTGCCTAAACTGTGTTCAATAACATTGTCAATATAGAAAGATGGATTTTGCCTAAACTGTGTTTGATAACATCGTCAATATAGAAAGATGGATGTTGCCTAAACTGTGTTCGATAACATTGTCAATACAGGAAGATGGATGTTGCCTAATTGTGTTAGATAACATTGTCTATAGAAAGATGGATGTTGCCTAATTGTGTTCGATAACGTCAATATAGAAAGATGGATGTTGCCTAAACTGTGTTCGATAACTTTGACAATATAGAAAGATGGAAGTTGCCTAAACTGTGTTCGATAATATTGTCAATATAGAAAGATGGATGTTGCCTAATTGTGTTCGATAACATTGTCAATATAGAAAGATGGATGTTGCCTAAACTGTGTTCGATAACATTGTCAATATAGAAAGATGGATGTTGCCTAAACTGTGTTCGATAACATTGTCAATACAGAAAGATGGATGTTGCCTAGTTGTTTTCGATAACATTGTCAATATAGAAAGATGGATGTTCCCTAAACTGTGTTCGATAACATTGTCAATACAGAAAGATGGATGTTGCCTAGTTGTGTTTGATAACATTGTCAATATAGAAAGATGGATGTTCCCTAAACTGTGTTCGATAACATTGTCAATATAGAAATATGGATGTTGCCTAATTGTGTTCGATAACATTGTCAATATAGACATATGGATGTTGCCTAAACTGTGTTCGATAGCATTGTAAATGTAGAAAGATGGATGTTGCCTAATTGTGTTTGATAACATTGTCAATATAGAAAGATGGATGTTGCCTATATAGAAAGATGGATGTTGCCTAAACTGTGTTCGATAACATTGTCAATATAGAAAGATGGATGTTGCCTAAACTGTGTTCGATAACATTGTCAATACAGAAAGATGGATGTTGCCTAATTGTGTTCGATAACATTGTCAATATAGAAAGATGGATGTTCCCTAATTGTGTTCGATAACATTGTCAATATAGAAAGATGGTTGTTGCCTAAACTGTGTTCGATAACATTGACAATATAGAAAGATGGATGTTGCCTAAACTGTGTTCGATAACATTGTCAATATAGAAAGATGGATGTTGCCTAAACTGTGTTCGATAATATTGTCAATATAGAAAGATGGATGTTGCCTAAACTGTGTTCGATAACATTGTCACTATAGAATGATGGATGTTGCCTAATTGTGTTCGATAACATTGTCAATATAGAAAGATGGATGTTGCCTAATTGTGTTCGATAACATTGTCAATATAGAAAGATGGATGTTGCCTAAATTGTGTTCGATAACATTGTCAATATAGAAAGATGGATGTTGCCTAATTGTGTTCGATAACATTGTCAATTTATAAAGATGGATGTTGCCTAAACTGTGTTCGATATCATTGTCAATATAGAAAGATGGATGTTGCCTAATTGTGTTCGATAACATTGTCAATATAGAAAGATGGATGTTGCCTAAATTGTGTTCGATAACATTGTCAATATAGAAAGATGGATGTTGCCTAATTGTGTTCGATAACATTGTCAATGTAGAAAGATGGATGTTGCCTAATTGTGTTCGATAACATTGTCAATATAGAAATATGGATGTTGCCTAATTGTGTTCGATAAAATTGTCAATATAGAAAGATGGATGTTGCCTAAATTGTGTTTGATAACATTGTCAATATAGAAAGATGGATGTTGCCTAATTGTGTTCGATAACATTGTCAATATAGAAAAATGGATGTTGCCTAATTGTGTTCGATAACATTGTCAATATAGAAAGATGGATGTTGCCTAAACTGTGTTCGATAACATTGTCAATATAGAAAGATGGATGTTGCCTAAACTGTGTTCGATAACATTGTCAATATAGAAAGATGGATGTTGCCTAAACTGTGTTCGATAACATTGACAATATAGAAAGATGGATGTTGCCTCAACTGTGTTCGATAACATTGTCAGTTTAGGCAACATCCATCTTTATAAATTGTGTTCGATAACATTGTCAATATAGAAAGATGGATGTTGCCTAATTCTGTTCGATAACATTGTCAATATAGAAAGATGGATGTTGCCTAATTGTGTTCGATAACATTGTCAATATAGAAAAATGGATGTTGCCTAAATTGTGTTCGATAACATTGTCAATATAGAAAGATGGATGTTGCCTAATTGTGTTCGATAACATTGTCAATTTATAAAGATGGATGTTGCCTAAACTGTGTTCGATAACATTGTCAATTAAGAAAGATGGATGTTGCCTAATTGTGTTCGATAACATTGTCAATATGTAAAGATGGATGTTGCCTAAACTGTGTTCGATATCATTGTCAATATAGAAAGATGGATGTTGCCTAATTGTGTTCGATAACATTGTCAATATAGAAAGATGGATGTTGCCTAATTGTGTTCGATAACATTGTCAATATAGAAAGATGGATGTTGCCTAAATTGTGTTCGATAACATTGTCAATATAGAAAGATGGATGTTGCCTAATTGTGTTCGATAACATTGTCAATATAGAAAGATGGATGTTGCCTAATTGTGTTCGATTACATTGTCAATACAGAAAGATGGATGTTGCCTAAACTGTGTTCGATAACATTGTCAATATAGAAAGATGGATGTTGCCTAAACTGTGTTCGATAACATTGACAATATAGAAAGATGGATGTTGCCTCAACTGTGTTCGATAACATTGTCAGTTTAGGCAACATCCATCTTTATAAATTGTGTTCGATAACATTGTCAATATAGAAAGATGGATGTTGCCTAATTGTGTTCGATAACATTGTCAATATAGAAAGATGGATGTTGCCTAATTGTGTTCGATAACATTGTCAATATAGAAAAATGGATGTTGCCTAAATTGTGTTCGATAACATTGTCAATATAGAAAGATGGATGTTGCCTAATTGTGTTCGATAACATTGTCAATTTATAAAGATGGATGTTGCCTAAACTGTGTTCGATAACATTGTCAATTAAGAAAGATGGATGTTGCCTAATTGTGTTCGATAACATTGTCAATATGTAAAGATGGATGTTGCCTAAACTGTGTTCGATATCATTGTCAATATAGAAAGATGGATGTTGCCTAATTGTGTTCGATAACATTGTCAATATAGAAAGATGGATGTTGCCTAATTGTGTTCGATAACATTGTCAATATAGAAAGATGGATGTTGCCTAAATTGTGTTCGATAACATTGTCAATATAGAAAGATGGATGTTGCCTAATTGTGTTCGATAACATTGTCAATATAGAAAGATGGATGTTGCCTAATTGTGTTCGATTACATTGTCAATACAGAAAGATGGATGTTGCCTAAACTGTGTTCGATAACATTGTCAATATAGAAAGATGGAAGTTGCCTTAACTGTATTCGATAACATTGTCAATATAGAAAGATGGATGTTGCCTAAACTGTGTTCGATAACATTGTCAGTATAAAAAGATGGATGTTGCCTTATTGTGTTCGATAATATTGTCAATATAGAAAGATGGATGTTGCCTAATTGTGTTCGATAACATTGTCAATATAGAAAGATTGATGTTGCCTAATTGTGTTCGATAACATTGTTAATATAGAAAGATGGATGTTGCCTAATTGTGTTCGATAACATTGTCAATATAGAAAGATGGATGTTGCCTAAATTGTGTTCGATAACATTGTCAATATAGAAAGATGGATGTTGCCTAATTGTGTTCGATAACATTGTCAATTTATAAAGATGGATGTTGCCTAAACTGTGTTCGATAACATTGTCAATTAAGAAAGATGGATGTTGCCTAATTGTGTTCGATAACATTGTCAATATAGAAAGATGGATGGTGCCTAATTGTGTTCGATATCATTGTCAATATAGAAAGATGGATGTTGCCTAAACTGTGTTCGATAACATTGTCAATATAGAAAGATGGATGTTGCCTAATTGTGTTCGATAACATTGTCAATATAGAAAGATGGATGTTGCCTAATTGTGTTCGATAAAATTGTCAATATAGAAAGATGGATGTTGCCTAATTGTGTTCGATAAAATTGTCAATATAGAAAGATGGATGTTGCCTAATTGTGTTCGATAACATTGTCAATATAGAAAGATAGATGTTGCCTAAACTGTGTTCGATAACATTGTCAATATAGAAAGATGGATGTTGCCTAAACTGTGTTCGATAGCATTGTCAATATAGAAAGATGGATGTTGCCTAAACTGTGTTCGATAACATTGTCAATATAGAAAGATGGATGTTGCCTAAACTGTGTTCGATAACATTGTCAATACAGAAAGGTGGATGTTGCCTAATTGTGTTCGATAACATTGTCAATATAGAAAGATGGATGTTGCCTAATTGTGTTCGATATCATTGTCAATATAGAAAGATGGATGTTGCCTAAACTGTGTTCGATAACATTGTCAATATAGAAAGATGGATGTTGCCTAATTGTGTTCGATAACATTGTCAATATAGAAAGATGGATGTTGCCTAATTGTGTTCGATATCATTGTCAATATAGAAAGATGGATGTTGCCTAAACTGTGTTCGATAACATTGACAATATAGAAAGATGGATGTTGCCTAAACTGTGTTCAATAACATTGTCAATATAGAAAGATGGATGTTGCCTAAACTGTGTTCGATAATATTGTCAATATGGAAAGATGGATGTTGCCTAAACTGTGTTCGATAACATTGTCACTATAGAAAGGTGGATTTTGCCTAATTGTGTTCGATAACATTGTCACTATAGACAGATGGATGTTGCCTAATTGTGTTCGATAACATTGTCAATATAGAAAGATGGATTTTGCCTAAACTGTGTTCGATAACATTGCCAATATAGAAAGATGGATGTTGCCTAAACTGTGTTCGATAAAATTGTCAATATAGAAAGATGGATTTTGCCTAAACTGTGTTTGATAACATCGTCAATATAGAAAGATGGATGTTGCCTAAACTGTGTTCGATAACATTGTCAATATAGAAAGATGGATGTAGCCTAAACTGTGTTCGATAACATTGTCAATACAGGAAGATGGATGTTGCCTAATTGTGTTAGATAACATTGTCTATAGAAAGATGGATGTTGCCTAATTGTGTTCGATAACGTCAATATAGAAAGATGGATGTTGCCTAAACTGTGTTCGATAACTTTGACAATATAGAAAGATGGAAGTTGCCTAAACTGTGTTCGATAATATTGTCAATATAGAAAGATGGATGTTGCCTAATTGTGTTCGATAACATTGTCAATATAGAAAGATGGATGTTGCCTAAACTGTGTTCGATAACATTGTCAATATAGAAAGATGGATGTTGCCTAAACTGTGTTCGATAACATTGTCAATACAGAAAGATGGATGTTGCCTAGTTGTTTTCGATAACATTGTCAATATAGAAAGATGGATGTTCCCTAAACTGTGTTCGATAACATTGTCAATATAGAAAGATGGATGTTGCCTAAATTGTGTTCGATAACATTGTCAATATAGAAAGATGGATGTTGCCTAATTGTGTTCGATAACATTGTCAATATAGAAAGATGGATGTTGCCTAATTGTGTTCGATTACATTGTCAATACAGAAAGATGGATGTTGCCTAAACTGTGTTCGATAACATTGTCAATATAGAAAGATGGAAGTTGCCTTAACTGTATTCGATAACATTGTCAATATAGAAAGATGGATGTTGCCTAAACTGTGTTCGATAACATTGTCAGTATAAAAAGATGGATGTTGCCTTATTGTGTTCGATAATATTGTCAATATAGAAAGATGGATGTTGCCTAATTGTGTTCGATAACATTGTCAATATAGAAAGATTGATGTTGCCTAATTGTGTTCGATAACATTGTTAATATAGAAAGATGGATGTTGCCTAATTGTGTTCGATAACATTGTCAATATAGAAAGATGGATGTTGCCTAAATTGTGTTCGATAACATTGTCAATATAGAAAGATGGATGTTGCCTAATTGTGTTCGATAACATTGTCAATTTATAAAGATGGATGTTGCCTAAACTGTGTTCGATAACATTGTCAATTAAGAAAGATGGATGTTGCCTAATTGTGTTCGATAACATTGTCAATATAGAAAGATGGATGGTGCCTAATTGTGTTCGATATCATTGTCAATATAGAAAGATGGATGTTGCCTAAACTGTGTTCGATAACATTGTCAATATAGAAAGATGGATGTTGCCTAATTGTGTTCGATAACATTGTCAATATAGAAAGATGGATGTTGCCTAATTGTGTTCGATAAAATTGTCAATATAGAAAGATGGATGTTGCCTAATTGTGTTCGATAAAATTGTCAATATAGAAAGATGGATGTTGCCTAATTGTGTTCGATAACATTGTCAATATAGAAAGATAGATGTTGCCTAAACTGTGTTCGATAACATTGTCAATATAGAAAGATGGATGTTGCCTAAACTGTGTTCGATAGCATTGTCAATATAGAAAGATGGATGTTGCCTAAACTGTGTTCGATAACATTGTCAATATAGAAAGATGGATGTTGCCTAAACTGTGTTCGATAACATTGTCAATACAGAAAGGTGGATGTTGCCTAATTGTGTTCGATAACATTGTCAATATAGAAAGATGGATGTTGCCTAATTGTGTTCGATATCATTGTCAATATAGAAAGATGGATGTTGCCTAAACTGTGTTCGATAACATTGTCAATATAGAAAGATGGATGTTGCCTAATTGTGTTCGATAACATTGTCAATATAGAAAGATGGATGTTGCCTAATTGTGTTCGATATCATTGTCAATATAGAAAGATGGATGTTGCCTAAACTGTGTTCGATAACATTGACAATATAGAAAGATGGATGTTGCCTAAACTGTGTTCAATAACATTGTCAATATAGAAAGATGGATGTTGCCTAAACTGTGTTCGATAATATTGTCAATATGGAAAGATGGATGTTGCCTAAACTGTGTTCGATAACATTGTCACTATAGAAAGGTGGATTTTGCCTAATTGTGTTCGATAACATTGTCACTATAGAAAGATGGATGTTGCCTAATTGTGTTCGATAACATTGTCAATATAGAAAGATGGATTTTGCCTAAACTGTGTTCGATAACATTGCCAATATAGAAAGATGGATGTTGCCTAAACTGTGTTCGATAAAATTGTCAATATAGAAAGATGGATTTTGCCTAAACTGTGTTTGATAACATCGTCAATATAGAAAGATGGATGTTGCCTAAACTGTGTTCGATAACATTGTCAATATAGAAAGATGGATGTAGCCTAAACTGTGTTCGATAACATTGTCAATACAGGAAGATGGATGTTGCCTAATTGTGTTAGATAACATTGTCTATAGAAAGATGGATGTTGCCTAATTGTGTTCGATAACGTCAATATAGAAAGATGGATGTTGCCTAAACTGTGTTCGATAACTTTGACAATATAGAAAGATGGAAGTTGCCTAAACTGTGTTCGATAATATTGTCAATATAGAAAGATGGATGTTGCCTAATTGTGTTCGATAACATTGTCAATATAGAAAGATGGATGTTGCCTAAACTGTGTTCGATAACATTGTCAATATAGAAAGATGGATGTTGCCTAAACTGTGTTCGATAACATTGTCAATACAGAAAGATGGATGTTGCCTAGTTGTTTTCGATAACATTGTCAATATAGAAAGATGGATGTTCCCTAAACTGTGTTCGATAACATTGTCAATACAGAAAGATGGATGTTGCCTAGTTGTGTTTGATAACATTGTCAATATAGAAAGATGGATGTTCCCTAAACTGTGTTCGATAACATTGTCAATATAGAAATATGGATGTTGCCTAATTGTGTTCGATAACATTGTCAATATAGACATATGGATGTTGCCTAAACTGTGTTCGATAGCATTGTAAATGTAGAAAGATGGATGTTGCCTAATTGTGTTTGATAACATTGTCAATATAGAAAGATGGATGTTGCCTATATAGAAAGATGGATGTTGCCTAAACTGTGTTCGATAACATTGTCAATATAGAAAGATGGATGTTGCCTAAACTGTGTTCGATAACATTGTCAATACAGAAAGATGGATGTTGCCTAATTGTGTTCGATAACATTGTCAATATAGAAAGATGGATGTTCCCTAATTGTGTTCGATAACATTGTCAATATAGAAAGATGGTTGTTGCCTAAACTGTGTTCGATAACATTGACAATATAGAAAGATGGATGTTGCCTAAACTGTGTTCGATAACATTGTCAATATACAAAGATGGATGTTGCCTAAACTGTGTTCGATAATATTGTCAATATAGAAAGATGGATGTTGCCTAAACTGTGTTCGATAACATTGTCACTATAGAATGATGGATGTTGCCTAATTGTGTTCGATAACATTGTCACTATAGAAAGATGGATGTTGCCTAATTGTGTTCGATAACATTGTCAATATAGAAAGATGGATTTTGCCTAAACTGTGTTCGATAACATTGCCAAAATAGAAAGATGGATGTTGCCTAAACTGTGTTCGATAAAATTGTCAATATAGAAAGATGGATTTTGCCTAAACTGTGTTCGATAACATCGTCAATATAGAAAGATGGATGTTGCCTAAACTGTGTTCGATAACATTGTCAATATAGAAAGATGGATGTTGCCTAATTGTGTTCTATAACATTGTCAATATAGAAAGATGGATGTTGCCTAAACTGTGTTCGATAACATTGTCAATATAGAAAGATGGATGTTGCCTAAACTGTGTTCGATAGCATTGTCAATATAGAAAGATGGATGTTGCCTAATTGTGTTCGATATCATTGTCAATATAGAAAGATGGATGTTGCCTAAACTGTGTTCAATAACATTGTCAATATAGAAAGATTGATGTTGTCTAATTGTGTTCGATAACATTGTCAATTTATAAAGATGGATGTTGCCTAAACTGTGTTCGATAACATTGTCAATATAGAAAGATGGATGTTGCCTAAACTGTGTTCGATAACATTGTCAATATAGAAAGATTGATGTTGTCTAATTGTGTTCGATAACATTGTCAATTTATAAAGATGGATGTTGCCTAAACTGTGTTCGATAACATTGTCAATATAGAAAGATGGATGTTGCCTAAACTGTGTTCGATAACATTGTCAATATAGAAAGATGGATGTTGTCTAATTGTGTTCGATAACATTGTCAATATAGAAAGATGGATGTTTCCTAAACTGTGTTCGATGACATTGTCAATATAGAAAGATGGATGTTGCCTAAATTGTGTTCGATAACATTGTAAATATAGAAAGATGGATGTTGCCTAATTGTGTTCGATAACATTGTCAATATAGAAAGATGGATGTTGCCTAATTGTGTTCGATAACATTGTCAATATAGAAAGATGGATGTTGCCTAAACTGTGTTCGATAACATTGTCAATATAGAAAGATGGATGTTGCCTAATTATGTTCGATAACATTGTCAATATAGACATATGGATGTTGCCTAAACTGTTCGATAGCATTGTCAATGTAGAAAGATGGATGTTGCCTAATTGTGTCGATAACATTGTCAATTTATTAAGATGGATGTAACATTGTCAATATAGAAAGATGGATGTTGCCTAATTGTGTTCGATAACATTGTCAATGTAGAAAGATGGATGTTGCCTAATTGTGTTCGATAACATTGTCAATATAGAAAGATGGATGTTGCCTAAACTGTGTTCGATAACATTGTCAATATAGAAATATGGATGTTGCCTAAACTGTGTTCGATAACATTGTCAATATAGAAAGATGGATGTTGCCTAATTGTGTCGATAACATTGTCAATTTATAAAGATGGATGTTGCCTAAACTGTGTTCGATAACATTGTCAATATAGAAAGATGGATGTTGCCTAATTGTGTTCGATAACATTGTCAATATAGAAATATGGATGTTGCCTAAACTGTGTTCGATAACATTGACAATATAAAAAGATGGATGTTGCCTAAACTGTTTTCGATAACATTGTCACTATAGAAAGATGGATGTTGCCTAAACTGTGTTCGATAATATTGTCAATACAGAAAGATGGATGTTGCCTAAACTGTGTTCGATAACATTGTCACTATAGAAAGATGGATGTTGCCTAATTGTGTTCGATAACATTGTCACTATAGAAAGATGGATGTTGCCTAATTGTGTTCGATAACATTGTCAATATAGAAATATGGATGTTGCCTAAACTGTGTTCGATAACATTGCCAATATAAAAAGATGGATGTTGCCTAAACTGTGTTCGATAACATTGACAATATAGAAAGATGGATGTTGCCTAAACTGTGTTCGATAACATCGTCAATATAGAAAGATGGATGTTGCCTAAACTGTGTTCGATAACATTGTCAATATAGAAAGATGGATGTTGCCTAATTGTGTTCGATAACATTGTCAATATAGAAAGATAGATGTTGCCTAAACTGTGTTCGATAACATTGTCAATATAGAAATATGGATGTTGCCTAAACTGTGTTCGATAACATTGTCACTAAAGAAAGATGGATGTTGCCTAATTGTGTTCGATAACATTGTCAATATAGAAAGATGGATGTTGCCTAAACTGTTTTCGATAACATTGTCAATATAGAAAGATGGATGTTGCCTAAACTGTGTTCGATAATATTGTCAATACAGAAAGATGGATGTTGCCTAAACTGTGTTCGATAACATTGTCACTATAGAAAGATGGATGTTGCCTAATTGTGTTCGATAACATTGTCACTATAGAAAGATGAGTGTTGCCTAATTGTGTTCGATAACATTGTCAATATAGAAAGATGGATGTTGCCTAAACTGTGTTCGATAACATTGCCAATATAGAAAGATGGATGTTGCCTAAACTGTGTTCGATAACATTGACAATATAGAAAGATGGATGTTGCCTAAACTGTTTTCGATAACATTGTCAATATAGAAAGATGGATGTTGCCTAAACTGTGTTCGATAATATTGTCAATACAGAAAGATGGATGTTGCCTAAACTGTGTTCGATAACATTGTTACTATAGAAAGATGGATGTTGCCTAATTGTGTTCGATAACATTGTCACTATAGAAAGATGGATCTTGCCTAATTGTGTTCGATAACATTGTCAATATAGAAAGATGGATGTTGCCTAAACTGTGTTGGATAACATTGCCAATATAGAAAGATGGATGTTGCCTAAACTGTGTTCCATAAAATTGTCAATATAGAAAGATGGATGTTGCCTAAACTGTGTTCGATAACATTGTCAATATAGAAAGATGGATGTTGCCTAATTGTGTTCGATAACATTGTCAATATAGAAAGATAGATGTTGCCTAAACTGTGTTCGATAACATTGTCAATATAGAAAGATGGATGTTGCCTAATTGTGTTCGATAACATTGTCAATATAGAAAGATTGATGTTGCCTAATTGTGTTCAATAACATTGTCAATATAGAAAGATGGATGTTGCCTAATTGTGTTCGATAACATTGTCAATATAGAAAGATGGATGTTGCCTAAATTGTGTTCGATAACATTGTCAATATAGAAAGATGGATGTTGCCTAATTGTGTTCGATAACATTGTCAATTTATAAAGATGGATGTTGCCTAAACTGTGTTCGATAACATTGTCAATTAAGAAAGATGGATGTTGCCTAATTGTGTTCGATAACATTGTCAATATAGAAAGATGGATGGTGCCTAATTGTGTTCGATATCATTGTCAATATAGAAAGATGGATGTTGCCTAAACTGTGTTCGATAACATTGTCAATATAGAAAGATGGATGTTGCCTAATTGTGTTCGATAACATTGTCAATATAGAAAGATGGATGTTGCCTAATTGTGTTCGATAAAATTGTCAATATAGAAAGATGGATGTTGCCTAATTGTGTTCGATAACATTGTCAATATAGAAAGATAGATGTTGCCTAAACTGTGTTCGATAACATTGTCAATATAGAAAGATGGATGTTGCCTAAACTGTGTTCGATAGCATTGTCAATATAGAAAGATGGATGTTGCCTAAACTGTGTTCGATAACATTGTCAATATAGAAAGATGGATGTTGCCTAAACTGTGTTCGATAACATTGTCAATACAGAAAGGTGGATGTTGCCTAATTGTGTTCGATAACATTGTCAATATAGAAAGATGGATGTTGCCTAATTGTGTTCGATATCATTGTCAATATAGAAAGATGGATGTTGCCTAAACTGTGTTCGATAACATTGTCAATATAGAAAGATGGATGTTGCCTAATTGTGTTCGATAACATTGTCAATATAGAAAGATGGATGTTGCCTAATTGTGTTCGATATCATTGTCAATATAGAAAGATGGATGTTGCCTAAACTGTGTTCGATAACATTGACAATATAGAAAGATGGATGTTGCCTAAACTGTGTTCGATAACATTGTCAATATAGAAAGATGGATGTTGCCTAAACTGTGTTCGATAATATTGTCAATATAGAAAGATGGATGTTGCCTAAACTGTGTTCGATAACATTGTCACTATAGAAAGGTGGATTTTGCCTAATTGTGTTCGATAACATTGTCACTATAGAAAGATGGATGTTGCCTAATTGTGTTCGATAACATTGTCAATATAGAAAGATGGATTTTGCCTAAACTGTGTTCGATAACATTGCCAATATAGAAAGATGGATGTTGCCTAAACTGTGTTCGATAAAATTGTCAATATAGAAAGATGGATTTTGCCTAAACTGTGTTTGATAACATCGTCAATATAGAAAGATGGATGTTGCCTAAACTGTGTTCGATAACATTGTCAATATAGAAAGATGGATGTAGCCTAAACTGTGTTCGATAACATTGTCAATACAGGAAGATGGATGTTGCCTAATTGTGTTAGATAACATTGTCTATAGAAAGATGGATGTTGCCTAATTGTGTTCGATAACGTCAATATAGAAAGATGGATGTTGCCTAAACTGTGTTCGATAACTTTGACAATATAGAAAGATGGAAGTTGCCTAAACTGTGTTCGATAATATTGTCAATATAGAAAGATGGATGTTGCCTAATTGTGTTCGATAACATTGTCAATATAGAAAGATGGATGTTGCCTAAACTGTGTTCGATAACATTGTCAATATAGAAAGATGGATGTTGCCTAAACTGTGTTCGATAACATTGTCAATACAGAAAGATGGATGTTGCCTAGTTGTTTTCGATAACATTGTCAATATAGAAAGATGGATGTTCCCTAAACTGTGTTCGATAACATTGTCAATACAGAAAGATGGATGTTGCCTAGTTGTGTTTGATAACATTGTCAATATAGAAAGATGGATGTTCCCTAAACTGTGTTCGATAACATTGTCAATATAAAAATATGGATGTTGCCTAATTGTGTTCGATAACATTGTCAATATAGACATATGGATGTTGCCTAAACTGTGTTCGATAGCATTGTAAATGTAGAAAGATGGATGTTGCCTAATTGTGTTTGATAACATTGTCAATATAGAAAGATGGATGTTGCCTATATAGAAAGATGGATGTTGCCTAAACTGTGTTCGATAACATTGTCAATATAGAAAGATGGATGTTGCCTAAACTGTGTTCGATAACATTGTCAATACAGAAAGATGGATGTTGCCTAATTGTGTTCGATAACATTGTCAATATAGAAAGATGGATGTTCCCTAATTGTGTTCGATAACATTGTCAATATAGAAAGATGGTTGTTGCCTAAACTGTGTTCGATAACATTGACAATATAGAAAGATGGATGTTGCCTAAACTGTGTTCGATAACATTGTCAATATACAAAGATGGATGTTGCCTAAACTGTGTTCGATAATATTGTCAATATAGAAAGATGGATGTTGCCTAAACTGTGTTCGATAACATTGTCACTATAGAATGATGGATGTTGCCTAATTGTGTTCGATAACATTGTCACTATAGAAAGATGGATGTTGCCTAATTGTGTTCGATAACATTGTCAATATAGAAAGATGGATTTTGCCTAAACTGTGTTCGATAACATTGCCAAAATAGAAAGATGGATGTTGCCTAAACTGTGTTCGATAAAATTGTCAATATAGAAAGATGGATTTTGCCTAAACTGTGTTCGATAACATCGTCAATATAGAAAGATGGATGTTGCCTAAACTGTGTTCGATAACATTGTCAATATAGAAAGATGGATGTTGCCTAATTGTGTTCTATAACATTGTCAATATAGAAAGATGGATGTTGCCTAAACTGTGTTCGATAACATTGTCAATATAGAAAGATGGATGTTGCCTAAACTGTGTTCGATAGCATTGTCAATATAGAAAGATGGATGTTGCCTAATTGTGTTCGATATCATTGTCAATATAGAAAGATGGATGTTGCCTAAACTGTGTTCAATAACATTGTCAATATAGAAAGATTGATGTTGTCTAATTGTGTTCGATAACATTGTCAATTTATAAAGATGGATGTTGCCTAAACTGTGTTCGATAACATTGTCAATATAGAAAGATGGATGTTGCCTAAACTGTGTTCGATAACATTGTCAATATAGAAAGATTGATGTTGTCTAATTGTGTTCGATAACATTGTCAATTTATAAAGATGGATGTTGCCTAAACTGTGTTCGATAACATTGTCAATATAGAAAGATGGATGTTGCCTAAACTGTGTTCGATAACATTGTCAATATAGAAAGATGGATGTTGTCTAATTGTGTTCGATAACATTGTCAATATAGAAAGATGGATGTTTCCTAAACTGTGTTCGATGACATTGTCAATATAGAAAGATGGATGTTGCCTAAATTGTGTTCGATAACATTGTAAATATAGAAAGATGGATGTTGCCTAATTGTGTTCGATAACATTGTCAATATAGAAAGATGGATGTTGCCTAATTGTGTTCGATAACATTGTCAATATAGAAAGATGGATGTTGCCTAAACTGTGTTCGATAACATTGTCAATATAGAAAGATGGATGTTGCCTAATTATGTTCGATAACATTGTCAATATAGACATATGGATGTTGCCTAAACTGTTCGATAGCATTGTCAATGTAGAAAGATGGATGTTGCCTAATTGTGTCGATAACATTGTCAATTTATTAAGATGGATGTAACATTGTCAATATAGAAAGATGGATGTTGCCTAATTGTGTTCGATAACATTGTCAATGTAGAAAGATGGATGTTGCCTAATTGTGTTCGATAACATTGTCAATATAGAAAGATGGATGTTGCCTAAACTGTGTTCGATAACATTGTCAATATAGAAATATGGATGTTGCCTAAACTGTGTTCGATAACATTGTCAATATAGAAAGATGGATGTTGCCTAATTGTGTCGATAACATTGTCAATTTATAAAGATGGATGTTGCCTAAACTGTGTTCGATAACATTGTCAATATAGAAAGATGGATGTTGCCTAATTGTGTTCGATAACATTGTCAATATAGAAATATGGATGTTGCCTAAACTGTGTTCGATAACATTGACAATATAAAAAGATGGATGTTGCCTAAACTGTTTTCGATAACATTGTCAATATAGAAAGATGGATGTTGCCTAAACTGTGTTCGATAATATTGTCAATACAGAAAGATGGATGTTGCCTAAACTGTGTTCGATAACATTGTCACTATAGAAAGATGGATGTTGCCTAATTGTGTTCGATAACATTGTCACTATAGAAAGATGGATGTTGCCTAATTGTGTTCGATAACATTGTCAATATAGAAATATGGATGTTGCCTAAACTGTGTTCGATAACATTGCCAATATAAAAAGATGGATGTTGCCTAAACTGTGTTCGATAACATTGACAATATAGAAAGATGGATGTTGCCTAAACTGTGTTCGATAACATCGTCAATATAGAAAGATGGATGTTGCCTAAACTGTGTTCGATAACATTGTCAATATAGAAAGATGGATGTTGCCTAATTGTGTTCGATAACATTGTCAATATAGAAAGATAGATGTTGCCTAAACTGTGTTCGATAACATTGTCAATATAGAAATATGGATGTTGCCTAAACTGTGTTCGATAACATTGTCACTAAAGAAAGATGGATGTTGCCTAATTGTGTTCGATAACATTGTCAATATAGAAAGATGGATGTTGCCTAAACTGTTTTCGATAACATTGTCAATATAGAAAGATGGATGTTGCCTAAACTGTGTTCGATAATATTGTCAATACAGAAAGATGGATGTTGCCTAAACTGTGTTCGATAACATTGTCACTATAGAAAGATGGATGTTGCCTAATTGTGTTCGATAACATTGTCACTATAGAAAGATGAGTGTTGCCTAATTGTGTTCGATAACATTGTCAATATAGAAAGATGGATGTTGCCTAAACTGTGTTCGATAACATTGCCAATATAGAAAGATGGATGTTGCCTAAACTGTGTTCGATAACATTGACAATATAGAAAGATGGATGTTGCCTAAACTGTTTTCGATAACATTGTCAATATAGAAAGATGGATGTTGCCTAAACTGTGTTCGATAATATTGTCAATACAGAAAGATGGATGTTGCCTAAACTGTGTTCGATAACATTGTTACTATAGAAAGATGGATGTTGCCTAATTGTGTTCGATAACATTGTCACTATAGAAAGATGGATCTTGCCTAATTGTGTTCGATAACATTGTCAATATAGAAAGATGGATGTTGCCTAAACTGTGTTCGATAACATTGCCAATATAGAAAGATGGATGTTGCCTAAACTGTGTTCCATAAAATTGTCAATATAGAAAGATGGATGTTGCCTAAACTGTGTTCGATAACATTGTCAATATAGAAAGATGGATGTTGCCTAATTGTGTTCGATAACATTGTCAATATAGAAAGATAGATGTTGCCTAAACTGTGTTCGATAACATTGTCAATATAGAAAGATGGATGTTGCCTAATTGTGTTCGATAACATTGTCAATATAGAAAGATGGATGTTGCCTAATTGTGTTCGATAACATTGTCAATATAGAAAGATGGATGTTGCCTAAACTGTGTTCGATAACATTGTCAATATAGAAATATGGATGTTGCCTAAACTGTGTTCGATAACATTGTCAATATAGAAAGATGGATGTTGCCTAATTGTGTCGATAACATTGTCAATTTATAAAGATGGATGTTGCCTAAACTGTGTTCGATAACATTGTCAATATAGAAAGATGGATGTTGCCTAATTGTGTTCGATAACATTGTCAATATAGAAATATGGATGTTGCCTAAACTGTGTTCGATAACATTGACAATATAAAAAGATGGATGTTGCCTAAACTGTTTTCGATAACATTGTCAATATAGAAAGATGGATGTTGCCTAAACTGTGTTCGATAATATTGTCAATACAGAAAGATGGATGTTGCCTAAACTGTGTTCGATAACATTGTCACTATAGAAAGATGGATGTTGCCTAATTGTGTTCGATAACATTGTCACTATAGAAAGATGGATGTTGCCTAATTGTGTTCGATAACATTGTCAATATAGAAATATGGATGTTGCCTAAACTGTGTTCGATAACATTGCCAATATAAAAAGATGGATGTTGCCTAAACTGTGTTCGATAACATTGACAATATAGAAAGATGGATGTTGCCTAAACTGTGTTCGATAACATCGTCAATATAGAAAGATGGATGTTGCCTAAACTGTGTTCGATAACATTGTCAATATAGAAAGATGGATGTTGCCTAATTGTGTTCGATAACATTGTCAATATAGAAAGATAGATGTTGCCTAAACTGTGTTCGATAACATTGTCAATATAGAAATATGGATGTTGCCTAAACTGTGTTCGATAACATTATCACTATAGAAAGATGGATGTTGCCTAATTGTGTTCGATAACATTGTCAATATAGAAAGATGGATGTTGCCTAAACTGTTTTCGATAACATTGTCAATATAGAAAGATGGATGTTGCCTAAACTGTGTTCGATAATATTGTCAATACAGAAAGATGGATGTTGCCTAAACTGTGTTCGATAACATTGTCACTATAGAAAGATGGATGTTGCCTAATTGTGTTCGATAACATTGTCACTATAGAAAGATGAGTGTTGCCTAATTGTGTTCGATAACATTGTCAATATAGAAAGATGGATGTTGCCTAAACTGTGTTCGATAACATTGCCAATATAGAAAGATGGATGTTGCCTAAACTGTGTTCGATAACATTGACAATATAGAAAGATGGATGTTGCCTAAACTGTTTTCGATAACATTGTCAATATAGAAAGATGGATGTTGCCTAAACTGTGTTCGATAATATTGTCAATACAGAAAGATGGATGTTGCCTAAACTGTGTTCGATAACATTGTTACTATAGAAAGATGGATGTTGCCTAATTGTGTTCGATAACATTGTCACTATAGAAAGATGGATCTTGCCTAATTGTGTTCGATAACATTGTCAATATAGAAAGATGGATGTTGCCTAAACTGTGTTCGATAACATTGCCAATATAGAAAGATGGATGTTGCCTAAACTGTGTTCCATAAAATTGTCAATATAGAAAGATGGATGTTGCCTAAACTGTGTTCGATAACATTGTCAATATAGAAAGATGGATGTTGCCTAATTGTGTTCGATAACATTGTCAATATAGAAAGATAGATGTTGCCTAAACTGTGTTCGATAACATTGTCAATATAGAAAGATGGATGTTGCCTAAACTGTGTTCGATAGCATTGTCAATATAGAAAGATGGATGTTGCCTAAACTGTGTTCGATAACATTGTCAATATAGAAAGATGGATGTTGCCTAAACTGTGTTCGATAACATTGTCAATACAGAAAGATGGATGTTGCCTAATTGTGTTCGATAACATTGTCAATATAGAAAGATGGATGGTGCCTAATTGTGTTCGATATCATTGTCAATATAGAAAGATGGATGTTGCCTAAACTGTGTTCGATAACATTGTCAATATAGAAAGATGGATGTTGCCTAATTGTGTTCGATAACATTGTCAATATAGAAAGATGGATGTTGCCTAATTGTGTTCGATAAAATTGTCAATATAGAAAGATGGATGTTGCCTAATTGTGTTCGATAACATTGTCAATATAGAAAGATAGATGTTGCCTAAACTGTGTTCGATAACATTGTCAATATAGAAAGATGGATGTTGCCTAAACTGTGTTCGATAGCATTGTCAATATAGAAAGATGGATGTTGCCTAAACTGTGTTCGATAACATTGTCAATATAGAAAGATGGATGTTGCCTAAACTGTGTTCGATAACATTGTCAATACAGAAAGGTGGATGTTGCCTAATTGTGTTCGATAACATTGTCAATATAGAAAGATGGATGTTGCCTAATTGTGTTCGATATCATTGTCAATATAGAAAGATGGATGTTGCCTAAACTGTGTTCGATAACATTGTCAATATAGAAAGATGGATGTTGCCTAATTGTGTTCGATAACATTGTCAATATAGAAAGATGGATGTTGCCTAATTGTGTTCGATATCATTGTCAATATAGAAAGATGGATGTTGCCTAAACTGTGTTCGATAACATTGACAATATAGAAAGATGGATGTTGCCTAAACTGTGTTCAATAACATTGTCAATATAGAAAGATGGATGTTGCCTAAACTGTGTTCGATAATATTGTCAATATAGAAAGATGGATGTTGCCTAAACTGTGTTCGATAACATTGTCACTATAGAAAGGTGGATTTTGCCTAATTGTGTTCGATAACATTGTCACTATAGAAAGATGGATGTTGCCTAATTGTGTTCGATAACATTGTCAATATAGAAAGATGGATTTTGCCTAAACTGTGTTCGATAACATTGCCAATATAGAAAGATGGATGTTGCCTAAACTGTGTTCGATAAAATTGTCAATATAGAAAGATGGATTTTGCCTAAACTGTGTTTGATAACATCGTCAATATAGAAAGATGGATGTTGCCTAAACTGTGTTCGATAACATTGTCAATACAGGAAGATGGATGTTGCCTAATTGTGTTAGATAACATTGTCTATAGAAAGATGGATGTTGCCTAATTGTGTTCGATAACGTCAATATAGAAAGATGGATGTTGCCTAAACTGTGTTCGATAACTTTGACAATATAGAAAGATGGAAGTTGCCTAAACTGTGTTCGATAATATTGTCAATATAGAAAGATGGATGTTGCCTAATTGTGTTCGATAACATTGTCAATATAGAAAGATGGATGTTGCCTAAACTGTGTTCGATAACATTGTCAATATAGAAAGATGGATGTTGCCTAAACTGTGTTCGATAACATTGTCAATACAGAAAGATGGATGTTGCCTAGTTGTTTTCGATAACATTGTCAATATAGAAAGATGGATGTTCCCTAAACTGTGTTCGATAACATTGTCAATACAGAAAGATGGATGTTGCCTAGTTGTGTTTGATAACATTGTCAATATAGAAAGATGGATGTTCCCTAAACTGTGTTCGATAACATTGTCAATATAGAAATATGGATGTTGCCTAATTGTGTTCGATAACATTGTCAATATAGACATATGGATGTTGCCTAAACTGTGTTCGATAGCATTGTAAATGTAGAAAGATGGATGTTGCCTAATTGTGTTTGATAACATTGTCAATATAGAAAGATGGATGTTGCCTATATAGAAAGATGGATGTTGCCTAAACTGTGTTCGATAACATTGTCAATATAGAAAGATGGATGTTGCCTAAACTGTGTTCGATAACATTGTCAATACAGAAAGATGGATGTTGCCTAATTGTGTTCGATAACATTGTCAATATAGAAAGATGGATGTTCCCTAATTGTGTTCGATAACATTGTCAATATAGAAAGATGGTTGTTGCCTAAACTGTGTTCGATAACATTGACAATATAGAAAGATGGATGTTGCCTAAACTGTGTTCGATAACATTGTCAATATAGAAAGATGGATGTTGCCTAAACTGTGTTCGATAATATTGTCAATATAGAAAGATGGATGTTGCCTAAACTGTGTTCGATAACATTGTCACTATAGAATGATGGATGTTGCCTAATTGTGTTCGATAACATTGTCAATATAGAAAGATGGATGTTGCCTAATTGTGTTCGATAACATTGTCAATATAGAAAGATGGATGTTGCCTAAATTGTGTTCGATAACATTGTCAATATAGAAAGATAGTTGTTGCCTAATTGTGTTCGATAACATTGTCAATTTATAAAGATGGATGTTGCCTAAACTGTGTTCGATATCATTGTCAATATAGAAAGATGGATGTTGCCTAATTGTGTTCGATAACATTGTCAATATAGAAAGATGGATGTTGCCTAAATTGTGTTCGATAACATTGTCAATATAGAAAGATGGATGTTGCCTAATTGTGTTCGATAACATTGTCAATGTAGAAAGATGGATGTTGCCTAATTGTGTTCGATAACATTGTCAATATAGAAATATGGATGTTGCCTAATTGTGTTCGATAACATTGTCAATATAGAAAGATGGATGTTGCCTAAATTGTGTTTGATAACATTGTCAATATAGAAAGATGGATGTTGCCTAATTGTGTTCGATAACATTGTCAATATAGAAAAATGGATGTTGCCTAATTGTGTTCGATAACATTGTCAATATAGAAAGATGGATGTTGCCTAAACTGTGTTCGATAACATTGTCAATATAGAAAGATGGATGTTGCCTAAACTGTGTTCGATAACATTGTCAATATAGAAAGATGGATGTTGCCTAAACTGTGTTCGATAACATTGACAATATAGAAAGATGGATGTTGCCTCAACTGTGTTCGATAACATTGTCAGTTTATGCAACATCCATCTTTATAAATTGTGTTCGATAACATTGTCAATATAGAAAGATGGATGTTGCCTAATTGTGTTCGATAACATTGTCAATATAGAAAGATGGATGTTGCCTAATTGTGTTCGATAACATTGTCAATATAGAAAAATGGATGTTGCCTAAATTGTGTTCGATAACATTGTCAATATAGAAAGATGGATGTTGCCTAATTGTGTTCGATAACATTGTCAATTTATAAAGATGGATGTTGCCTAAACTGTGTTCGATAACATTGTCAATTAAGAAAGATGGATGTTGCCTAATTGTGTTCGATAACATTGTCAATATGTAAAGATGGATGTTGCCTAGACTGTGTTCGATATCATTGTCAATATAGAAAGATGGATGTTGCCTAATTGTGTTCGATAACATTGTCAATATAGAAAGATGGATGTTGCCTAATTGTGTTCGATAACATTGTCAATATAGAAAGATGGATGTTGCCTAAATTGTGTTCGATAACATTGTCAATATAGAAAGATGGATGTTGCCTAATTATGTTCGATAACATTGTCAATATAGAAAGATGGATGTTGCCTAATTGTGTTCGATTACATTGTCAATACAGAAAGATGGATGTTGCCTAAACTGTGTTCGATAACATTGTCAATATAGAAAGATGGATGTTGCCTAAACTGTGTTCGATAACATTGACAATATAGAAAGATGGATGTTGCCTCAACTGTGTTCGATAACATTGTCAGTTTAGGCAACATCCATCTTTATAAATTGTGTTCGATAACATTGTCAATATAGAAAGATGGATGTTGCCTAATTGTGTTCGATAACATTGTCAATATAGAAAGATGGATGTTGCCTAATTGTGTTCGATAACATTGTCAATATAGAAAAATGGATGTTGCCTAAATTGTGTTCGATAACATTGTCAATATAGAAAGATGGATGTTGCCTAATTGTGTTCGATAACATTGTCAATTTATAAAGATGGATGTTGCCTAAACTGTGTTCGATAACATTGTCAATTAAGAAAGATGGATGTTGCCTAATTGTGTTCGATAACATTGTCAATATGTAAAGATGGATGTTGCCTAAACTGTGTTCGATATCATTGTCAATATAGAAAGATGGATGTTGCCTAATTGTGTTCGATAACATTGTCAATATAGAAAGATGGATGTTGCCTAATTGTGTTCGATAACATTGTCAATATAGAAAGATGGATGTTGCCTAAATTGTGTTCGATAACATTGTCAATATAGAAAGATGGATGTTGCCTAATTGTGTTCGATAACATTGTCAATATAGAAAGATGGATGTTGCCTAATTGTGTTCGATTACATTGTCAATACAGAAAGATGGATGTTGCCTAAACTGTGTTCGATAACATTGTCAATATAGAAAGATGGAAGTTGCCTTAACTGTATTCGATAACATTGTCAATATAGAAAGATGGATGTTGCCTAAACTGTGTTCGATAACATTGTCAGTATAAAAAGATGGATGTTGCCTTATTGTGTTCGATAATATTGTCAATATAGAAAGATGGATGTTGCCTAATTGTGTTCGATAACATTGTCAATATAGAAAGATTGATGTTGCCTAATTGTGTTCAATAACATTGTCAATATAGAAAGATGGATGTTGCCTAATTGTGTTCGATAACATTGTCAATATAGAAAGATGGATGTTGCCTAAATTGTGTTCGATAACATTGTCAATATAGAAAGATGGATGTTGCCTAATTGTGTTCGATAACATTGTCAATTTATAAAGATGGATGTTGCCTAAACTGTGTTCGATAACATTGTCAATTAAGAAAGATGGATGTTGCCTAATTGTGTTCGATAACATTGTCAATATAGAAAGATGGATGGTGCCTAATTGTGTTCGATATCATTGTCAATATAGAAAGATGGATGTTGCCTAAACTGTGTTCGATAACATTGTCAATATAGAAAGATGGATGTTGCCTAATTGTGTTCGATAACATTGTCAATATAGAAAGATGGATGTTGCCTAATTGTGTTCGATAAAATTGTCAATATAGAAAGATGGATGTTGCCTAATTGTGTTCGATAACATTGTCAATATAGAAAGATAGATGTTGCCTAAACTGTGTTCGATAACATTGTCAATATAGAAAGATGGATGTTGCCTAAACTGTGTTCGATAGCATTGTCAATATAGAAAGATGGATGTTGCCTAAACTGTGTTCGATAACATTGTCAATATAGAAAGATGGATGTTGCCTAAACTGTGTTCGATAACATTGTCAATACAGAAAGGTGGATGTTGCCTAATTGTGTTCGATAACATTGTCAATATAGAAAGATGGATGTTGCCTAATTGTGTTCGATATCATTGTCAATATAGAAAGATGGATGTTGCCTAAACTGTGTTCGATAACATTGTCAATATAGAAAGATGGATGTTGCCTAATTGTGTTCGATAACATTGTCAATATAGAAAGATGGATGTTGCCTAATTGTGTTCGATATCATTGTCAATATAGAAAGATGGATGTTGCCTAAACTGTGTTCGATAACATTGACAATATAGAAAGATGGATGTTGCCTAAACTGTGTTCAATAACATTGTCAATATAGAAAGATGGATGTTGCCTAAACTGTGTTCGATAATATTGTCAATATAGAAAGATGGATGTTGCCTAAACTGTGTTCGATAACATTGTCACTATAGAAAGGTGGATTTTGCCTAATTGTGTTCGATAACATTGTCACTATAGAAAGATGGATGTTGCCTAATTGTGTTCGATAACATTGTCAATATAGAAAGATGGATTTTGCCTAAACTGTGTTCGATAACATTGCCAATATAGAAAGATGGATGTTGCCTAAACTGTGTTCGATAAAATTGTCAATATAGAAAGATGGATTTTGCCTAAACTGTGTTTGATAACATCGTCAATATAGAAAGATGGATGTTGCCTAAACTGTGTTCGATAACATTGTCAATATAGAAAGATGGATGTAGCCTAAACTGTGTTCGATAACATTGTCAATACAGGAAGATGGATGTTGCCTTATTGTGTTAGATAACATTGTCTATAGAAAGATGGATGTTGCCTAATTGTGTTCGATAACGTCAATATAGAAAGATGGATGTTGCCTAAACTGTGTTCGATAACTTTGACAATATAGAAAGATGGAAGTTGCCTAAACTGTGTTCGATAATATTGTCAATATAGAAAGATGGATGTTGCCTAATTGTGTTCGATAACATTGTCAATATAGAAAGATGGATGTTGCCTAAACTGTGTTCGATAACATTGTCAATATAGAAAGATGGATGTTGCCTAAACTGTGTTCGATAACATTGTCAATACAGAAAGATGGATGTTGCCTAGTTGTTTTCGATAACATTGTCAATATAGAAAGATGGATGTTCCCTAAACTGTGTTCGATAACATTGTCAATACAGAAAGATGGATGTTGCCTAGTTGTGTTTGATAACATTGTCAATATAGAAAGATGGATGTTCCCTAAACTGTGTTCGATAACATTGTCAATATAGAAATATGGATGTTGCCTAATTGTGTTCGATAACATTGTCAATATAGACATATGGATGTTGCCTAAACTGTGTTCGATAGCATTGTAAATGTAGAAAGATGGATGTTGCCTAATTGTGTTTGATAACATTGTCAATATAGAAAGATGGATGTTGCCTATATAGAAAGATGGATGTTGCCTAAACTGTGTTCGATAACATTGTCAATATAGAAAGATGGATGTTGCCTAAACTGTGTTCGATAACATTGTCAATACAGAAAGATGGATGTTGCCTAATTGTGTTCGATAACATTGTCAATATAGAAAGATGGATGTTCCCTAATTGTGTTCGATAACATTGTCAATATAGAAAGATGGTTGTTGCCTAAACTGTGTTCGATAACATTGACAATATAGAAAGATGGATGTTGCCTAAACTGTGTTCGATAACATTGTCAATATACAAAGATGGATGTTGCCTAAACTGTGTTCGATAATATTGTCAATATAGAAAGATGGATGTTGCCTAAACTGTGTTCGATAACATTGTCACTATAGAATGATGGATGTTGCCTAATTGTGTTCGATAACATTGTCACTATAGAAAGATGGATGTTGCCTAATTGTGTTCGATAACATTGTCAATATAGAAAGATGGATTTTGCCTAAACTGTGTTCGATAACATTGCCAAAATAGAAAGATGGATGTTGCCTAAACTGTGTTCGATAAAATTGTCAATATAGAAAGATGGATTTTGCCTAAACTGTGTTCGATAACATCGTCAATATAGAAAGATGGATGTTGCCTAAACTGTGTTCGATAACATTGTCAATATAGAAAGATGGATGTTGCCTAATTGTGTTCTATAACATTGTCAATATAGAAAGATGGATGTTGCCTAAACTGTGTTCGATAACATTGTCAATATAGAAAGATGGATGTTGCCTAAACTGTGTTCGATAGCATTGTCAATATAGAAAGATGGATGTTGCCTAATTGTGTTCGATATCATTGTCAATATAGAAAGATGGATGTTGCCTAAACTGTGTTCAATAACATTGTCAATATAGAAAGATTGATGTTGTCTAATTGTGTTCGATAACATTGTCAATTTATAAAGATGGATGTTGCCTAAACTGTGTTCGATAACATTGTCAATATAGAAAGATGGATGTTGCCTAAACTGTGTTCGATAACATTGTCAATATAGAAAGATTGATGTTGTCTAATTGTGTTCGATAACATTGTCAATTTATAAAGATGGATGTTGCCTAAACTGTGTTCGATAACATTGTCAATATAGAAAGATGGATGTTGCCTAAACTGTGTTCGATAACATTGTCAATATAGAAAGATGGATGTTGTCTAATTGTGTTCGATAACATTGTCAATATAGAAAGATGGATGTTTCCTAAACTGTGTTCGATGACATTGTCAATATAGAAAGATGGATGTTGCCTAAATTGTGTTCGATAACATTGTAAATATAGAAAGATGGATGTTGCCTAATTGTGTTCGATAACATTGTCAATATAGAAAGATGGATGTTGCCTAATTGTGTTCGATAACATTGTCAATATAGAAAGATGGATGTTGCCTAAACTGTGTTCGATAACATTGTCAATATAGAAAGATGGATGTTGCCTAATTATGTTCGATAACATTGTCAATATAGACATATGGATGTTGCCTAAACTGTTCGATAGCATTGTCAATGTAGAAAGATGGATGTTGCCTAATTGTGTCGATAACATTGTCAATTTATAAAGATGGATGTAACATTGTCAATATAGAAAGATGGATGTTGCCTAATTGTGTTCGATAACATTGTCAATGTAGAAAGATGGATGTTGCCTAATTGTGTTCGATAACATTGTCAATATAGAAAGATGGATGTTGCCTAAACTGTGTTCGATAACATTGTCAATATAGAAATATGGATGTTGCCTAAACTGTGTTCGATAACATTGTCAATATAGAAAGATGGATGTTGCCTAATTGTGTCGATAACATTGTCAATTTATAAAGATGGATGTTGCCTAAACTGTGTTCGATAACATTGTCAATATAGAAAGATGGATGTTGCCTAATTGTGTTCGATAACATTGTCAATATAGAAATATGGATGTTGCCTAAACTGTGTTCGATAACATTGACAATATAAAAAGATGGATGTTGCCTAAACTGTTTTCGATAACATTGTCAATATAGAAAGATGGATGTTGCCTAAACTGTGTTCGATAATATTGTCAATACAGAAAGATGGATGTTGCCTAAACTGTGTTCGATAACATTGTCACTATAGAATGATGGATGTTGCCTAATTGTGTTCGATAACATTGTCACTATAGAAAGATGGATGTTGCCTAATTGTGTTCGATAACATTGTCAATATAGAAAGATGGATTTTGCCTAAACTGTGTTCGATAACATTGCCAAAATAGAAAGATGGATGTTGCCTAAACTGTGTTCGATAAAATTGTCAATATAGAAAGATGGATTTTGCCTAAACTGTGTTCGATAACATCGTCAATATAGAAAGATGGATGTTGCCTAAACTGTGTTCGATAACATTGTCAATATAGAAAGATGGATGTTGCCTAATTGTGTTCTATAACATTGTCAATATAGAAAGATGGATGTTGCCTAAACTGTGTTCGATAACATTGTCAATATAGAAAGATGGATGTTGCCTAAACTGTGTTCGATAGCATTGTCAATATAGAAAGATGGATGTTGCCTAATTGTGTTCGATATCATTGTCAATATAGAAAGATGGATGTTGCCTAAACTGTGTTCAATAACATTGTCAATATAGAAAGATTGATGTTGTCTAATTGTGTTCGATAACATTGTCAATTTATAAAGATGGATGTTGCCTAAACTGTGTTCGATAACATTGTCAATATAGAAAGATGGATGTTGCCTAAACTGTGTTCGATAACATTGTCAATATAGAAAGATTGATGTTGTCTAATTGTGTTCGATAACATTGTCAATTTATAAAGATGGATGTTGCCTAAACTGTGTTCGATAACATTGTCAATATAGAAAGATGGATGTTGCCTAAACTGTGTTCGATAACATTGTCAATATAGAAAGATGGATGTTGTCTAATTGTGTTCGATAACATTGTCAATATAGAAAGATGGATGTTTCCTAAACTGTGTTCGATGACATTGTCAATATAGAAAGATGGATGTTGCCTAAATTGTGTTCGATAACATTGTAAATATAGAAAGATGGATGTTGCCTAATTGTGTTCGATAACATTGTCAATATAGAAAGATGGATGTTGCCTAATTGTGTTCGATAACATTGTCAATATAGAAAGATGGATGTTGCCTAAACTGTGTTCGATAACATTGTCAATATAGAAAGATGGATGTTGCCTAATTATGTTCGATAACATTGTCAATATAGACATATGGATGTTGCCTAAACTGTTCGATAGCATTGTCAATGTAGAAAGATGGATGTTGCCTAATTGTGTCGATAACATTGTCAATTTATAAAGATGGATGTAACATTGTCAATATAGAAAGATGGATGTTGCCTAATTGTGTTCGATAACATTGTCAATGTAGAAAGATGGATGTTGCCTAATTGTGTTCGATAACATTGTCAATATAGAAAGATGGATGTTGCCTAAACTGTGTTCGATAACATTGTCAATATAGAAATATGGATGTTGCCTAAACTGTGTTCGATAACATTGTCAATATAGAAAGATGGATGTTGCCTAATTGTGTCGATAACATTGTCAATTTATAAAGATGGATGTTGCCTAAACTGTGTTCGATAACATTGTCAATATAGAAATATGGATGTTGCCTAATTGTGTTCGATAACATTGTCAATATAGAAATATGGATGTTGCCTAAACTGTGTTCGATAACATTGACAATATAAAAAGATGGATGTTGCCTAAACTGTTTTCGATAACATTGTCAATATAGAAAGATGGATGTTGCCTAAACTGTGTTCGATAATATTGTCAATACAGAAAGATGGATGTTGCCTAAACTGTGTTCGATAACATTGTCACTATAGAAAGATGGATGTTGCCTAATTGTGTTCGATAACATTGTCACTATAGAAAGATGGATGTTGCCTAATTGTGTTCGATAACATTGTCAATATAGAAATATGGATGTTGCCTAAACTGTGTTCGATAACATTGCCAATATAAAAAGATGGATGTTGCCTAAACTGTGTTCGATAACATTGACAATATAGAAAGATGGATGTTGCCTAAACTGTGTTCGATAACATCGTCAATATAGAAAGATGGATGTTGCCTAAACTGTGTTCGATAACATTGTCAATATAGAAAGATGGATGTTGCCTAATTGTGTTCGATAACATTGTCAATATAGAAAGATAGATGTTGCCTAAACTGTGTTCGATAACATTGTCAATATAGAAATATGGATGTTGCCTAAACTGTGTTCGATAACATTGTCACTATAGAAAGATGGATGTTGCCTAATTGTGTTCGATAACATTGTCACTATAGAAAGATGAGTGTTGCCTAATTGTGTTCGATAACATTGTCAATATAGAAAGATGGATGTTGCCTAAACTGTGTTCGATAACATTGCCAATATAGAAAGATGGATGTTGCCTAAACTGTGTTCGATAACATTGACAATATAGAAAGATGGATGTTGCCTAAACTGTTTTCGATAACATTGTCAATATAGAAAGATGGATGTTGCCTAAACTGTGTTCGATAATATTGTCAATACAGAAAGATGGATGTTGCCTAAACTGTGTTCGATAACATTGTTACTATAGAAAGATGGATGTTGCCTAATTGTGTTCGATAACATTGTCACTATAGAAAGATGGATCTTGCCTAATTGTGTTCGATAACATTGTCAATATAGAAAGATGGATGTTGCCTAAACTGTGTTCGATAACATTGCCAATATAGAAAGATGGATGTTGCCTAAACTGTGTTCCATAAAATTGTCAATATAGAAAGATGGATGTTGCCTAAACTGTGTTCGATAACATTGTCAATATAGAAAGATGGATGTTGCCTAATTGTGTTCGATAACATTGTCAATATAGAAAGATAGATGTTGCCTAAACTGTGTTCGATAACATTGTCAATATAGAAATATGGATGTTGCCTAAACTGTGTTCGATAACATTGTCACTATAGAAAGATGGATGTTGCCTAATTGTGTTCGATAACATTGTCAATATAGAAAGATGGATGTTGCCTAAACTGTTTTCGATAACATTGTCAATATAGAAAGATGGATGTTGCCTAAACTGTGTTCGATAATATTGTCAATACAGAAAGATGGATGTTGCCTAAACTGTGTTCGATAACATTGTCACTATAGAAAGATGGATGTTGCCTAATTGTGTTCGATAACATTGTCACTATAGAAAGATGAGTGTTGCCTAATTGTGTTCGATAACATTGTCAATATAGAAAGATGGATGTTGCCTAAACTGTGTTCGATAACATTGCCAATATAGAAAGATGGATGTTGCCTAAACTGTGTTCGATAACATTGACAATATAGAAAGATGGATGTTGCCTAAACTGTTTTCGATAACATTGTCAATATAGAAAGATGGATGTTGCCTAAACTGTGTTCGATAATATTGTCAATACAGAAAGATGGATGTTGCCTAAACTGTGTTCGATAACATTGTTACTATAGAAAGATGGATGTTGCCTAATTGTGTTCGATAACATTGTCACTATAGAAAGATGGATCTTGCCTAATTGTGTTCGATAACATTGTCAATATAGAAAGATGGATGTTGCCTAAACTGTGTTCGATAACATTGCCAATATAGAAAGATGGATGTTGCCTAAACTGTGTTCCATAAAATTGTCAATATAGAAAGATGGATGTTGCCTAAACTGTGTTCGATAACATTGTCAATATAGAAAGATGGATGTTGCCTAATTGTGTTCGATAACATTGTCAATATAGAAAGATAGATGTTGCCTAAACTGTGTTCGATAACATTGTCAATATAGAAAGATGGATGTTGCCTAAACTGTGTTCGATAGCATTGTCAATATAGAAAGATGGATGTTGCCTAAACTGTGTTCGATAACATTGTCAATATAGAAAGATGGATGTTGCCCAAACTGTGTTCGATAACATTGTCAATACAGAAAGATGGATGTTGCCTAATTGTGTTCGATAACATTGTCAATATAGAAAGATGGATGGTGCCTAATTGTGTTCGATATCATTGTCAATATAGAAAGATGGATGTTGCCTAAACTGTGTTCGATAACATTGTCAATATAGAAAGATGGATGTTGCCTAATTGTGTTCGATAACATTGTCAATATAGAAAGATGGATGTTGCCTAATTGTGTTCGATAAAATTGTCAATATAGAAAGATGGATGTTGCCTAATTGTGTTCGATAACATTGTCAATATAGAAAGATAGATGTTGCCTAAACTGTGTTCGATAACATTGTCAATATAGAAAGATGGATGTTGCCTAAACTGTGTTCGATAGCATTGTCAATATAGAAAGATGGATGTTGCCTAAACTGTGTTCGATAACATTGTCAATATAGAAAGATGGATGTTGCCTAAACTGTGTTCGATAACATTGTCAATACAGAAAGGTGGATGTTGCCTAATTGTGTTCGATAACATTGTCAATATAGAAAGATGGATGTTGCCTAATTGTGTTCGATATCATTGTCAATATAGAAAGATGGATGTTGCCTAAACTGTGTTCGATAACATTGTCAATATAGAAAGATGGATGTTGCCTAATTGTGTTCGATAACATTGTCAATATAGAAAGATGGATGTTGCCTAATTGTGTTCGATATCATTGTCAATATAGAAAGATGGATGTTGCCTAAACTGTGTTCGATAACATTGACAATATAGAAAGATGGATGTTGCCTAAACTGTGTTCAATAACATTGTCAATATAGAAAGATGGATGTTGCCTAAACTGTGTTCGATAATATTGTCAATATAGAAAGATGGATGTTGCCTAAACTGTGTTCGATAACATTGTCACTATAGAAAGGTGGATTTTGCCTAATTGTGTTCGATAACATTGTCACTATAGAAAGATGGATGTTGCCTAATTGTGTTCGATAACATTGTCAATATAGAAAGATGGATTTTGCCTAAACTGTGTTCGATAACATTGCCAATATAGAAAGATGGATGTTGCCTAAACTGTGTTCGATAAAATTGTCAATATAGAAAGATGGATTTTGCCTAAACTGTGTTTGATAACATCGTCAATATAGAAAGATGGATGTTGCCTAAACTGTGTTCGATAACATTGTCAATATAGAAAGATGGATGTAGCCTAAACTGTGTTCGATAACATTGTCAATACAGGAAGATGGATGTTGCCTAATTGTGTTAGATAACATTGTCTATAGAAAGATGGATGTTGCCTAATTGTGTTCGATAACGTCAATATAGAAAGATGGATGTTGCCTAAACTGTGTTCGATAACTTTGACAATATAGAAAGATGGAAGTTGCCTAAACTGTGTTCGATAATATTGTCAATATAGAAAGATGGATGTTGCCTAATTGTGTTCGATAACATTGTCAATATAGAAAGATGGATGTTGCCTAAACTGTGTTCGATAACATTGTCAATATAGAAAGATGGATGTTGCCTAAACTGTGTTCGATAACATTGTCAATACAGAAAGATGGATGTTGCCTAGTTGTTTTCGATAACATTGTCAATATAGAAAGATGGATGTTCCCTAAACTGTGTTCGATAACATTGTCAATACAGAAAGATGGATGTTGCCTAGTTGTGTTTGATAACATTGTCAATATAGAAAGATGGATGTTCCCTAAACTGTGTTCGATAACATTGTCAATATAGAAATATGGATGTTGCCTAATTGTGTTCGATAACATTGTCAATATAGACATATGGATGTTGCCTAAACTGTGTTCGATAGCATTGTAAATGTAGAAAGATGGATGTTGCCTAATTGTGTTTGATAACATTGTCAATATAGAAAGATGGATGTTGCCTATATAGAAAGATGGATGTTGCCTAAACTTTTTTCGATAACATTGTCAATATAGAAAGATGGATGTTGCCTAAACTGTGTTCGATAACATTGTCAATACAGAAAGATGGATGTTGCCTAATTGTGTTCGATAACATTGTCAATATAGAAAGATGGATGTTCCCTAATTGTGTTCGATAACATTGTCAATATAGAAAGATGGTTGTTGCCTAAACTGTGTTCGATAACATTGACAATATAGAAAGATGGATGTTGCCTAAACTGTGTTCGATAACATTGTCAATATAGAAAGATGGATGTTGCCTAAACTGTGTTCGATAATATTGTCAATATAGAAAGATGGATGTTGCCTAAACTGTGTTCGATAACATTGTCACTATAGAATGATGGATGTTGCCTAATTGTGTTCGATAACATTGTCAATATAGAAAGATGGATGTTGCCTTATTGTGTTCGATAACATTGTCAATATAGAAAGATGGATGTTGCCTAAATTGTGTTCGATAACATTGTCAATATAGAAAGATGGATGTTGCCTAATTGTGTTCGATAACATTGTCAATTTATAAAGATGGATGTTGCCTAAACTGTGTTCGATATCATTGTCAATATAGAAAGATGGATGTTGCCTAATTGTGTTCGATAACATTGTCAATATAGAAAGATGGATGTTGCCTAAATTGTGTTCGATAACATTGTCAATATAGAAAGATGGATGTTGCCTAATTGTGTTCGATAACATTGTCAATGTAGAAAGATGGATGTTGCCTAATTGTGTTCGATAACATTGTCAATATAGAAATATGGATGTTGCCTAATTGTGTTCGATAACATTGTCAATATAGAAAGATGGATGTTGCCTAAATTGTGTTTGATAACATTGTCAATATAGAAAGATGGATGTTGCCTAATTGTGTTCGATAACATTGTCAATATAGAAAAATGGATGTTGCCTAATTGTGTTCGATAACATTGTCAATATAGAAAGATGGATGTTGCCTAAACTGTGTTCGATAACATTGTCAATATAGAAAGATGGATGTTGCCTAAACTGTGTTCGATAACATTGTCAATATAGAAAGATGGATGTTGCCTAAACTGTGTTCGATAACATTGACAATATAGAAAGATGGATGTTGCCTCAACTGTGTTCGATAACATTGTCAGTTTAGGCAACATCCATCTTTATAAATTGTGTTCGATAACATTGTCAATATAGAAAGATGGATGTTGCCTAATTGTGTTCGATAACATTGTCAATATAGAAAGATGGATGTTGCCTAATTGTGTTCGATAACATTGTCAATATAGAAAAATGGATGTTGCCTAAATTGTGTTCGATAACATTGTCAATATAGAAAGATGGATGTTGCCTAATTGTGTTCGATAACATTGTCAATTTATAAAGATGGATGTTGCCTAAACTGTGTTCGATAACATTGTCAATTAAGAAAGATGGATGTTGCCTTATTGTGTTCGATAACATTGTCAATATGTAAAGATGGATGTTGCCTAAACTGTGTTCGATATCATTGTCAATATAGAAAGATGGATGTTGCCTAATTGTGTTCGATAACATTGTCAATATAGAAAGATGGATGTTGCCTAATTGTGTTCGATAACATTGTCAATATAGAAAGATGGATGTTGCCTAAATTGTGTTCGATAACATTGTCAATATAGAAAGATGGATGTTGCCTAATTGTGTTCGATAACATTGTCAATATAGAAAGATGGATGTTGCCTAATTGTGTTCGATTACATTGTCAATACAGAAAGATGGATGTTGCCTAAACTGTGTTCGATAACATTGTCAATATAGAAAGATGGAAGTTGCCTTAACTGTATTCGATAACATTGTCAATATAGAAAGATGGATGTTGCCTAAACTGTGTTCGATAACATTGTCAGTATAAAAAGATGGATGTTGCCTTATTGTGTTCGATAATATTGTCAATATAGAAAGATGGATGTTGCCTAATTGTGTTCGATAACATTGTCAATATAGAAAGATTGATGTTGCCTAATTGTGTTCGATAACATTGTCAATATAGAAAGATGGATGTTGCCTAATTGTGTTCGATAACATTGTCAATATAGAAAGATGGATGTTGCCTAAATTGTGTTCGATAACATTTGTCAATATAGAAAGATGGATGTTGCCTAATTGTGTTCGATAACATTGTCAATTTATAAAGATGGATGTTGCCTAAACTGTGTTCGATAACATTGTCAATTAAGAAAGATGGATGTTGCCTAATTGTGTTCGATAACATTGTCAATATAGAAAGATGGATGGTGCCTAATTGTGTTCGATATCATTGTCAATATAGAAAGATGGATGTTGCCTAAACTGTGTTCGATAACATTGTCAATATAGAAAGATGGATGTTGCCTAATTGTGTTCGATAACATTGTCAATATAGAAAGATGGATGTTGCCTAATTGTGTTCGATAAAATTGTCAATATAGAAAGATGGATGTTGCCTAATTGTGTTCGATAACATTGTCAATATAGAAAGATAGATGTTGCCTAAACTGTGTTCGATAACATTGTCAATATAGAAAGATGGATGTTGCCTAAACTGTGTTCGATAGCATTGTCAATATAGAAAGATGGATGTTGCCTAAACTGTGTTCGATAACATTGTCAATATAGAAAGATGGATGTTGCCTAAACTGTGTTCGATAACATTGTCAATACAGAAAGGTGGATGTTGCCTAATTGTGTTCGATAACATTGTCAATATAGAAAGATGGATGTTGCCTAATTGTGTTCGATATCATTGTCAATATAGAAAGATGGATGTTGCCTAAACTGTGTTCGATAACATTGTCAATATAGAAAGATGGATGTTGCCTAATTGTGTTCGATAACATTGTCAATATAGAAAGATGGATGTTGCCTAATTGTGTTCGATATCATTGTCAATATAGAAAGATGGATGTTGCCTAAACTGTGTTCGATAACATTGACAATATAGAAAGATGGATGTTGCCTAAACTGTGTTCAATAACATTGTCAATATAGAAAGATGGATGTTGCCTAAACTGTGTTCGATAATATTGTCAATATAGAAAGATGGATGTTGCCTAAACTGTGTTCGATAACATTGTCACTATAGAAAGGTGGATTTTGCCTAATTGTGTTCGATAACATTGTCACTATAGAAAGATGGATGTTGCCTAATTGTGTTCGATAACATTGTCAATATAGAAAGATGGATTTTGCCTAAACTGTGTTCGATAACATTGCCAATATAGAAAGATGGATGTTGCCTAAACTGTGTTCGATAAAATTGTCAATATAGAAAGATGGATTTTGCCTAAACTGTGTTTGATAACATCGTCAATATAGAAAGATGGATGTTGCCTAAACTGTGTTCGATAACATTGTCAATATAGAAAGATGGATGTAGCATTAACTGTGTTCGATAACATTGTCAATACAGGAAGATGGATGTTGCCTAATTGTGTTAGATAACATTGTCTATAGAAAGATGGATGTTGCCTAATTGTGTTCGATAACGTCGATATAGAAAGATGGATGTTGCCTAAACTGTGTTCGATAACTTTGACAATATAGAAAGATGGAAGTTGCCTAAACTGTGTTCGATAATATTGTCAATATAGAAAGATGGATGTTGCCTAATTGTGTTCGATAACATTGTCAATATAGAAAGATGGATGTTGCCTAAACTGTGTTCGATAACATTGTCAATATAGAAAGATGGATGTTGCCTAAACTGTGTTCGATAACATTGTCAATACAGAAAGATGGATGTTGCCTAGTTGTTTTCGATAACATTGTCAATATAGAAAGATGGATGTTCCCTAAACTGTGTTCGATAACATTGTCAATACAGAAAGATGGATGTTGCCTAGTTGTGTTTGATAACATTGTCAATATAGAAAGATGGATGTTCCCTAAACTGTGTTCGATAACATTGTCAATATAGAAATATGGATGTTGCCTAATTGTGTTCGATAACATTGTCAATATAGACATATGGATGTTGCCTAAACTGTGTTCGATAGCATTGTAAATGTAGAAAGATGGATGTTGCCTAATTGTGTTTGATAACATTGTCAATATAGAAAGATGGATGTTGCCTATATAGAAAGATGGATGTTGCCTAAACTGTGTTCGATAACATTGTCAATATAGAAAGATGGATGTTGCCTAAACTGTGTTCGATAACATTGTCAATACAGAAAGATGGATGTTGCCTAATTGTGTTCGATAACATTGTCAATATAGAAAGATGGATGTTCCCTAATTGTGTTCGATAACATTGTCAATATAGAAAGATGGTTGTTGCCTAAACTGTGTTCGATAACATTGACAATATAGAAAGATGGATGTTGCCTAAACTGTGTTCGATAACATTGTCAATATACAAAGATGGATGTTGCCTAAACTGTGTTCGATAATATTGTCAATATAGAAAGATGGATGTTGCCTAAACTGTGTTCGATAACATTGTCACTATAGAATGATGGATGTTGCCTAATTGTGTTCGATAAAATTGTCACTATAGAAAGATGGATGTTGCCTAATTGTGTTCGATAACATTGTCAATATAGAAAGATGGATTTTGCCTAAACTGTGTTCGATAACATTGCCAAAATAGAAAGATGGATGTTGCCTAAACTGTGTTCGATAAAATTGTCAATATAGAAAGATGGATTTTGCCTAAACTGTGTTCGATAACATCGTCAATATAGAAAGATGGATGTTGCCTAAACTGTGTTCGATAACATTGTCAATATAGAAAGATGGATGTTGCCTAATTGTGTTCTATAACATTGTCAATATAGAAAGATGGATGTTGCCTAAACTGTGTTCGATAACATTGTCAATATAGAAAGATGGATGTTGCCTAAACTGTGTTCGATAGCATTGTCAATATAGAAAGATGGATGTTGCCTAATTGTGTTCGATATCATTGTCAATATAGAAAGATGGATGTTGCCTAAACTGTGTTCAATAACATTGTCAATATAGAAAGATTGATGTTGTCTAATTGTGTTCGATAACATTGTCAATTTATAAAGATGGATGTTGCCTAAACTGTGTTCGATAACATTGTCAATATAGAAAGATGGATGTTGCCTAAACTGTGTTCGATAACATTGTCAATATAGAAAGATTGATGTTGTCTAATTGTGTTCGATAACATTGTCAATTTATAAAGATGGATGTTGCCTAAACTGTGTTCGATAACATTGTCAATATAGAAAGATGGATGTTGCCTAAACTGTGTTCGATAACATTGTCAATATAGAAAGATGGATGTTGTCTAATTGTGTTCGATAACATTGTCAATATAGAAAGATGGATGTTTCCTAAACTGTGTTCGATGACATTGTCAATATAGAAAGATGGATGTTGCCTATATTGTGTTCGATAACATTGTAAATATAGAAAGATGGATGTTGCCTAATTGTGTTCGATAACATTGTCAATATAGAAAGATGGATGTTGCCTAATTGTGTTCGATAACATTGTCAATATAGAAAGATGGATGTTGCCTAAACTGTGTTCGATAACATTGTCAATATAGAAAGATGGATGTTGCCTAATTATGTTCGATAACATTGTCAATATAGACATATGGATGTTGCCTAAACTGTTCGATAGCATTGTCAATGTAGAAAGATGGATGTTGCCTAATTGTGTCGATAACATTGTCAATTTATAAAGATGGATGTAACATTGTCAATATAGAAAGATGGATGTTGCCTAATTGTGTTCGATAACATTGTCAATATAGAAAGATGGATGTTGCCTAATTGTGTTCGATAACATTGTCAATATAGAAAGATGGATGTTGCCTAAACTGTGTTCGATAACATTGTCAATATAGAAATATGGATGTTGCCTAAACTGTGTTCGATAACATTGTCAATATAGAAAGATGGATGTTGCCTAATTGTGTCGATAACATTGTCAATTTATAAAGATGGATGTTGCCTAAACTGTGTTCGATAACATTGTCAATATAGAAAGATGGATGTTGCCTAATTGTGTTCGATAACATTGTCAATATAGAAATATGGATGTTGCCTAAACTGTGTTCGATAACATTGACAATATAAAAAGATGGATGTTGCCTAAACTGTTTTCGATAACATTGTCAATATAGAAAGATGGATGTTGCCTAAACTGTGTTCGATAATATTGTCAATACAGAAAGATGGATGTTGCCTAAACTGTGTTCGATAACATTGTCACTATAGAAAGATGGATGTTGCCTAATTGTGTTCGATAACATTTTCACTATAGAAAGATGGATGTTGCCTAATTGTGTTCGATAACATTGTCAATATAGAAATATGGATGTTGCCTAAACTGTGTTCGATAACATTGCCAATATAAAAAGATGGATGTTGCCTAAACTGTGTTCGATAACATTGACAATATAGAAAGATGGATGTTGCCTAAACTGTGTTCGATAACATCGTCAATATAGAAAGATGGATGTTGCCTAAACTGTGTTCGATAACATTGTCAATATAGAAAGATGGATGTTGCCTAATTGTGTTCGATAACATTGTCAATATAGAAAGATAGATGTTGCCTAAACTGTGTTCGATAACATTGTCAATATAGAAATATGGATGTTGCCTAAACTGTGTTCGATAACATTGTCACTATAGAAAGATGGATGTTGCCTAATTGTGTTCGATAACATTGTCAATATAGAAAGATGGATGTTGCCTAAACTGTTTTCGATAACATTGTCAATATAGAAAGATGGATGTTGCCTAAACTGTGTTCGATAATATTGTCAATACAGAAAGATGGATGTTGCCTAAACTGTATTCGATAACATTGTCACTATAGAAAGATGGATGTTGCCTAATTGTGTTCGATAACATTGTCACTATAGAAAGATGAGTGTTGCCTAATTGTGTTCGATAACATTGTCAATATAGAAAGATGGATGTTGCCTAAACTGTGTTCGATAACATTGCCTATATAGAAAGATGGATGTTGCCTAAACTGTGTTCGATAACATTGACAATATAGAAAGATGGATGTTGCCTAAACTGTTTTCGATAACATTGTCAATATAGAAAGATGGATGTTGCCTAAACTGTGTTCGATAATATTGTCAATACAGAAAGATGGATGTTGCCTAAACTGTGTTCGATAACATTGTTACTATAGAAAGATGGATGTTGCCTAATTGTGTTCGATAACATTGTCACTATAGAAAGATGGATCTTGCCTAATTGTGTTCGATAACATTGTCAATATAGAAAGATGGATGTTGCCTAAACTGTGTTCGATAACATTGCCAATATAGAAAGATGGATGTTGCCTAAACTGTGTTCCATAAAATTGTCAATATAGAAAGATGGATGTTGCCTAAACTGTGTTCGATAACATTGTCAATATAGAAAGATGGATGTTGCCTAATTGTGTTCGATAACATTGTCAATATAGAAAGATAGATGTTGCCTAAACTGTGTTCGATAACATTGTCAATATAGAAAGATGGATGTTGCCTAAACTGTGTTCGATAGCATTGTCAATATAGAAAGATGGATGTTGCCTAAACTGTGTTCGATAACATTGTCAATATAGAAAGATGGATGTTGCCTAAACTGTGTTCGATAACATTGTCAATACAGAAAGATGGATGTTGCCTAATTGTGTTCGATAACATTGTCAATATAGAAAGATGGATGGTGCCTAATTGTGTTCGATATCATTGTCAATATAGAAAGATGGATGTTGCCTAAACTGTGTTCGATAACATTGTCAATATAGAAAGATGGATGTTGCCTAATTGTGTTCGATAACATTGTCAATATAGAAAGATGGATGTTGCCTAATTGTGTTCGATAAAATTGTCAATATAGAAAGATGGATGTTGCCTAATTGTGTTCGATAACATTGTCAATATAGAAAGATAGATGTTGCCTAAACTGTGTTCGATAACATTGTCAATATAGAAAGATGGATGTTGCCTAAACTGTGTTCGATAGCATTGTCAATATAGAAAGATGGATGTTGCCTAAACTGTGTTCGATAACATTGTCAATATAGAAAGATGATTGTTGCCTAAACTGTGTTCGATAACATTGTCAATACAGAAAGGTGGATGTTGCCTAATTGTGTTCGATAACATTGTCAATATAGAAAGATGGATGTTGCCTAATTGTGTTCGATATCATTGTCAATATAGAAAGATGGATGTTGCCTAAACTGTGTTCGATAACATTGTCAATATAGAAAGATGGATGTTGCCTAATTGTGTTCGATAACATTGTCAATATAGAAAGATGGATGTTGCCTAATTGTGTTCGATATCATTGTCAATATAGAAAGATGGATGTTGCCTAAACTGTGTTCGATAACATTGACAATATAGAAAGATGGATGTTGCCTAAACTGTGTTCAATAACATTGTCAATATAGAAAGATGGATGTTGCCTAAACTGTGTTCGATAATATTGTCAATATAGAAAGATGGATGTTGCCTAAACTGTGTTCGATAACATTGTCACTATAGAAAGGTGGATTTTGCCTAATTGTGTTCGATAACATTGTCACTATAGAAAGATGGATGTTGCCTAATTGTGTTCGATAACATTGTCAATATAGAAAGATGGATTTTGCCTAAACTGTGTTCGATAACATTGCCAATATAGAAAGATGGATGTTGCCTAAACTGTGTTCGATAAAATTGTCAATATAGAAAGATTGATTTTGCCTAAACTGTGTTTGATAACATCGTCAATATAGAAAGATGGATGTTGCCTAAACTGTGTTCGATAACATTGTCAATATAGAAAGATGGATGTAGCCTAAACTGTGTTCGATAACATTGTCAATACAGGAAGATGGATGTTGCCTAATTGTGTTAGATAACATTGTCTATAGAAAGATGGATGTTGCCTAATTGTGTTCGATAACGTCAATATAGAAAGATGGATGTTGCCTAAACTGTGTTCGATAATATTGTCAATATAGAAAGATGGATGTTGCCTAATTGTGTTCGATAACATTGTCAATATAGAAAGATGGATGTTGCCTAAACTGTGTTCGATAACATTGTCAATATAGAAAGATGGATGTTGCCTAAACTGTGTTCGATAACATTGTCAATACAGAAAGATGGATGTTGCCTAGTTGTTTTCGATAACATTGTCAATATAGAAAGATGGATGTTGCCTAATTGTGTTCGATAACATTGTCAATATAGAAAGATGGATGTTGCCTAAACTGTGTTCGATAACATTGTCAATATAGAAAGATGGATGTTGCCTAAACTGTGTTCGATAACATTGTCAATACAGAAAGATGGATGTTGCCTAGTTGTTTTCGATAACATTGTCAATATAGAAAGATGGATGTTCCCTAAACTGTGTTCGATAACATTGTCAATACAGAAAGATGGATGTTGCCTAGTTGTGTTTGATAACATTGTCAATATAGAAAGATGGATGTTCCCTAAACTGTGTTCGATAACATTGTCAATATAGAAATATGGATGTTGCCTAATTGTGTTCGATAACATTGTCAATATAGACATATGGATGTTGCCTAAACTGTGTTCGATAGCATTGTAAATGTAGAAAGATGGATGTTGCCTAATTGTGTTTGATAACATTGTCAATATAGAAAGATGGATGTTGCCTATATAGAAAGATGGATGTTGCCTAAACTGTGTTCGATAACATTGTCAATATAGAAAGATGGATGTTGCCTAAACTGTGTTCGATAACATTGTCAATACAGAAAGATGGATGTTGCCTAATTGTGTTCGATAACATTGTCAATATAGAAAGATGGATGTTCCCTAATTGTGTTCGATAACATTGTCAATATAGAAAGATGGTTGTTGCCTAAACTGTGTTCGATAACATTGACAATATAGAAAGATGGATGTTGCCTAAACTGTGTTCGATAACATTGTCAATATAGAAAGATGGATGTTGCCTAAACTGTGTTCGATAATATTGTCAATATAGAAAGATGGATGTTGCCTAAACTGTGTTCGATAACATTGTCACTATAGAATGATGGATGTTGCCTAATTGTGTTCGATAACATTGTCAATATAGAAAGATGGATGTTGCCTTATTGTGTTCGATAACATTGTCAATATAGAAAGATGGATGTTGCCTAAATTGTGTTCGATAACATTGTCAATATAGAAAGATGGATGTTGCCTAATTGTGTTCGATAACATTGTCAATTTATAAAGATGGATGTTGCCTAAACTGTGTTCGATATCATTGTCAATATAGAAAGATGGATGTTGCCTAATTGTGTTCGATAACATTGTCAATATAGAAAGATGGATGTTGCCTAAATTGTGTTCGATAACATTGTCAATATAGAAAGATGGATGTTGCCTAATTGTGTTCGATAACATTGTCAATGTAGAAAGATGGATGTTGCCTAATTGTGTTCGATAACATTGTCAATATAGAAATATGGATGTTGCCTAATTGTGTTCGATAACATTGTCAATATAGAAAGATGGATGTTGCCTAAATTGTGTTTGATAACATTGTCAATATAGAAAGATGGATGTTGCCTAATTGTGTTCGATAACATTGTCAATATAGAAAAATGGATGTTGCCTAATTGTGTTCGATAACATTGTCAATATAGAAAGATGGATGTTGCCTAAACTGTGTTCGATAACATTGTCAATATAGAAAGATGGATGTTGCCTAAACTGTGTTCGATAACATTGTCAATATAGAAAGATGGATGTTGCCTAAACTGTGTTCGATAACATTGACAATATAGAAAGATGGATGTTGCCTCAACTGTGTTCGATAACATTGTCAGTTTAGGCAACATCCATCTTTATAAATTGTGTTCGATAACATTGTCAATATAGAAAGATGGATGTTGCCTAATTGTGTTCGATAACATTGTCAATATAGAAAGATGGATGTTGCCTAATTGTGTTCGATAACATTGTCAATATAGAAAAATGGATGTTGCCTAAATTGTGTTCGATAACATTGTCAATATAGAAAGATGGATGTTGCCTAATTGTGTTCGATAACATTGTCAATTTATAAAGATGGATGTTGCCTAAACTGTGTTCGATAACATTGTCAATTAAGAAAGATGGATGTTGCCTAATTGTGTTCGATAACATTGTCAATATGTAAAGATGGATGTTGCCTAAACTGTGTTCGATATCATTGTCAATATAGAAAGATGGATGTTGCCTAATTGTGTTCGATAACATTGTCAATATAGAAAGATGGATGTTGCCTAATTGTGTTCGATAACATTGTCAATATAGAAAGATGGATGTTGCCTAAATTGTGTTCGATAACATTGTCAATATAGAAAGATGGATGTTGCCTAATTGTGTTCGATAACATTGTCAATATAGAAAGATGGATGTTGCCTAATTGTGTTCGATTACATTGTCAATACAGAAAGATGGATGTTGCCTAAACTGTGTTCGATAACATTGTCAATATAGAAAGATGGAAGTTGCCTTAACTGTATTCGATAACATTGTCAATATAGAAAGATGGATGTTGCCTAAACTGTGTTCGATAACATTGTCAGTATAAAAAGATGGATGTTGCCTTATTGTGTTCGATAATATTGTCAATATAGAAAGATGGATGTTGCCTAATTGTGTTCGATAACATTGTCAATATAGAAAGATTGATGTTGCCTAATTGTGTTCGATAACATTGTCAATATAGAAAGATGGATGTTGCCTAATTGTGTTCGATAACATTGTCAATATAGAAAGATGGATGTTGCCTAAATTGTGTTCGATAACATTGTCAATATAGAAAGATGGATGTTGCCTAATTGTGTTCGATAACATTGTCAATTTATAAAGATGGATGTTGCCTAAACTGTGTTCGATAACATTGTCAATTAAGAAAGATGGATGTTGCCTAATTGTGTTCGATAACATTGTCAATATAGAAAGATGGATGGTGCCTAATTGTGTTCGATATCATTGTCAATATAGAAAGATGGATGTTGCCTAAACTGTGTTCGATAACATTGTCAATATAGAAAGATGGATGTTGCCTAATTGTGTTCGATAACATTGTCAATATAGAAAGATGGATGTTGCCTAATTGTGTTCGATAAAATTGTCAATATAGAAAGATGGATGTTGCCTAATTGTGTTCGATAACATTGTCAATATAGAAAGATAGATGTTGCCTAAACTGTGTTCGATAACATTGTCAATATAGAAAGATGGATGTTGCCTAAACTGTGTTCGATAGCATTGTCAATATAGAAAGATGGATGTTGCCTAAACTGTGTTCGATAACATTGTCAATATAGAAAGATGGATGTTGCCTAAACTGTGTTCGATAACATTGTCAATACAGAAAGGTGGATGTTGCCTAATTGTGTTCGATAACATTGTCAATAAAGAAAGATGGATGTTGCCTAATTGTGTTCGATATCATTGTCAATATAGAAAGATGGATGTTGCCTAAACTGTGTTCGATAACATTGTCAATATAGAAAGATGGATGTTGCCTAATTGTGTTCGATAACATTGTCAATATAGAAAGATGGATGTTGCCTAATTGTGTTCGATATCATTGTCAATATAGAAAGATGGATGTTGCCTAAACTGTGTTCGATAACATTGACAATATAGAAAGATGGATGTTGCCTAAACTGTGTTCAATAACATTGTCAATATAGAAAGATGGATGTTGCCTAAACTGTGTTCGATAATATTGTCAATATAGAAAGATGGATGTTGCCTAAACTGTGTTCGATAACATTGTCACTATAGAAAGATGGATTTTGCCTAATTGTGTTCGATAACATTGTCACTATAGAAAGATGGATGTTGCCTAATTGTGTTCGATAACATTGTCAATATAGAAAGATGGATTTTGCCTAAACTGTGTTCGATAACATTGCCAATATAGAAAGATGGATGTTTCCTAAACTGTGTTCGATAAAATTGTCAATATAGAAAGATGGATTTTGCCTAAACTGTGTTTGATAACATCGTCAATATAGAAAGATGGATGTTGCCTAAACTGTGTTCGATAACATTGTCAATATAGAAAGATGGATGTAGCCTAAACTGTGTTCGATAACATTGTCAATACAGGAAGATGGATGTTGCCTAATTGTGTTAGATAACATTGTCTATAGAAAGATGGATGTTGCCTAATTGTGTTCGATAACGTCAATATAGAAAGATGGATGTTGCCTAAACTGTGTTCGATAACTTTGACAATATAGAAAGATGGAAGTTGCCTAAACTGTGTTCGATAATATTGTCAATATAGAAAGATGGATGTTGCCTAATTGTGTTCGATAACATTGTCAATATAGAAAGATGGATGTTGCCTAAACTGTGTTCGATAACATTGTCAATATAGAAAGATGGATGTTGCCTAAACTGTGTTCGATAACATTGTCAATACAGAAAGATGGATGTTGCCTAGTTGTTTTCGATAACATTGTCAATATAGAAAGATGGATTTTCCCTAAACTGTGTTCGATAACATTGTCAATACAGAAAGATGGATGTTGCCTAGTTGTGTTTGATAACATTGTCAATATAGAAAGATGGATGTTCCCTAAACTGTGTTCGATAACATTGTCAATATAGAAATATGGATGTTGCCTAATTGTGTTCGATAACATTGTCAATATAGACATATGGATGTTGCCTAAACTGTGTTCGATAGCATTGTAAATGTAGAAAGATGGATGTTGCCTAATTGTGTTTGATAACATTGTCAATATAGAAAGATGGATGTTGCCTATATAGAAAGATGGATGTTGCCTAAACTGTGTTCGATAACATTGTCAATATAGAAAGATGGATGTTGCCTAAACTGTGTTCGATAACATTGTCAATACAGAAAGATGGATGTTGCCTTATTGTGTTCGATAATATTGTCAATATAGAAAGATGGATGTTGCCTAATTGTGTTCGATAACATTGTCAATATAGAAAGATTGATGTTGCCTAATTGTGTTCGATAACATTGTCAATATAGAAAGATGGATGTTGCCTAATTGTGTTCGATAACATTGTCAATATAGAAAGATGGATGTTGCCTAAATTGTGTTCGATAACATTGTCAATATAGAAAGATGGATGTTGCCTAATTGTGTTCGATAACATTGTCAATTTATAAAGATGGATGTTGCCTAAACTGTGTTCGATAACATTGTCAATTAAGAAAGATGGATGTTGCCTAATTGTGTTCGATAACATTGTCAATATAGAAAGATGGATGGTGCCTAATTGTGTTCGATATCATTGTCAATATAGAAAGATGGATGTTGCCTAAACTGTGTTCGATAACATTGTCAATATAGAAAGATGGATGTTGCCTAATTGTGTTCGATAACATTGTCAATATAGAAAGATGGATGTTGCCTAATTGTGTTCGATAAAATTGTCAATATAGAAAGATGGATGTTGCCTAATTGTGTTCGATAACATTGTCAATATAGAAAGATGGATGTTGCCTAAATTGTGTTTGATAACATTGTCAATATAGAAAGATGGATGTTGCCTAATTGTGTTCGATAACATTGTCAATATAGAAAAATGGATGTTGCCTAATTGTGTTCGATAACATTGTCAATATAGAAAGATGGATGTTGCCTAAACTGTGTTCGATAACATTGTCAATATAGAAAGATGGATGTTGCCTAAACTGTGTTCGATAACATTGTCAATATAGAAAGATGGATGTTGCCTAAACTGTGTTCGATAACATTGACAATATAGAAAGATGGATGTTGCCTCAACTGTGTTCGATAACATTGTCAGTTTAGGCAACATCCATCTTTATAAATTGTGTTCGATAACATTGTCAATATAGAAAGATGGATGTTGCCTAATTGTGTTCGATAACATTGTCAATATAGAAAGATGGATGTTGCCTAATTGTGTTCGATAACATTGTCAATATAGAAAAATGGATGTTGCCTAAATTGTGTTCGATAACATTGTCAATATAGAAAGATGGATGTTGCCTAATTGTGTTCGATAACATTGTCAATTTATAAAGATGGATGTTGCCTAAACTGTGTTCGATAACATTGTCAATTAAGAAAGATGGATGTTGCCTAATTGTGTTCGATAACATTGTCAATATGTAAAGATGGATGTTGCCTAAACTGTGTTCGATATCATTGTCAATATAGAAAGATGGATGTTGCCTAATTGTGTTCGATAACATTGTCAATATAGAAAGATGGATGTTGCCTAATTGTGTTCGATAACATTGTCAATATAGAAAGATGGATGTTGCCTAAATTGTGTTCGATAACATTGTCAATATAGAAAGATGGATGTTGCCTAATTGTGTTCGATAACATTGTCAATATAGAAAGATGGATGTTGCCTAATTGTGTTCGATTACATTGTCAATACAGAAAGATGGATGTTGCCTAAACTGTGTTCGATAACATTGTCAATATAGAAAGATGGAAGTTGCCTTAACTGTATTCGATAACATTGTCAATATAGAAAGATGGATGTTGCCTAAACTGTGTTCGATAACATTGTCAGTATAAAAAGATGGATGTTGCCTTATTGTGTTCGATAATATTGTCAATATAGAAAGATGGATGTTGCCTAATTGTGTTCGATAACATTGTCAATATAGAAAGATTGATGTTGCCTAATTGTGTTCGATAACATTGTCAATATAGAAAGATGGATGTTGCCTAATTGTGTTCGATAACATTGTCAATATAGAAAGATGGATGTTGCCTAAATTGTGTTCGATAACATTGTCAATATAGAAAGATGGATGTTGCCTAATTGTGTTCGATAACATTGTCAATTTATAAAGATGGATGTTGCCTAAACTGTGTTCGATAACATTGTCAATTAAGAAAGATGGATGTTGCCTAATTGTGTTCGATAACATTGTCAATATAGAAAGATGGATGGTGCCTAATTGTGTTCGATATCATTGTCAATATAGAAAGATGGATGTTGCCTAAACTGTGTTCGATAACATTGTCAATATAGAAAGATGGATGTTGCCTAATTGTGTTCGATAACATTGTCAATATAGAAAGATGGATGTTGCCTAATTGTGTTCGATAAAATTGTCAATATAGAAAGATGGATGTTGCCTAATTGTGTTCGATAACATTGTCAATATAGAAAGATAGATGTTGCCTAAACTGTGTTCGATAACATTGTCAATATAGAAAGATGGATGTTGCCTAAACTGTGTTCGATAGCATTGTCAATATAGAAAGATGGATGTTGCCTAAACTGTGTTCGATAACATTGTCAATATAGAAAGATGGATGTTGCCTAAACTGTGTTCGATAACATTGTCAATACAGAAAGGTGGATGTTGCCTAATTGTGTTCGATAACATTGTCAATATAGAAAGATGGATGTTGCCTAATTGTGTTCGATATCATTGTCAATATAGAAAGATGGATGTTGCCTAAACTGTGTTCGATAACATTGTCAATATAGAAAGATGGATGTTGCCTAATTGTGTTCGATAACATTGTCAATATAGAAAGATGGATGTTGCCTAATTGTGTTCGATATCATTGTCAATATAGAAAGATGGATGTTGCCTAAACTGTGTTCGATAACATTGACAATATAGAAAGATGGATGTTGCCTAAACTGTGTTCAATAACATTGTCAATATAGAAAGATGGATGTTGCCTAAACTGTGTTCGATAATATTGTCAATATAGAAAGATGGATGTTGCCTAAACTGTGTTCGATAACATTGTCACTATAGAAAGGTGGATTTTGCCTAATTGTGTTCGATAACATTGTCACTATAGAAAGATGGATGTTGCCTAATTGTGTTCGATAACATTGTCAATATAGAAAGATGGATTTTGCCTAAACTGTGTTCGATAACATTGCCAATATAGAAAGATGGATGTTTCCTAAACTGTGTTCGATAAAATTGTCAATATAGAAAGATGGATTTTGCCTAAACTGTGTTTGATAACATCGTCAATATAGAAAGATGGATGTTGCCTAAACTGTGTTCGATAACATTGTCAATATAGAAAGATGGATGTAGCCTAAACTGTGTTCGATAACATTATCAATACAGGAAGATGGATGTTGCCTAATTGTGTTAGATAACATTGTCTATAGAAAGATGGATGTTGCCTAATTGTGTTCGATAACGTCAATATAGAAAGATGGATGTTGCCTAAACTGTGTTCGATAACTTTGACAATATAGAAAGATGGAAGTTGCCTAAACTGTGTTCGATAATATTGTCAATATAGAAAGATGGATGTTGCCTAATTGTGTTCGATAACATTGTCAATATAGAAAGATGGATGTTGCCTAAACTGTGTTCGATAACATTGTCAATATAGAAAGATGGATGTTGCCTAAACTGTGTTCGATAACATTGTCAATACAGAAAGATGGATGTTGCCTAGTTGTTTTCGATAACATTGTCAATATAGAAAGATGGATGTTCCCTAAACTGTGTTCGATAACATTGTCAATACAGAAAGATGGATGTTGCCTAGTTGTGTTTGATAACATTGTCAATATAGAAAGATGGATGTTCCCTAAACTGTGTTCGATAACATTGTCAATATAGAAATATGGATGTTGCCTAATTGTGTTCGATAACATTGTCAATATAGACATATGGATGTTGCCTAAACTGTGTTCGATAGCATTGTAAATGTAGAAAGATGGATGTTGCCTAATTGTGTTTGATAACATTGTCAATATAGAAAGATGGATGTTGCCTATATAGAAAGATGGATGTTGCCTAAACTGTGTTCGATAACATTGTCAATATAGAAAGATGGATGTTGCCTAAACTGTGTTCGATAACATTGTCAATACAGAAAGATGGATGTTGCCTTATTGTGTTCGATAATATTGTCAATATAGAAAGATGAATGTTGCCTAATTGTGTTCGATAACATTGTCAATATAGAAAGATTGATGTTGCCTAATTGTGTTCGATAACATTGTCAATATAGAAAGATGGATGTTGCCTAATTGTGTTCGATAACATTGTCAATATAGAAAGATGGATGTTGCCTAAATTGTGTTCGATAACATTGTCAATATAGAAAGATGGATGTTGCCTAATTGTGTTCGATAACATTGTCAATTTATAAAGATGGATGTTGCCTAAACTGTGTTCGATAACATTGTCAATTAAGAAAGATGGATGTTGCCTAATTGTGTTCGATAACATTGTCAATATAGAAAGATGGATGGTGCCTAATTGTGTTCGATATCATTGTCAATATAGAAAGATGGATGTTGCCTAAACTGTGTTCGATAACATTGTCAATATAGAAAGATGGATGTTGCCTAATTGTGTTCGATAACATTGTCAATATAGAAAGATGGATGTTGCCTAATTGTGTTCGATAAAATTGTCAATATAGAAAGATGGATGTTGCCTAATTGTGTTCGATAACATTGTCAATATAGAAAGATAGATGTTGCCTAAACTGTGTTCGATAACATTGTCAATATAGAAAGATGGATGTTGCCTAAACTGTGTTCGATAGCATTGTCAATATAGAAAGATGGATGTTGCCTAAACTGTGTTCGATAACATTGTCAATATAGAAAGATGGATGTTGCCTAAACTGTGTTCGATAACATTGTCAATACAGAAAGGTGGATGTTGCCTAATTGTGTTCGATAACATTGTCAATATAGAAAGATGGATGTTGCCTAATTGTGTTCGATATCATTGTCAATATAGAAAGATGGATGTTGCCTAAACTGTGTTCGATAACATTGTCAATATAGAAAGATGGATGTTGCCTAATTGTGTTCGATAACATTGTCAATATAGAAAGATGGATGTTGCCTAATTGTGTTCGATATCATTGTCAATATAGAAAGATGGATGTTGCCTAAACTGTGTTCGATAACATTGACAATATAGAAAGATGGATGTTGCCTAAACTGTGTTCAATAACATTGTCAATATAGAAAGATGGATGTTGCCTAAACTGTGTTCGATAATATTGTCAATATAGAAAGATGGATGTTGCCTAAACTGTGTTCGATAACATTGTCACTATAGAAAGGTGGATTTTGCCTAATTGTGTTCGATAACATTGTCACTATAGAAAGATGGATGTTGCCTAATTGTGTTCGATAACATTGTCAATATAGAAAGATGGATTTTGCCTAAACTGTGTTCGATAACATTGCCAATATAGAAAGATGGATGTTTCCTAAACTGTGTTCGATAAAATTGTCAATATAGAAAGATGGATTTTGCCTAAACTGTGTTTGATAACATCGTCAATATAGAAAGATGGATGTTGCCTAAACTGTGTTCGATAACATTGTCAATATAGAAAGATGGATGTAGCCTAAACTGTGTTCGATAACATTGTCAATACAGGAAGATGGATGTTGCCTAATTGTGTTAGATAACATTGTCTATAGAAAGATGGATGTTGCCTAATTGTGTTCGATAACGTCAATATAGAAAGATGGATGTTGCCTAAACTGTGTTCGATAACTTTGACAATATAGAAAGATGGAAGTTGCCTAAACTGTGTTCGATAATATTGTCAATATAGAAAGATGGATGTTGCCTAATTGTGTTCGATAACATTGTCAATATAGAAAGATGGATGTTGCCTAAACTGTGTTCGATAACATTGTCAATATAGAAAGATGGATGTTGCCTAAACTGTGTTCGATAACATTGTCAATACAGAAAGATGGATGTTGCCTAGTTGTTTTCGATAACATTGTCAATATAGAAAGATGGATGTTCCCTAAACTGTGTTCGATAACATTGTCAATACAGAAAGATGGATGTTGCCTAGTTGTGTTTGATAACATTGTCAATATAGAAAGATGGATGTTCCCTAAACTGTGTTCGATAACATTGTCAATATAGAAATATGGATGTTGCCTAATTGTGTTCGATAACATTGTCAATATAGACATATGGATGTTGCCTAAACTGTGTTCGATAGCATTGTAAATGTAGAAAGATGGATGTTGCCTAATTGTGTTTGATAACATTGTCAATATAGAAAGATGGATGTTGCCTATATAGAAAGATGGATGTTGCCTAAACTGTGTTCGATAACATTGTCAATATAGAAAGATGGATGTTGCCTAAACTGTGTTCGATAACATTGTCAATACAGAAAGATGGATGTTGCCTAATTGTGTTCGATAACATTGTCAATATAGAAAGATGGATGTTCCCTAATTGTGTTCGATAACATTGTCAATATAGAAAGATGGTTGTTGCCTAAACTGTGTTCGATAACATTGACAATATAGAAAGATGGATGTTGCCTAAACTGTGTTCGATAACATTGTCAATATACAAAGATGGATGTTGCCTAAACTGTGTTCAATAATATTGTCAATATAGAAAGATGGATGTTGCCTAAACTGTGTTCGATAACATTGTCACTATAGAATGATGGATGTTGCCTAATTGTGTTCGATAACATTGTCACTATAGAAAGATGGATGTTGCCTAATTGTGTTCGATAACATTGTCAATATAGAAAGATGGATTTTGCCTAAACTGTGTTCGATAACATTGCCAAAATAGAAAGATGGATGTTGCCTAAACTGTGTTCGATAAAATTGTCAATATAGAAAGATGGATTTTGCCTAAACTGTGTTCGATAACATCGTCAATATAGAAAGATGGATGTTGCCTAAACTGTGTTCGATAACATTGTCAATATAGAAAGATGGATGTTGCCTAATTGTGTTCTATAACATTGTCAATATAGAAAGATGGATGTTGCCTAAACTGTGTTCGATAACATTGTCAATATAGAAAGATGGATGTTGCCTAAACTGTGTTCGATAGCATTGTCAATATAGAAAGATGGATGTTGCCTAATTGTGTTCGATATCATTGTCAATATAGAAAGATGGATGTTGCCTAAACTGTGTTCAATAACATTGTCAATATAGAAAGATTGATGTTGTCTAATTGTGTTCGATAACATTGTCAATTTATAAAGATGGATGTTGCCTAAACTGTGTTCGATAACATTGTCAATATAGAAAGATGGATGTTGCCTAAACTGTGTTCGATAACATTGTCAATATAGAAAGATTGATGTTGTCTAATTGTGTTCGATAACATTGTCAATTTATAAAGATGGATGTTGCCTAAACTGTGTTCGATAACATTGTCAATATAGAAAGATGGATGTTGCCTAAACTGTGTTCGATAACATTGTCAATATAGAAAGATGGATGTTGTCTAATTGTGTTCGATAACATTGTCAATATAGAAAGATGGATGTTTCCTAAACTGTGTTCGATGACATTGTCAATATAGAAAGATGGATGTTGCCTAAATTGTGTTCGATAACATTGTAAATATAGAAAGATGGATGTTGCCTAATTGTGTTCGATAACATTGTCAATATAGAAAGATGGATGTTGCCTAATTGTGTTCGATAACATTGTCAATATAGAAAGATGGATGTTGCCTAAACTGTGTTCGATAACATTGTCAATATAGAAAGATGGATGTTGCCTAATTATGTTCGATAACATTGTCAATATAGACATATGGATGTTGCCTAAACTGTTCGATAGCATTGTCAATGTAGAAAGATGGATGTTGCCTAATTGTGTCGATAACATTGTCAATTTATAAAGATGGATGTAACATTGTCAATATAGAAAGATGGATGTTGCCTAATTGTGTTCGATAACATTGTCAATATAGAAAGATGGATGTTGCCTAATTGTGTTCGATAACATTGTCAATATAGAAAGATGGATGTTGCCTAAACTGTGTTCGATAACATTGTCAATATAGAAATATGGATGTTGCCTAAACTGTGTTCGATAACATTGTCAATATAGAAAGATGGATGTTGCCTAATTGTGTCGATAACATTGTCAATTTATAAAGATGGATGTTGCCTAAACTGTGTTCGATAACATTGTCAATATAGAAAGATGGATGTTGCCTAATTGTGTTCGATAACATTGTCAATATAGAAATATGGATGTTGCCTAAACTGTGTTCGATAACATTGACAATATAAAAAGATGGATGTTGCCTAAACTGTTTTCGATAACATTGTCAATATAGAAAGATGGATGTTGCCTAAACTGTGTTCGATAATATTGTCAATACAGAAAGATGGATGTTGCCTAAACTGTGTTCGATAACATTGTCACTATAGAAAGATGGATGTTGCCTAATTGTGTTCGATAACATTGTCACTATAGAAAGATGGATGTTGCCTAATTGTGTTCGATAACATTGTCAATATAGAAATATGGATGTTGCCTAAACTGTGTTCGATAACATTGCCAATATAAAAAGATGGATGTTGCCTAAACTGTGTTCGATAACATTGACAATATAGAAAGATGGATGTTGCCTAAACTGTGTTCGATAACATCGTCAATATAGAAAGATGGATGTTGCCTAAACTGTGTTCGATAACATTGTCAATATAGAAAGATGGATGTTGCCTAATTGTGTTCGATAACATTGTCAATATAGAAAGATAGATGTTGCCTAAACTGTGTTCGATAACATTGTCAATATAGAAATATGGATGTTGCCTAAACTGTGTTCGATAACATTGTCACTATAGAAAGATGGATGTTGCCTAATTGTGTTCGATAACATTGTCAATATAGAAAGATGGATGTTGCCTAAACTGTTTTCGATAACATTGTCAATATAGAAAGATGGATGTTGCCTAAACTGTGTTCGATAATATTGTCAATACAGAAAGATGGATGTTGCCTAAACTGTGTTCGATAACATTGTCACTATAGAAAGATGGATGTTGCCTAATTGTGTTCGATAACATTGTCACTATAGAAAGATGAGTGTTGCCTAATTGTGTTCGATAACATTGTCAATATAGAAAGATGGATGTTGCCTAAACTGTATTCGATAACATTGCCAATATAGAAAGATGGATGTTGCCTAAACTGTGTTCGATAACATTGACAATATAGAAAGATGGATGTTGCCTAAACTGTTTTCGATAACATTGTCAATATAGAAAGATGGATGTTGCCTAAACTGTGTTCGATAATATTGTCAATACAGAAAGATGGATGTTGCCTAAACTGTGTTCGATAACATTGTTACTATAGAAAGATGGATGTTGCCTAATTGTGTTCGATAACATTGTCACTATAGAAAGATGGATCTTGCCTAATTGTGTTCGATAACATTGTCAATATAGAAAGATGGATGTTGCCTAAACTGTGTTCGATAACATTGCCAATATAGAAAGATGGATGTTGCCTAAACTGTGTTCCATAAAATTGTCAATATAGAAAGATGGATGTTGCCTAAACTGTGTTCGATAACATTGTCAATATAGAAAGATGGATGTTGCCTAATTGTGTTCGATAACATTGTCAATATAGAAAGATAGATGTTGCCTAAACTGTGTTCGATAACATTGTCAATATAGAAAGATGGATGTTGCCTAAACTGTGTTCGATAGCATTGTCAATATAGAAAGATGGATGTTGCCTAAACTGTGTTCGATAACATTGTCAATATAGAAAGATGGATGTTGCCTAAACTGTGTTCGATAACATTGTCAATACAGAAAGATGGATGTTGCCTAATTGTGTTCGATAACATTGTCAATATAGAAAGATGGATGGTGCCTAATTGTGTTCGATATCATTGTCAATATAGAAAGATGGATGTTGCCTAAACTGTGTTCGATAACATTGTCAATATAGAAAGATGGATGTTGCCTAATTGTTTTCGATAACATTGTCAATATAGAAAGATGGATGTTGCCTAATTGTGTTCGATAAAATTGTCAATATAGAAAGATGGATGTTGCCTAATTGTGTTCGATAACATTGTCAATATAGAAAGATAGATGTTGCCTAAACTGTGTTCGATAACATTGTCAATATAGAAAGATGGATGTTGCCTAAACTGTGTTCGATAGCATTGTCAATATAGAAAGATGGATGTTGCCTAAACTGTGTTCGATAACATTGTCAATATAGAAAGATGGATGTTGCCTAAACTGTGTTCGATAACATTGTCAATACAGAAAGGTGGATGTTGCCTAATTGTGTTCGATAACATTGTCAATATAGAAAGATGGATGTTGCCTAATTGTGTTCGATATCATTGTCAATATAGAAAGATGGATGTTGCCTAAACTGTGTTCGATAACATTGTCAATATAGAAAGATGGATGTTGCCTAATTGTGTTCGATAACATTGTCAATATAGAAAGATGGATGTTGCCTAATTGTGTTCGATATCATTGTCAATATAGAAAGATGGATGTTGCCTAAACTGTGTTCGATAACATTGACAATATAGAAAGATGGATGTTGCCTAAACTGTGTTCAATAACATTGTCAATATAGAAAGATGGATGTTGCCTAAACTGTGTTCGATAATATTGTCAATATAGAAAGATGGATGTTGCCTAAACTGTGTTCGATAACATTGTCACTATAGAAAGGTGGATTTTGCCTAATTGTGTTCGATAACATTGTCACTATAGAAAGATGGATGTTGCCTAATTGTGTTCGATAACATTGTCAATATAGAAAGATGGATTTTGCCTAAACTGTGTTCGATAACATTGCCAATATAGAAAGATGGATGTTGCCTAAACTGTGTTCGATAAAATTGTCAATATAGAAAGATGGATTTTGCCTTAACTGTGTTTGATAACATCGTCAATATAGAAAGATGGATGTTGCCTAAACTGTGTTCGATAACATTGTCAATACAGGAAGATGGATGTTGCCTAATTGTGTTAGATAACATTGTCTATAGAAAGATGGATGTTGCCTAATTGTGTTCGATAACGTCAATATAGAAAGATGGATGTTGCCTAAACTGTGTTCGATAACTTTGACAATATAGAAAGATGGAAGTTGCCTAAACTGTGTTCGATAATATTGTCAATATAGAAAGATGGATGTTGCCTAATTGTGTTCGATAACATTGTCAATATAGAAAGATGGATGTTGCCTAAACTGTGTTCGATAACATTGTCAATATAGAAAGATGGATGTTGCCTAAACTGTGTTCGATAACATTGTCAATACAGAAAGATGGATGTTGCCTAGTTGTTTTCGATAACATTGTCAATATAGAAAGATGGATGTTCCCTAAACTGTGTTCGATAACATTGTCAATACAGAAAGATGGATGTTGCCTAGTTGTGTTTGATAACATTGTCAATATAGAAAGATGGATGTTCCCTAAACTGTGTTCGATAACATTGTCAATATAGAAATATGGATGTTGCCTAATTGTGTTCGATAACATTGTCAATATAGACATATGGATGTTGCCTAAACTGTGTTCGATAGCATTGTAAATGTAGAAAGATGGATGTTGCCTAATTGTGTTTGATAACATTGTCAATATAGAAAGATGGATGTTGCCTATATAGAAAGATGGATGTTGCCTAAACTGTGTTCGATAACATTGTCAATATAGAAAGATGGATGTTGCCTAAACTGTGTTCGATAACATTGTCAATACAGAAAGATGGATGTTGCCTAATTGTGTTCGATAACATTGTCAATATAGAAAGATGGATGTTCCCTAATTGTGTTCGATAACATTGTCAATATAGAAAGATGGTTGTTGCCTAAACTGTGTTCGATAACATTGACAATATAGAAAGATGGATGTTGCCTAAACTGTGTTCGATAACATTGTCAATATAGAAAGATGGATGTTGCCTAAACTGTGTTCGATAATATTGTCAATATAGAAAGATGGATGTTGCCTAAACTGTGTTCGATAACATTGTCACTATAGAATGATGGATGTTGCCTAATTGTGTTCGATAACATTGTCAATATAGAAAGATGGATGTTGCCTAATTGTGTTCGATAACATTGTCAATATAGAAAGATGGATGTTGCCTAAATTGTGTTCGATAACATTGTCAATATAGAAAGATGGATGTTGCCTAATTGTGTTCGATAACATTGTCAATTTATAAAGATGGATGTTGCCTAAACTGTGTTCGATATCATTGTCAATATAGAAAGATGGATGTTGCCTAATTGTGTTCGATAACATTGTCAATATAGAAAGATGGATGTTGCCTAAATTGTGTTCGATAACATTGTCAATATAGAAAGATGGATGTTGCCTAATTGTGTTCGATAACATTGTCAATGTAGAAAGATGGATGTTGCCTAATTGTGTTCGATAACATTGTCAATATAGAAATATGGATGTTGCCTAATTGTGTTCGATAACATTGTCAATATAGAAAGATGGATGTTGCCTAAATTGTGTTTGATAACATTGTCAATATAGAAAGATGGATGTTGCCTAATTGTGTTCGATAACATTGTCAATATAGAAAAATGGATGTTGCCTAATTGTGTTCGATAACATTGTCAATATAGAAAGATGGATGTTGCCTAAACTGTGTTCGATAACATTGTCAATATAGAAAGATGGATGTTGCCTAAACTGTGTTCGATAACATTGTCAATATAGAAAGATGGATGTTGCCTAAACTGTGTTCGATAACATTGACAATATAGAAAGATGGATGTTGCCTCAACTGTGTTCGATAACATTGTCAGTTTAGGCAACATCCATCTTTATAAATTGTGTTCGATAACATTGTCAATATAGAAAGATGGATGTTGCCTAATTGTGTTCGATAACATTGTCAATATAGAAAGATGGATGTTGCCTAATTGTGTTCGATAACATTGTCAATATAGAAAAATGGATGTTGCCTAAATTGTGTTCGATAACATTGTCAATATAGAAAGATGGATGTTGCCTAATTGTGTTCGATAACATTGTCAATTTATAAAGATGGATGTTGCCTAAACTGTGTTCGATAACATTGTCAATTAAGAAAGATGGATGTTGCCTAATTGTGTTCGATAACATTGTCAATATGTAAAGATGGATGTTGCCTAAACTGTGTTCGATATCATTGTCAATATAGAAAGATGGATGTTGCCTAATTGTGTTCGATAACATTGTCAATATAGAAAGATGGATGTTGCCTAATTGTGTTCGATAACATTGTCAATATAGAAAGATGGATGTTGCCTAAACTGTGTTCGATAACATTGACAATATAGAAAGATGGATGTTGCCTAAACTGTGTTCGATAACATTGTCAATATAGAAAGATGGATGTTGCCTAAACTGTGTTCGATAATATTGTCAATATAGAAAGATGGATGTTGCCTAAACTGTGTTCGATAACATTGTCACTATAGAATGATGGATGTTGCCTAATTGTGTTCGATAACATTGTCAATATAGAAAGATGGATGTTGCCTAATTGTGTTCGATAACATTGTCAATATAGAAAGATGGATGTTGCCTAAATTGTGTTCGATAACATTGTCAATATAGAAAGATGGATGTTGCCTAATTGTGTTCGATAACATTGTCAATTTATAAAGATGGATGTTGCCTAAACTGTGTTCGATATCATTGTCAATATAGAAAGATGGATGTTGCCTAATTGTGTTCGATAACATTGTCAATATAGAAAGATGGATGTTGCCTAAATTGTGTTCGATAACATTGTCAATATAGAAAGATGGATGTTGCCTAATTGTGTTCGATAACATTGTCAATGTAGAAAGATGGATGTTGCCTAATTGTGTTCGATAACATTGTCAATATAGAAATATGGATGTTGCCTAATTGTGTTCGATAACATTGTCAATATAGAAAGATGGATGTTGCCTAAATTGTGTTTGATAACATTGTCAATATAGAAAGATGGATGTTGCCTAATTGTGTTCGATAACATTGTCAATATAGAAAAATGGATGTTGCCTAATTGTGTTCGATAACATTGTCAATATAGAAAGATGGATGTTGCCTAAACTGTGTTCGATAACATTGTCAATATAGAAAGATGGATGTTGCCTAAACTGTGTTCGATAACATTGTCAATATAGAAAGATGGATGTTGCCTAAACTGTGTTCGATAACATTGACAATATAGAAAGATGGATGTTGCCTCAACTGTGTTCGATAACATTGTCAGTTTAGGCAACATCCATCTTTATAAATTGTGTTCGATAACATTGTCAATATAGAAAGATGGATGTTGCCTAATTGTGTTCGATAACATTGTCAATATAGAAAGATGGATGTTGCCTAATTGTGTTCGATAACATTGTCAATATAGAAAAATGGATGTTGCCTAAATTGTGTTCGATAACATTGTCAATATAGAAAGATGGATGTTGCCTAATTGTGTTCGATAACATTGTCAATTTATAAAGATGGATGTTGCCTAAACTGTGTTCGATAACATTGTCAATTAAGAAAGATGGATGTTGCCTAATTGTGTTCGATAACATTGTCAATATGTAAAGATGGATGTTGCCTAAACTGTGTTCGATATCATTGTCAATATAGAAAGATGGATGTTGCCTAATTGTGTTCGATAACATTGTCAATATAGAAAGATGGATGTTGCCTAATTGTGTTCGATAACATTGTCAATATAGAAAGATGGATGTTGCCTAAATTGTGTTCGATAACATTGTCAATATAGAAAGATGGATGTTGCCTAATTGTGTTCGATAACATTGTCAATATAGAAAGATGGATGTTGCCTAATTGTGTTCGATTACATTGTCAATACAGAAAGATGGATGTTGCCTAAACTGTGTTCGATAACATTGTCAATATAGAAAGATGGATGTTGCCTAATCTGTGTTCGATAACATTGACAATATAGAAAGATGGATGTTGCCTCAACTGTGTTCGATAACATTGTCAGTTTAGGCAACATCCATCTTTATAAATTGTGTTCGATAACATTGTCAATATAGAAAGATGGATGTTGCCTAATTGTGTTCGATAACATTGTCAATATAGAAAGATGGATGTTGCCTAATTGTGTTCGATAACATTGTCAATATAGAAAAATGGATGTTGCCTAAATTGTGTTCGATAACATTGTCAATATAGAAAGATGGATGTTGCCTAATTGTGTTCGATAACATTGTCAATTTATAAAGATGGATGTTGCCTAAACTGTGTTCGATAACATTGTCAATTAAGAAAGATGGATGTTGCCTAATTGTGTTCGATAACATTGTCAATATGTAAAGATGGATGTTGCCTAAACTGTGTTCGATATCATTGTCAATATAGAAAGATGGATGTTGCCTAATTGTGTTCGATAACATTGTCAATATAGAAAGATGGATGTTGCCTAATTGTGTTCGATAACATTGTCAATATAGAAAGATGGATGTTGCCTAAATTGTGTTCGATAACATTGTCAATATAGAAAGATGGATGTTGCCTAATTGTGTTCGATAACATTGTCAATATAGAAAGATGGATGTTGCCTAATTGTGTTCCATTACATTGTCAATACAGAAAGATGGATGTTGCCTAAACTGTGTTCGATAACATTGTCAATATAGAAAGATGGAAGTTGCCTTAACTGTATTCGATAACATTGTCAATATAGAAAGATGGATGTTGCCTAAACTGTGTTCGATAACATTGTCAGTATAAAAAGATGGATGTTGCCTTATTGTGTTCGATAATATTGTCAATATAGAAAGATGGATGTTGCCTAATTGTGTTCGATAACATTGTCAATATAGAAAGATTGATGTTGCCTAATTGTGTTCAATAACATTGTCAATATAGAAAGATGGATGTTGCCTAATTGTGTTCGATAACATTGTCAATATAGAAAGATGGATGTTGCCTAAATTGTGTTCGATAACATTGTCAATATAGAAAGATGGATGTTGCCTAATTGTGTTCGATAACATTGTCAATTTATAAAGATGGATGTTGCCTAAACTGTGTTCGATAACATTGTCAATTAAGAAAGATGGATGTTGCCTAATTGTGTTCGATAACATTGTCAATATAGAAAGATGGATGGTGCCTAATTGTGTTCGATATCATTGTCAATATAGAAAGATGGATGTTGCCTAAACTGTGTTCGATAACATTGTCAATATAGAAAGATGGATGTTGCCTAATTGTGTTCGATAACATTGTCAATATAGAAAGATGGATGTTGCCTAATTGTGTTCGATAAAATTGTCAATATAGAAAGATGGATGTTGCCTAATTGTGTTCGATAACATTGTCAATATAGAAAGATAGATGTTGCCTAAACTGTGTTCGATAACATTGTCAATATAGAAAGATGGATGTTGCCTAAACTGTGTTCGATAGCATTGTCAATATAGAAAGATGGATGTTGCCTAAACTGTGTTCGATAACATTGTCAATATAGAAAGATGGATGTTGCCTAAACTGTGTTCGATAACATTGTCAATACAGAAAGGTGGATGTTGCCTAATTGTGTTCGATAACATTGTCAATATAGAAAGATGGATGTTGCCTAATTGTGTTCGATATCATTGTCAATATAGAAAGATGGATGTTGCCTAAACTGTGTTCGATAACATTGTCAATATAGAAAGATGGATGTTGCCTAATTGTGTTCGATAACATTGTCAATATAGAAAGATGGATGTTGCCTAATTGTGTTCGATATCATTGTCAATATAGAAAGATGGATGTTGCCTAAACTGTGTTCGATAACATTGACAATATAGAAAGATGGATGTTGCCTAAACTGTGTTCAATAACATTGTCAATATAGAAAGATGGATGTTGCCTAAACTGTGTTCGATAATATTGTCAATATAGAAAGATGGATGTTGCCTAAACTGTGTTCGATAACATTGTCACTATAGAAAGGTGGATTTTGCCTAATTGTGTTCGATAACATTGTCACTATAGAAAGATGGATGTTGCCTAATTGTGTTCGATAACATTGTCAATATAGAAAGATGGATTTTGCCTAAACTGTGTTCGATAACATTGCCAATATAGAAAGATGGATGTTGCCTAAACTGTGTTCGATAAAATTGTCAATATAGAAAGATGGATTTTGCCTAAACTGTGTTTGATAACATCGTCAATATAGAAAGATGGATGTTGCCTAAACTGTGTTCGATAACATTGTCAATATAGAAAGATGGATGTAGCCTAAACTGTGTTCGATAACATTGTCAATACAGGAAGATGGATGTTGCCTAATTGTGTTAGATAACATTGTCTATAGAAAGATGGATGTTGCCTAATTGTGTTCGATAACGTCAATATAGAAAGATGGATGTTGCCTAAACTGTGTTCGATAACTTTGACAATATAGAAAGATGGAAGTTGCCTAAACTGTGTTCGATAATATTGTCAATATAGAAAGATGGATGTTGCCTAATTGTGTTCGATAACATTGTCAATATAGAAAGATGGATGTTGCCTAAACTGTGTTCGATAACATTGTCAATATAGAAAGATGGATGTTGCCTAAACTGTGTTCGATAACATTGTCAATACAGAAAGATGGATGTTGCCTAGTTGTTTTCGATAACATTGTCAATATAGAAAGATGGATGTTCCCTAAACTGTGTTCGATAACATTGTCAATACAGAAAGATGGATGTTGCCTAGTTGTGTTTGATAACATTGTCAATATAGAAAGATGGATGTTCCCTAAACTGTGTTCGATAACATTGTCAATATAGAAATATGGATGTTGCCTAATTGTGTTCGATAACATTGTCAATATAGACATATGGATGTTGCCTAAACTGTGTTCGATAGCATTGTAAATGTAGAAAGATGGATGTTGCCTAATTGTGTTTGATAACATTGTCAATATAGAAAGATGGATGTTGCCTATATAGAAAGATGGATGTTGCCTAAACTGTGTTCGATAACATTGTCAATATAGAAAGATGGATGTTGCCTAAACTGTGTTCGATAACATTGTCAATACAGAAAGATGGATGTTGCCTAATTGTGTTCGATAACATTGTCAATATAGAAAGATGGATGTTCCCTAATTGTGTTCGATAACATTGTCAATATAGAAAGATGGTTGTTGCCTAAACTGTGTTCGATAACATTGACAATATAGAAAGATGGATGTTGCCTAAACTGTGTTCGATAACATTGTCAATATACAAAGATGGATGTTGCCTAAACTGTGTTCGATAATATTGTCAATATAGAAAGATGGATGTTGCCTAAACTGTGTTCGATAACATTGTCACTATAGAATGATGGATGTTGCCTAATTGTGTTCGATAACATTGTCACTATAGAAAGATGGATGTTGCCTAATTGTGTTCGATAACATTGTCAATATAGAAAGATGGATTTTGCCTAAACTGTGTTCGATAACATTGCCAAAATAGAAAGATGGATGTTGCCTAAACTGTGTTCGATAAAATTGTCAATATAGAAAGATGGATTTTGCCTAAACTGTGTTCGATAACATCGTCAATATAGAAAGATGGATGTTGCCTAAACTGTGTTCGATAACATTGTCAATATAGAAAGATGGATGTTGCCTAATTGTGTTCTATAACATTGTCAATATAGAAAGATGGATGTTGCCTAAACTGTGTTCGATAACATTGTCAATATAGAAAGATGGATGTTGCCTAAACTGTGTTCGATAGCATTGTCAATATAGAAAGATGGATGTTGCCTAATTGTGTTCGATATCATTGTCAATATAGAAAGATGGATGTTGCCTAAACTGTGTTCAATAACATTGTCAATATAGAAAGATTGATGTTGTCTAATTGTGTTCGATAACATTGTCAATTTATAAAGATGGATGTTGCCTAAACTGTGTTCGATAACATTGTCAATATAGAAAGATGGATGTTGCCTAAACTGTGTTCGATAACATTGTCAATATAGAAAGATTGATGTTGTCTAATTGTGTTCGATAACATTGTCAATTTATAAAGATGGATGTTGCCTAAACTGTGTTCGATAACATTGTCAATATAGAAAGATGGATGTTGCCTAAACTGTGTTCGATAACATTGTCAATATAGAAAGATGGATGTTGTCTAATTGTGTTCGATAACATTGTCAATATAGAAAGATGGATGTTTCCTAAACTGTGTTCGATGACATTGTCAATATAGAAAGATGGATGTTGCCTAAATTGTGTTCGATAACATTGTAAATATAGAAAGATGGATGTTGCCTAATTGTGTTCGATAACATTGTCAATATAGAAAGATGGATGTTGCCTAATTGTGTTCGATAACATTGTCAATATAGAAAGATGGATGTTGCCTAAACTGTGTTCGATAACATTGTCAATATAGAAAGATGGATGTTGCCTAATTATGTTCGATAACATTGTCAATATAGACATATGGATGTTGCCTAAACTGTTCGATAGCATTGTCAATGTAGAAAGATGGATGTTGCCTAATTGTGTCGATAACATTGTCAATTTATAAAGATGGATGTAACATTGTCAATATAGAAAGATGGATGTTGCCTAATTGTGTTCGATAACATTGTCAATGTAGAAAGATGGATGTTGCCTAATTGTGTTCGATAACATTGTCAATATAGAAAGATGGATGTTGCCTAAACTGTGTTCGATAACATTGTCAATATAGAAATATGGATGTTGCCTAAACTGTGTTCGATAACATTGTCAATATAGAAAGATGGATGTTGCCTAATTGTGTCGATAACATTGTCAATTTATAAAGATGGATGTTGCCTAAACTGTGTTCGATAACATTGTCAATATAGAAAGATGGATGTTGCCTAATTGTGTTCGATAACATTGTCAATATAGAAATATGGATGTTGCCTAAACTGTGTTCGATAACATTGACAATATAAAAAGATGGATGTTGCCTAAACTGTTTTCGATAACATTGTCAATATAGAAAGATGGATGTTGCCTAAACTGTGTTCGATAATATTGTCAATACAGAAAGATGGATGTTGCCTAAACTGTGTTCGATAACATTGTCACTATAGAAAGATGGATGTTGCCTAATTGTGTTCGATAACATTGTCACTATAGAAAGATGGATGTTGCCTAATTGTGTTCGATAACATTGTCAATATAGAAATATGGATGTTGCCTAAACTGTGTTCGATAACATTGCCAATATAAAAAGATGGATGTTGCCTAAACTGTGTTCGATAACATTGACAATATAGAAAGATGGATGTTGCCTAAACTGTGTTCGATAACATCGTCAATATAGAAAGATGGATGTTGCCTAAACTGTTTTCGATAACATTGTCAATATAGAAAGATGGATGTTGCCTAAACTGTGTTCGATAATATTGTCAATACAGAAAGATGGATGTTGCCTAAACTGTGTTCGATAACATTGTCACTATAGAAAGATGGATGTTGCCTAATTGTGTTCGATAACATTGTCACTATAGAAAGATGAGTGTTGCCTAATTGTGTTCGATAACATTGTCAATATAGAAAGATGGATGTTGCCTAAACTGTGTTCGATAACATTGCCAATATAGAAAGATGGATGTTGCCTAAACTGTGTTCGATAACATTGACAATATAGAAAGATGGATGTTGCCTAAACTGTTTTCGATAACATTGTCAATATAGAAAGATGGATGTTGCCTTAACTGTGTTCGATAATATTGTCAATACAGAAAGATGGATGTTGCCTAAACTGTGTTCGATAACATTGTTACTATAGAAAGATGGATGTTGCCTAATTGTGTTCGATAACATTGTCACTATAGAAAGATGGATCTTGCCTAATTGTGTTCGATAACATTGTCAATATAGAAAGATGGATGTTGCCTAAACTGTGTTCGATAACATTGCCAATATAGAAAGATGGATGTTGCCTAAACTGTGTTCCATAAAATTGTCAATATAGAAAGATGGATGTTGCCTAAACTGTGTTCGATAACATTGTCAATATAGAAAGATGGATGTTGCCTAATTGTGTTCGATAACATTGTCAATATAGAAAGATAGATGTTGCCTAAACTGTGTTCGATAACATTGTCAATATAGAAAGATGGATGTTGCCTAATTGTGTTCGATAACATTGTCAATATAGAAAGATGGATGTGGCCTAATTGTGTTCGATAACATTGTCAATATAGAAAGATGGATGTTGCCTAAACTGTGTTCGATAACATTGTCAATATAGAAATATGGATGTTGCCTAAACTGTGTTCGATAACATTGTCAATATAGAAAGATGGATGTTGCCTAATTGTGTCGATAACATTGTCAATTTATAAAGATGGATGTTGCCTAAACTGTGTTCGATAACATTGTCAATATAGAAAGATGGATGTTGCCTAATTGTGTTCGATAACATTGTCAATATAGAAATATGGATGTTGCCTAAACTGTGTTCGATAACATTGACAATATAAAAAGATGGATGTTGCCTAAACTGTTTTCGATAACATTGTCAATATAGAAAGATGGATGTTGCCTAAACTGTGTTCGATAATATTGTCAATACAGAAAGATGGATGTTGCCTAAACTGTGTTCGATAACATTGTCACTATAGAAAGATGGATGTTGCCTAATTGTGTTCGATAACATTGTCACTATAGAAAGATGGATGTTGCCTAATTGTGTTCGATAACATTGTCAATATAGAAATATGGATGTTGCCTAAACTGTGTTCGATAACATTGCCAATATAAAAAGATGGATGTTGCCTAAACTGTGTTCGATAACATTGACAATATAGAAAGATGGATGTTGCCTAAACTGTGTTCGATAACATCGTCAATATAGAAAGATGGATGTTGCCTAAACTGTGTTCGATAACATTGTCAATATAGAAAGATGGATGTTGCCTAATTGTGTTCGATAACATTGTCAATATAGAAAGATAGATGTTGCCTAAACTGTGTTCGATAACATTGTCAATATAGAAATATGGATGTTGCCTAAACTGTGTTCGATAACATTGTCACTATAGAAAGATGGATGTTGCCTAATTGTGTTCGATAACATTGTCAATATAGAAAGATGGATGTTGCCTAAACTGTTTTCGATAACATTGTCAATATAGAAAGATGGATGTTGCCTAAACTGTGTTCGATAATATTGTCAATACAGAAAGATGGATGTTGCCTAAACTGTGTTCGATAACATTGTCACTATAGAAAGATGGATGTTGCCTAATTGTGTTCGATAACATTGTCACTATAGAAAGATGAGTGTTGCCTAATTGTGTTCGATAACATTGTCAATATAGAAAGATGGATGTTGCCTAAACTGTGTTCGATAACATTGCCAATATAGAAAGATGGATGTTGCCTAAACTGTGTTCGATAACATTGACAATATAGAAAGATGGATGTTGCCTAAACTGTTTTCGATAACATTGTCAATATAGAAAGATGGATGTTGCCTAAACTGTGTTCGATAATATTGTCAATACAGAAAGATGGATGTTGCCTAAACTGTGTTCGATAACATTGTTACTATAGAAAGATGGATGTTGCCTAATTGTGTTCGATAACATTGTCACTATAGAAAGATGGATCTTGCCTAATTGTGTTCGATAACATTGTCAATATAGAAAGATGGATGTTGCCTAAACTGTGTTCGATAACATTGCCAATATAGAAAGATGGATGTTGCCTAAACTGTGTTCCATAAAATTGTCAATATAGAAAGATGGATGTTGCCTAAACTGTGTTCGATAACATTGTCAATATAGAAAGATGGATGTTGCCTAATTGTGTTCGATAACATTGTCAATATAGAAAGATAGATGTTGCCTAAACTGTGTTCGATAACATTGTCAATATAGAAAGATGGATGTTGCCTAAACTGTGTTCGATAGCATTGTCAATATAGAAAGATGGATGTTGCCTAAACTGTGTTCGATAACATTGTCAATATAGAAAGATGGATGTTGCCTAAACTGTGTTCGATAACATTGTCAATACAGAAAGATGGATGTTGCCTAATTGTGTTCGATAACATTGTCAATATAGAAAGATGGATGGTGCCTAATTGTGTTCGATATCATTGTCAATATAGAAAGATGGATGTTGCCTAAACTGTGTTCGATAACATTGTCAATATAGAAAGATGGATGTTGCCTAATTGTGTTCGATAACATTGTCAATATAGAAAGATGGATGTTGCCTAATTGTGTTCGATAAAATTGTCAATATAGAAAGATGGATGTTGCCTAATTGTGTTCGATAACATTGTCAATATAGAAAGATAGATGTTGCCTAAACTGTGTTCGATAACATTGTCAATATAGAAAGATGGATGTTGCCTAAACTGTGTTCGATAGCATTGTCAATATAGAAAGATGGATGTTGCCTAAACTGTGTTCGATAACATTGTCAATATAGAAAGATGGATGTTGCCTAAACTGTGTTCGATAACATTGTCAATACAGAAAGGTGGATGTTGCCTAATTGTGTTCGATAACATTGTCAATATAGAAAGATGGATGTTGCCTAATTGTGTTCGATATCATTGTCAATATAGAAAGATGGATGTTGCCTAAACTGTGTTCGATAACATTGTCAATATAGAAAGATGGATGTTGCCTAATTGTGTTCGATAACATTGTCAATATAGAAAGATGGATGTTGCCTAATTGTGTTCGATATCATTGTCAATATAGAAAGATGGATGTTGCCTAAACTGTGTTCGATAACATTGACAATATAGAAAGATGGATGTTGCCTAAACTGTGTTCAATAACATTGTCAATATAGAAAGATGGATGTTGCCTAAACTGTGTTCGATAATATTGTCAATATAGAAAGATGGATGTTGCCTAAACTGTGTTCGATAACATTGTCACTATAGAAAGGTGGATTTTGCCTAATTGTGTTCGATAACATTGTCACTATAGAAAGATGGATGTTGCCTAATTGTGTTCGATAACATTGTCAATATAGAAAGATGGATTTTGCCTAAACTGTGTTCGATAACATTGCCAATATAGAAAGATGGATGTTGCCTAAACTGTGTTCGATAAAATTGTCAATATAGAAAGATGGATTTTGCCTAAACTGTGTTTGATAACATCGTCAATATAGAAAGATGGATGTTGCCTAAACTGTGTTCGATAACATTGTCAATACAGGAAGATGGATGTTGCCTAATTGTGTTAGATAACATTGTCTATAGAAAGATGGATGTTGCCTAATTGTGTTCGATAACGTCAATATAGAAAGATGGATGTTGCCTAAACTGTGTTCGATAACTTTGACAATATAGAAAGATGGAAGTTGCCTAAACTGTGTTCGATAATATTGTCAATATAGAAAGATGGATGTTGCCTAATTGTGTTCGATAACATTGTCAATATAGAAAGATGGATGTTGCCTAAACTGTGTTCGATAACATTGTCAATATAGAAAGATGGATGTTGCCTAAACTGTGTTCGATAACATTGTCAATACAGAAAGATGGATGTTGCCTAGTTGTTTTCGATAACATTGTCAATATAGAAAGATGGATGTTCCCTAAACTGTGTTCGATAACATTGTCAATACAGAAAGATGGATGTTGCCTAGTTGTGTTTGATAACATTGTCAATATAGAAAGATGGATGTTCCCTAAACTGTGTTCGATAACATTGTCAATATAGAAATATGGATGTTGCCTAATTGTGTTCGATAACATTGTCAATATAGACATATGGATGTTGCCTAAACTGTGTTCGATAGCATTGTAAATGTAGAAAGATGGATGTTGCCTAATTGTGTTTGATAACATTGTCAATATAGAAAGATGGATGTTGCCTATATAGAAAGATGGATGTTGCCTAAACTGTGTTCGATAACATTGTCAATATAGAAAGATGGATGTTGCCTAAACTGTGTTCGATAACATTGTCAATACAGAAAGATGGATGTTGCCTAATTGTGTTCGATAACATTGTCAATATAGAAAGATGGATGTTCCCTAATTGTGTTCGATAACATTGTCAATATAGAAAGATGGTTGTTGCCTAAACTGTGTTCGATAACATTGACAATATAGAAAGATGGATGTTGCCTAAACTGTGTTCGATAACATTGTCAATATAGAAAGATGGATGTTGCCTAAACTGTGTTCGATAATATTGTCAATATAGAAAGATGGATGTTGCCTAAACTGTGTTCGATAACATTGTCACTATAGAATGATGGATGTTGCCTAATTGTGTTCGATAACATTGTCAATATAGAAAGATGGATGTTGCCTAATTGTGTTCGATAACATTGTCAATATAGAAAGATGGATGTTGCCTAAATTGTGTTCGATAACATTGTCAATATAGAAAGATGGATGTTGCCTAATTGTGTTCGATAACATTGTCAATTTATAAAGATGGATGTTGCCTAAACTGTGTTCGATATCATTGTCAATATAGAAAGATGGATGTTGCCTAATTGTGTTCGATAACATTGTCAATATAGAAAGATGGATGTTGCCTAAATTGTGTTCGATAACATTGTCAATATAGAAAGATGGATGTTGCCTAATTGTGTTCGATAACATTGTCAATGTAGAAAGATGGATGTTGCCTAATTGTGTTCGATAACATTGTCAATATAGAAATATGGATGTTGCCTAATTGTGTTCGATAACATTGTCAATATAGAAAGATGGATGTTGCCTAAATTGTGTTTGATAACATTGTCAATATAGAAAGATGGATGTTGCCTAATTGTGTTCGATAACATTGTCAATATAGAAAAATGGATGTTGCCTAATTGTGTTCGATAACATTGTCAATATAGAAAGATGGATGTTGCCTAAACTGTGTTCGATAACATTGTCAATATAGAAAGATGGATGTTGCCTAAACTGTGTTCGATAACATTGTCAATATAGAAAGATGGATGTTGCCTAAACTGTGTTCGATAACATTGACAATATAGAAAGATGGATGTTGCCTCAACTGTGTTCGATAACATTGTCAGTTTAGGCAACATCCATCTTTATAAATTGTGTTCGATAACATTGTCAATATAGAAAGATGGATGTTGCCTAATTGTGTTCGATAACATTGTCAATATAGAAAGATGGATGTTGCCTAATTGTGTTCGATAACATTGTCAATATAGAAAAATGGATGTTGCCTAAATTGTGTTCGATAACATTGTCAATATAGAAAGATGGATGTTGCCTAATTGTGTTCGATAACATTGTCAATTTATAAAGATGGATGTTGCCTAAACTGTGTTCGATAACATTGTCAATTAAGAAAGATGGATGTTGCCTAATTGTGTTCGATAACATTGTCAATATGTAAAGATGGATGTTGCCTAAACTGTGTTCGATATCATTGTCAATATAGAAAGATGGATGTTGCCTAATTGTGTTCGATAACATTGTCAATATAGAAAGATGGATGTTGCCTAATTGTGTTCGATAACATTGTCAATATAGAAAGATGGATGTTGCCTAAATTGTGTTCGATAACATTGTCAATATAGAAAGATGGATGTTGCCTAATTGTGTTCGATAACATTGTCAATATAGAAAGATGGATGTTGCCTAATTGTGTTCGATTACATTGTCAATACAGAAAGATGGATGTTGCCTAAACTGTGTTCGATAACATTGTCAATATAGAAAGATGGATGTTGCCTAAACTGTGTTCGATAACATTGACAATATAGAAAGATGGATGTTGCCTCAACTGTGTTCGATAACATTGTCAGTTTAGGCAACATCCATCTTTATAAATTGTGTTCGATAACATTGTCAATATAGAAAGATGGATGTTGCCTAATTGTGTTCGATAACATTGTCAATATAGAAAGATGGATGTTGCCTAATTGTGTTCGATAACATTGTCAATATAGAAAAATGGATGTTGCCTAAATTGTGTTCGATAACATTGTCAATATAGAAAGATGGATGTTGCCTAATTGTGTTCGATAACATTGTCAATTTATAAAGATGGATGTTGCCTAAACTGTGTTCGATAACATTGTCAATTAAGAAAGATGGATGTTGCCTAATTGTGTTCGATAACATTGTCAATATGTAAAGATGGATGTTGCCTAAACTGTGTTCGATATCATTGTCAATATAGAAAGATGGATGTTGCCTAATTGTGTTCGATAACATTGTCAATATAGAAAGATGGATGTTGCCTAATTGTGTTCGATAACATTGTCAATATAGAAAGATGGATGTTGCCTAAATTGTGTTCGATAACATTGTCAATATAGAAAGATGGATGTTGCCTAATTGTGTTCGATAACATTGTCAATATAGAAAGATGGATGTTGCCTAATTGTGTTCGATTACATTGTCAATACAGAAAGATGGATGTTGCCTAAACTGTGTTCGATAACATTGTCAATATAGAAAGATGGAAGTTGCCTTAACTGTATTCGATAACATTGTCAATATAGAAAGATGGATGTTGCCTAAACTGTGTTCGATAACATTGTCAGTATAAAAAGATGGATGTTGCCTTATTGTGTTCGATAATATTGTCAATATAGAAAGATGGATGTTGCCTAATTGTGTTCGATAACATTGTCAATATAGAAAGATTGATGTTGCCTAATTGTGTTCAATAACATTGTCAATATAGAAAGATGGATGTTGCCTAATTGTGTTCGATAACATTGTCAATATAGAAAGATGGATGTTGCCTAAATTGTGTTCGATAACATTGTCAATATAGAAAGATGGATGTTGCCTAATTGTGTTCGATAACATTGTCAATTTATAAAGATGGATGTTGCCTAAACTGTGTTCGATAACATTGTCAATTAAGAAAGATGGATGTTGCCTAATTGTGTTCGATAACATTGTCAATATAGAAAGATGGATGGTGCCTAATTGTGTTCGATATCATTGTCAATATAGAAAGATGGATGTTGCCTAAACTGTGTTCGATAACATTGTCAATATAGAAAGATGGATGTTGCCTAATTGTGTTCGATAACATTGTCAATATAGAAAGATGGATGTTGCCTAATTGTGTTCGATAAAATTGTCAATATAGAAAGATGGATGTTGCCTAATTGTGTTCGATAACATTGTCAATATAGAAAGATAGATGTTGCCTAAACTGTGTTCGATAACATTGTCAATATAGAAAGATGGATGTTGCCTAAACTGTGTTCGATAGCATTGTCAATATAGAAAGATGGATGTTGCCTAAACTGTGTTCGATAACATTGTCAATATAGAAAGATGGATGTTGCCTAAACTGTGTTCGATAACATTGTCAATACAGAAAGGTGGATGTTGCCTAATTGTGTTCGATAACATTGTCAATATAGAAAGATGGATGTTGCCTAATTGTGTTCGATATCATTGTCAATATAGAAAGATGGATGTTGCCTAAACTGTGTTCGATAACATTGTCAATATAGAAAGATGGATGTTGCCTAATTGTGTTCGATAACATTGTCAATATAGAAAGATGGATGTTGCCTAATTGTGTTCGATATCATTGTCAATATAGAAAGATGGATGTTGCCTAAACTGTGTTCGATAACATTGACAATATAGAAAGATGGATGTTGCCTAAACTGTGTTCAATAACATTGTCAATATAGAAAGATGGATGTTGCCTAAACTGTGTTCGATAATATTGTCAATATAGAAAGATGGATGTTGCCTAAACTGTGTTCGATAACATTGTCACTATAGAAAGGTGGATTTTGCCTAATTGTGTTCGATAACATTGTCACTATAGAAAGATGGATGTTGCCTAATTGTGTTCGATAACATTGTCAATATAGAAAGATGGATTTTGCCTAAACTGTGTTCGATAACATTGCCAATATAGAAAGATGGATGTTGCCTAAACTGTGTTCGATAAAATTGTCAATATAGAAAGATGGATTTTGCCTAAACTGTGTTTGATAACATCGTCAATATAGAAAGATGGATGTTGCCTAAACTGTGTTCGATAACATTGTCAATATAGAAAGATGGATGTAGCCTAAACTGTGTTCGATAACATTGTCAATACAGGAAGATGGATGTTGCCTTATTGTGTTAGATAACATTGTCTATAGAAAGATGGATGTTGCCTAATTGTGTTCGATAACGTCAATATAGAAAGATGGATGTTGCCTAAACTGTGTTCGATAACTTTGACAATATAGAAAGATGGAAGTTGCCTAAACTGTGTTCGATAATATTGTCAATATAGAAAGATGGATGTTGCCTAATTGTGTTCGATAACATTGTCAATATAGAAAGATGGATGTTGCCTAAACTGTGTTCGATAACATTGTCAATATAGAAAGATGGATGTTGCCTAAACTGTGTTCGATAACATTGTCAATACAGAAAGATGGATGTTGCCTAGTTGTTTTCGATAACATTGTCAATATAGAAAGATGGATGTTCCCTAAACTGTGTTCGATAACATTGTCAATACAGAAAGATGGATGTTGCCTAGTTGTGTTTGATAACATTGTCAATATAGAAAGATGGATGTTCCCTAAACTGTGTTCGATAACATTGTCAATATAGAAATATGGATGTTGCCTAATTGTGTTCGATAACATTGTCAATATAGACATATGGATGTTGCCTAAACTGTGTTCGATAGCATTGTAAATGTAGAAAGATGGATGTTGCCTAATTGTGTTTGATAACATTGTCAATATAGAAAGATGGATGTTGCCTATATAGAAAGATGGATGTTGCCTAAACTGTGTTCGATAACATTGTCAATATAGAAAGATGGATGTTGCCTAAACTGTGTTCGATAACATTGTCAATACAGAAAGATGGATGTTGCCTAATTGTGTTCGATAACATTGTCAATATAGAAAGATGGATGTTCCCTAATTGTGTTCGATAACATTGTCAATATAGAAAGATGGTTGTTGCCTAAACTGTGTTCGATAACATTGACAATATAGAAAGATGGATGTTGCCTAAACTGTGTTCGATAACATTGTCAATATACAAAGATGGATGTTGCCTAAACTGTGTTCGATAATATTGTCAATATAGAAAGATGGATGTTGCCTAAACTGTGTTCGATAACATTGTCACTATAGAATGATGGATGTTGCCTAATTGTGTTCGATAACATTGTCACTATAGAAAGATGGATGTTGCCTAATTGTGTTCGATAACATTGTCAATATAGAAAGATGGATTTTGCCTAAACTGTGTTCGATAACATTGCCAAAATAGAAAGATGGATGTTGCCTAAACTGTGTTCGATAAAATTGTCAATATAGAAAGATGGATTTTGCCTAAACTGTGTTCGATAACATCGTCAATATAGAAAGATGGATGTTGCCTAAACTGTGTTCGATAACATTGTCAATATAGAAAGATGGATGTTGCCTAATTGTGTTCTATAACATTGTCAATATAGAAAGATGGATGTTGCCTAAACTGTGTTCGATAACATTGTCAATATAGAAAGATGGATGTTGCCTAAACTGTGTTCGATAGCATTGTCAATATAGAAAGATGGATGTTGCCTAATTGTGTTCGATATCATTGTCAATATAGAAAGATGGATGTTGCCTAAACTGTGTTCAATAACATTGTCAATATAGAAAGATTGATGTTGTCTAATTGTGTTCGATAACATTGTCAATTTATAAAGATGGATGTTGCCTAAACTGTGTTCGATAACATTGTCAATATAGAAAGATGGATGTTGCCTAAACTGTGTTCGATAACATTGTCAATATAGAAAGATTGATGTTGTCTAATTGTGTTCGATAACATTGTCAATTTATAAAGATGGATGTTGCCTAAACTGTGTTCGATAACATTGTCAATATAGAAAGATGGATGTTGCCTAAACTGTGTTCGATAACATTGTCAATATAGAAAGATGGATGTTGTCTAATTGTGTTCGATAACATTGTCAATATAGAAAGATGGATGTTTCCTAAACTGTGTTCGATGACATTGTCAATATAGAAAGATGGATGTTGCCTAAATTGTGTTCGATAACATTGTAAATATAGAAAGATGGATGTTGCCTAATTGTGTTCGATAACATTGTCAATATAGAAAGATGGATGTTGCCTAATTGTGTTCGATAACATTGTCAATATAGAAAGATGGATGTTGCCTAAACTGTGTTCGATAACATTGTCAATATAGAAAGATGGATGTTGCCTAATTATGTTCGATAACATTGTCAATATAGACATATGGATGTTGCCTAAACTGTTCGATAGCATTGTCAATGTAGAAAGATGGATATTGCCTAATTGTGTCGATAACATTGTCAATTTATAAAGATGGATGTAACATTGTCAATATAGAAAGATGGATGTTGCCTAATTGTGTTCGATAACATTGTCAATGTAGAAAGATGGATGTTGCCTAATTGTGTTCGATAACATTGTCAATATAGAAAGATGGATGTTGCCTAAACTGTGTTCGATAACATTGTCAATATAGAAATATGGATGTTGCCTAAACTGTGTTCGATAACATTGTCAATATAGAAAGATGGATGTTGCCTAATTGTGTCGATAACATTGTCAATTTATAAAGATGGATGTTGCCTAAACTGTGTTCGATAACATTGTCAATATAGAAAGATGGATGTTGCCTAATTGTGTTCGATAACATTGTCAATATAGAAATATGGATGTTGCCTAAACTGTGTTCGATAACATTGACAATATAAAAAGATGGATGTTGCCTAAACTGTTTTCGATAACATTGTCAATATAGAAAGATGGATGTTGCCTAAACTGTGTTCGATAATATTGTCAATACAGAAAGATGGATGTTGCCTAAACTGTGTTCGATAACATTGTCACTATAGAATGATGGATGTTGCCTAATTGTGTTCGATAACATTGTCACTATAGAAAGATGGATGTTGCCTAATTGTGTTCGATAACATTGTCAATATAGAAAGATGGATTTTGCCTAAACTGTGTTCGATAACATTGCCAAAATAGAAAGATGGATGTTGCCTAAACTGTGTTCGATAAAATTGTCAATATAGAAAGATGGATTTTGCCTAAACTGTGTTCGATAACATCGTCAATATAGAAAGATGGATGTTGCCTAAACTGTGTTCGATAACATTGTCAATATAGAAAGATGGATGTTGCCTAATTGTGTTCTATAACATTGTCAATATAGAAAGATGGATGTTGCCTAAACTGTGTTCGATAACATTGTCAATATAGAAAGATGGATGTTGCCTAAACTGTGTTCGATAGCATTGTCAATATAGAAAGATGGATGTTGCCTAATTGTGTTCGATATCATTGTCAATATAGAAAGATGGATGTTGCCTAAACTGTGTTCAATAACATTGTCAATATAGAAAGATTGATGTTGTCTAATTGTGTTCGATAACATTGTCAATTTATAAAGATGGATGTTGCCTAAACTGTGTTCGATAACATTGTCAATATAGAAAGATGGATGTTGCCTAAACTGTGTTCGATAACATTGTCAATATAGAAAGATTGATGTTGTCTAATTGTGTTCGATAACATTGTCAATTTATAAAGATGGATGTTGCCTAAACTGTGTTCGATAACATTGTCAATATAGAAAGATGGATGTTGCCTAAACTGTGTTCGATAACATTGTCAATATAGAAAGATGGATGTTGTCTAATTGTGTTCGATAACATTGTCAATATAGAAAGATGGATGTTTCCTAAACTGTGTTCGATGACATTGTCAATATAGAAAGATGGATGTTGCCTAAATTGTGTTCGATAACATTGTAAATATAGAAAGATGGATGTTGCCTAATTGTGTTCGATAACATTGTCAATATAGAAAGATGGATGTTGCCTAATTGTGTTCGATAACATTGTCAATATAGAAAGATGGATGTTGCCTAAACTGTGTTCGATAACATTGTCAATATAGAAAGATGGATGTTGCCTAATTATGTTCGATAACATTGTCAATATAGACATATGGATGTTGCCTAAACTGTTCGATAGCATTGTCAATGTAGAAAGATGGATGTTGCCTAATTGTGTCGATAACATTGTCAATTTATAAAGATGGATGTAACATTGTCAATATAGAAAGATGGATGTTGCCTAATTGTGTTCGATAACATTGTCAATGTAGAAAGATGGATGTTGCCTAATTGTGTTCGATAACATTGTCAATATAGAAAGATGGATGTTGCCTAAACTGTGTTCGATAACATTGTCAATATAGAAATATGGATGTTGCCTAAACTGTGTTCGATAACATTGTCAATATAGAAAGATGGATGTTGCCTAATTGTGTCGATAACATTGTCAATTTATAAAGATGGATGTTGCCTAAACTGTGTTCGATAACATTGTCAATATAGAAAGATGGATGTTGCCTAATTGTGTTCGATAACATTGTCAATATAGAAATATGGATGTTGCCTAAACTGTGTTCGATAACATTGACAATATAAAAAGATGGATGTTGCCTAAACTGTTTTCGATAACATTGTCAATATAGAAAGATGGATGTTGCCTAAACTGTGTTCGATAATATTGTCAATACAGAAAGATGGATGTTGCCTAAACTGTGTTCGATAACATTGTCACTATAGAAAGATGGATGTTGCCTAATTGTGTTCGATAACATTGTCACTATAGAAAGATGGATGTTGCCTAATTGTGTTCGATAACATTGTCAATATAGAAATATGGATGTTGCCTAAACTGTGTTCGATAACATTGCCAATATAAAAAGATGGATGTTGCCTAAACTGTGTTCGATAACATTGACAATATAGAAAGATGGATGTTGCCTAAACTGTGTTCGATAACATCGTCAATATAGAAAGATGGATGTTGCCTAAACTGTGTTCGATAACATTGTCAATATAGAAAGATGGATGTTGCCTAATTGTGTTCGATAACATTGTCAATATAGAAAGATAGATGTTGCCTAAACTGTGTTCGATAACATTGTCAATATAGAAATATGGATGTTGCCTAAACTGTGTTCGATAACATTGTCACTATAGAAAGATGGATGTTGCCTAATTGTGTTCGATAACATTGTCACTATAGAAAGATGAGTGTTGCCTAATTGTGTTCGATAACATTGTCAATATAGAAAGATGGATGTTGCCTAAACTGTGTTCGATAACATTGCCAATATAGAAAGATGGATGTTGCCTAAACTGTGTTCGATAACATTGACAATATAGAAAGATGGATGTTGCCTAAACTGTTTTCGATAACATTGTCAATATAGAAAGATGGATGTTGCCTAAACTGTGTTCGATAATATTGTCAATACAGAAAGATGGATGTTGCCTAAACTGTGTTCGATAACATTGTTACTATAGAAAGATGGATGTTGCCTAATTGTGTTCGATAACATTGTCACTATAGAAAGATGGATCTTGCCTAATTGTGTTCGATAACATTGTCAATATAGAAAGATGGATGTTGCCTAAACTGTGTTCGATAACATTGCCAATATAGAAAGATGGATGTTGCCTAAACTGTGTTCCATAAAATTGTCAATATAGAAAGATGGATGTTGCCTAAACTGTGTTCGATAACATTGTCAATATAGAAAGATGGATGTTGCCTAATTGTGTTCGATAACATTGTCAATATAGAAAGATAGATGTTGCCTAAACTGTGTTCGATAACATTGTCAATATAGAAAGATGGATGTTGCCTAATTGTGTTCGATAACATTGTCAATATAGAAAGATGGATGTTGCCTAATTGTGTTCGATAACATTGTCAATATAGAAAGATGGATGTTGCCTAAACTGTGTTCGATAACATTGTCAATATAGAAATATGGATGTTGCCTAAACTGTGTTCGATAACATTGTCAATATAGAAAGATGGATGTTGCCTAATTGTGTCGATAACATTGTCAATTTATAAAGATGGATGTTGCCTAAACTGTGTTCGATAACATTGTCAATATAGAAAGATGGATGTTGCCTAATTGTGTTCGATAACATTGTCAATATAGAAATATGGATGTTGCCTAAACTGTGTTCGATAACATTGACAATATAAAAAGATGGATGTTGCCTAAACTGTTTTCGATAACATTGTCAATATAGAAAGATGGATGTTGCCTAAACTGTGTTCGATAATATTGTCAATACAGAAAGATGGATGTTGCCTAAACTGTGTTCGATAACATTGTCACTATAGAAAGATGGATGTTGCCTAATTGTGTTCGATAACATTGTCACTATAGAAAGATGGATGTTGCCTAATTGTGTTCGATAACATTGTCAATATAGAAATATGGATGTTGCCTAAACTGTGTTCGATAACATTGCCAATATAAAAAGATGGATGTTGCCTAAACTGTGTTCGATAACATTGACAATATAGAAAGATGGATGTTGCCTAAACTGTGTTCGATAACATCGTCAATATAGAAAGATGGATGTTGCCTAAACTGTGTTCGATAACATTGTCAATATAGAAAGATGGATGTTGCCTAATTGTGTTCGATAACATTGTCAATATAGAAAGATAGATGTTGCCTAAACTGTGTTCGATAACATTGTCAATATAGAAATATGGATGTTGCCTAAACTGTGTTCGATAACATTGTCACTATAGAAAGATGGATGTTGCCTAATTGTGTTCGATAACATTGTCAATATAGAAAGATGGATGTTGCCTAAACTGTTTTCGATAACATTGTCAATATAGAAAGATGGATGTTGCCTAAACTGTGTTCGATAATATTGTCAATACAGAAAGATGGATGTTGCCTAAACTGTGTTCGATAACATTGTCACTATAGAAAGATGGATGTTGCCTAATTGTGTTCGATAACATTGTCACTATAGAAAGATGAGTGTTGCCTAATTGTGTTCGATAACATTGTCAATATAGAAAGATGGATGTTGCCTAAACTGTGTTCGATAACATTGCCAATATAGAAAGATGGATGTTGCCTAAACTGTGTTCGATAACATTGACAATATAGAAAGATGGATGTTGCCTAAACTGTTTTCGATAACATTGTCAATATAGAAAGATGGATGTTGCCTAAACTGTGTTCGATATATTATCAATACAGAAAGATGGATGTTGCCTAAACTGTGTTCGATAACATTGTTACTATAGAAAGATGGATGTTGCCTAATTGTGTTCGATAACATTGTCACTATAGAAAGATGGATCTTGCCTAATTGTGTTCGATAACATTGTCAATATAGAAAGATGGATGTTGCCTAAACTGTGTTCGATAACATTGCCAATATAGAAAGATGGATGTTGCCTAAACTGTGTTCCATAAAATTGTCAATATAGAAAGATGGATGTTGCCTAAACTGTGTTCGATAACATTGTCAATATAGAAAGATGGATGTTGCCTAATTGTGTTCGATAACATTGTCAATATAGAAAGATAGATGTTGCCTAAACTGTGTTCGATAACATTGTCAATATAGAAAGATGGATGTTGCCTAAACTGTGTTCGATAACATTGACAATATAGAAAGATGGATGTTGCCTAAACTGTGTTCGATAACATCGTCAATATAGAAAGATGGATGTTGCCTAAACTGTGTTCGATAACATTGTCAATATAGAAAGATGGATGTTGCCTAATTGTGTTCGATAACATTGTCAATATAGAAAGATAGATGTTGCCTAAACTGTGTTCGATAACATTGTCAATATAGAAATATGGATGTTGCCTAAACTGTGTTCGATAACATTGTCACTATAGAAAGATGGATGTTGCCTAATTGTGTTCGATAACATTGTCACTATAGAAAGATGAGTGTTGCCTAATTGTGTTCGATAACATTGTCAATATAGAAAGATGGATGTTGCCTAAACTGTGTTCGATAACATTGCCAATATAGAAAGATGGATGTTGCCTAAACTGTGTTCGATAACATTGACAATATAGAAAGATGGATGTTGCCTAAACTGTTTTCGATAACATTGTCAATATAGAAAGATGGATGTTGCCTAAACTGTGTTCGATAATATTGTCAATACAGAAAGATGGATGTTGCCTAAACTGTGTTCGATAACATTGTTACTATAGAAAGATGGATGTTGCCTAATTGTGTTCGATAACATTGTCACTATAGAAAGATGGATCTTGCCTAATTGTGTTCGATAACATTGTCAATATAGAAAGATGGATGTTGCCTAAACTGTGTTCGATAACATTGCCAATATAGAAAGATGGATGTTGCCTAAACTGTGTTCCATAAAATTGTCAATATAGAAAGATGGATGTTGCCTAAACTGTGTTCGATAACATTGTCAATATAGAAAGATGGATGTTGCCTAATTGTGTTCGATAACATTGTCAATATAGAAAGATAGATGTTGCCTAAACTGTGTTCGATAACATTGTCAATATAGAAAGATGGATGTTGCCTAATTGTGTTCGATAACATTGTCAATATAGAAAGATGGATGTTGCCTAATTGTGTTCGATAACATTGTCAATATAGAAAGATGGATGTTGCCTAAACTGTGTTCGATAACATTGTCAATATAGAAATATGGATGTTGCCTAAACTGTGTTCGATAACATTGTCAATATAGAAAGATGGATGTTGCCTAATTGTGTCGATAACATTGTCAATTTATAAAGATGGATGTTGCCTAAACTGTGTTCGATAACATTGTCAATATAGAAAGATGGATGTTGCCTAATTGTGTTCGATAACATTGTCAATATAGAAATATGGATGTTGCCTAAACTGTGTTCGATAACATTGACAATATAAAAAGATGGATGTTGCCTAAACTGTTTTCGATAACATTGTCAATATAGAAAGATGGATGTTGCCTAAACTGTGTTCGATAATATTGTCAATACAGAAAGATGGATGTTGCCTAAACTGTGTTCGATAACATTGTCACTATAGAAAGATGGATGTTGCCTAATTGTGTTCGATAACATTGTCACTATAGAAAGATGAATGTTGCCTAATTGTGTTCGATAACATTGTCAATATAGAAATATGGATGTTGCCTAAACTGTGTTCGATAACATTGCCAATATAAAAAGATGGATGTTGCCTAAACTGTGTTCGATAACATTGACAATATAGAAAGATGGATGTTGCCTAAACTGTGTTCGATAACATCGTCAATATAGAAAGATGGATGTTGCCTAAACTGTGTTCGATAACATTGTCAATATAGAAAGATGGATGTTGCCTAATTGTGTTCGATAACATTGTCAATATAGAAAGATAGATGTTGCCTAAACTGTGTTCGATAACATTGTCAATATAGAAATATGGATGTTGCCTAAACTGTGTTCGATAACATTGTCACTATAGAAAGATGGATGTTGCCTAATTGTGTTCGATAACATTGTCAATATAGAAAGATGGATGTTGCCTAAACTGTTTTCGATAACATTGTCAATATAGAAAGATGGATGTTGCCTAAACTGTGTTCGATAATATTGTCAATACAGAAAGATGGATGTTGCCTAAACTGTGTTCGATAACATTGTCACTATAGAAAGATGGATGTTGCCTAATTGTGTTCGATAACATTGTCACTATAGAAAGATGAGTGTTGCCTAATTGTGTTCGATAACATTGTCAATATAGAAAGATGGATGTTGCCTAAACTGTGTTCGATAACATTGCCAATATAGAAAGATGGATGTTGCCTAAACTGTGTTCGATAACATTGACAATATAGAAAGATGGATGTTGCCTAAACTGTTTTCGATAACATTGTCAATATAGAAAGATGGATGTTGCCTAAACTGTGTTCGATAATATTGTCAATACAGAAAGATGGATGTTGCCTAAACTGTGTTCGATAACATTGTTACTATAGAAAGATGGATGTTGCCTAATTGTGTTCGATAACATTGTCACTATAGAAAGATGGATCTTGCCTAATTGTGTTCGATAACATTGTCAATATAGAAAGATGGATGTTGCCTAAACTGTGTTCGATAACATTGCCAATATAGAAAGATGGATGTTGCCTAAACTGTGTTCCATAAAATTGTCAATATAGAAAGATGGATGTTGCCTAAACTGTGTTCGATAACATTGTCAATATAGAAAGATGGATGTTGCCTAATTGTGTTCGATAACATTGTCAATATAGAAAGATAGATGTTGCCTAAACTGTGTTCGATAACATTGTCAATATAGAAAGATGGATGTTGCCTAAACTGTGTTCGATAGCATTGTCAATATAGAAAGATGGATGTTGCCTAAACTGTGTTCGATAACATTGTCAATATAGAAAGATGGATGTTGCCTAAACTGTGTTCGATAACATTGTCAATACAGAAAGATGGATGTTGCCTAATTGTGTTCGATAACATTGTCAATATAGAAAGATGGATGGTGCCTAATTGTGTTCGATATCATTGTCAATATAGAAAGATGGATGTAGCCTAAACTGTGTTCGATAACATTGTCAATATAGAAAGATGGATGTTGCCTAATTGTGTTCGATAACATTGTCAATATAGAAAGATGGATGTTGCCTAATTGTGTTCGATAAAATTGTCAATATAGAAAGATGGATGTTGCCTAATTGTGTTCGATAACATTGTCAATATAGAAAGATAGATGTTGCCTAAACTGTGTTCGATAACATTGTCAATATAGAAAGATGGATGTTGCCTAAACTGTGTTCGATAGCATTGTCAATATAGAAAGATGGATGTTGCCTAAACTGTGTTCGATAACATTGTCAATATAGAAAGATGGATGTTGCCTAAACTGTGTTCGATAACATTGTCAATACAGAAAGGTGGATGTTGCCTAATTGTGTTCGATAACATTGTCAATATAGAAAGATGGATGTTGCCTAATTGTGTTCGATATCATTGTCAATATAGAAAGATGGATGTTGCCTAAACTGTGTTCGATAACATTGTCAATATAGAAAGATGGATGTTGCCTAATTGTGTTCGATAACATTGTCAATATAGAAAGATGGATGTTGCCTAATTGTGTTCGATATCATTGTCAATATAGAAAGATGGATGTTGCCTAAACTGTGTTCGATAACATTGACAATATAGAAAGATGGATGTTGCCTAAACTGTGTTCGATAATATTGTCAATATAGAAAGATGGATGTTGCCTAAACTGTGTTCGATAACATTGTCACTATAGAAAGGTGGAATTTGCCTAATTGTGTTCGATAACATTGTCACTATAGAAAGATGGATGTTGCCTAATTGTGTTCGATAACATTGTCAATATAGAAAGATGGATTTTGCCTAAACTGTGTTCGATAACATTGCCAATATAGAAAGATGGATGTTGCCTAAACTGTGTTCGATAAAATTGTCAATATAGAAAGATGGATTTTGCCTAAACTGTGTTTGATAACATCGTCAATATAGAAAGATGGATGTTGCCTAAACTGTGTTCGATAACATTGTCAATACAGGAAGATGGATGTTGCCTAATTGTGTTAGATAACATTGTCTATAGAAAGATGGATGTTGCCTAATTGTGTTCGATAACGTCAATATAGAAAGATGGATGTTGCCTAAACTGTGTTCGATAACTTTGACAATATAGAAAGATGGAAGTTGCCTAAACTGTGTTCGATAATATTGTCAATATAGAAAGATGGATGTTGCCTAATTGTGTTCGATAACATTGTCAATATAGAAAGATGGATGTTGCCTAAACTGTGTTCGATAACATTGTCAATATAGAAAGATGGATGTTGCCTAAACTGTGTTCGATAACATTGTCAATACAGAAAGATGGATGTTGCCTAGTTGTTTTCGATAACATTGTCAATATAGAAAGATGGATGTTCCCTAAACTGTGTTCTATAACATTGTCAATACAGAAAGATGGATGTTGCCTAGTTGTGTTTGATAACATTGTCAATATAGAAAGATGGATGTTCCCTAAACTGTGTTCGATAACATTGTCAATATAGAAATATGGATGTTGCCTAATTGTGTTCGATAACATTGTCAATATAGACATATGGATGTTGCCTAAACTGTGTTCGATAGCATTGTAAATGTAGAAAGATGGATGTTGCCTAATTGTGTTTGATAACATTGTCAATATAGAAAGATGGATGTTGCCTATATAGAAAGATGGATGTTGCCTAAACTGTGTTCGATAACATTGTCAATATAGAAAGATGGATGTTGCCTAAACTGTGTTCGATAACATTGTCAATACAGAAAGATGGATGTTGCCTAATTGTGTTCGATAACATTGTCAATATAGAAAGATGGATGTTCCCTAATTGTGTTCGATAACATTGTCAATATAGAAAGATGGTTGTTGCCTAAACTGTGTTCGATAACATTGACAATATAGAAAGATGGATGTTGCCTAAACTGTGTTCGATAACATTGTCAATATAGAAAGATGGATGTTGCCTAAACTGTGTTCGATAATATTGTCAATATAGAAAGATGGATGTTGCCTAAACTGTGTTCGATAACATTGTCACTATAGAATGATGGATGTTGCCTAATTGTGTTCGATAACATTGTCAATATAGAAAGATGGATGTTGCCTAATTGTGTTCGATAACATTGTCAATATAGAAAGATGGATGTTGCCTAAATTGTGTTCGATAACATTGTCAATATAGAAAGATGGATGTTGCCTAATTGTGTTCGATAACATTGTCAATTTATAAAGATCGATGTTGCCTAAACTGTGTTCGATATCATTGTCAATATAGAAAGATGGATGTTGCCTAATTGTGTTCGATAACATTGTCAATATAGAAAGATGGATGTTGCCTAAATTGTGTTCGATAACATTGTCAATATAGAAAGATGGATGTTGCCTAATTGTGTTCGATAACATTGTCAATGTAGAAAGATGGATGTTGCCTAATTGTGTTCGATAACATTGTCAATATAGAAATATGGATGTTGCCTAATTGTGTTCGATAACATTGTCAATATAGAAAGATGGATGTTGCCTAAATTGTGTTTGATAACATTGTCAATATAGAAAGATGGATGTTGCCTAATTGTGTTCGATAACATTGTCAATATAGAAAAATGGATGTTGCCTAATTGTGTTCGATAACATTGTCAATATAGAAAGATGGATGTTGCCTAAACTGTGTTCGATAACATTGTCAATATAGAAAGATGGATGTTGCCTAAACTGTGTTCGATAACATTGTCAATATAGAAAGATGGATGTTGCCTAAACTGTGTTCGATAACATTGACAATATAGAAAGATGGATGTTGCCTCAACTGTGTTCGATAACATTGTCAGTTAAGGCAACATCCATCTTTATAAATTGTGTTCGATAACATTGTCAATATAGAAAGATGGATGTTGCCTAATTGTGTTCGATAACATTGTCAATATAGAAAGATGGATGTTGCCTAATTGTGTTCGATAACATTGTCAATATAGAAAAATGGATGTTGCCTAAATTGTGTTCGATAACATTGTCAATATAGAAAGATGGATGTTGCCTAATTGTGTTCGATAACATTGTCAATTTATAAAGATGGATGTTGCCTAAACTGTGTTCGATAACATTGTCAATTAAGAAAGATGGATGTTGCCTAATTGTGTTCGATAACATTGTCAATATGTAAAGATGGATGTTGCCTAAACTGTGTTCGATATCATTGTCAATATAGAAAGATGGATGTTGCCTAATTGTGTTCGATAACATTGTCAATATAGAAAGATGGATGTTGCCTAATTGTGTTCGATAACATTGTCAATATAGAAAGATGGATGTTGCCTAAATTGTGTTCGATAACATTGTCAATATAGAAAGATGGATGTTGCCTAATTGTGTTCGATAACATTGTCAATATAGAAAGATGGATGTTGCCTAATTGTGTTCGATTACATTGTCAATACAGAAAGATGGATGTTGCCTAAACTGTGTTCGATAACATTGTCAATATAGAAAGATGGAAGTTGCCTTAACTGTATTCGATAACATTGTCAATATAGAAAGATGGATGTTGCCTAAACTGTGTTCGATAACATTGTCAGTATAAAAAGATGGATGTTGCCTTATTGTGTTCGATAATATTGTCAATATAGAAAGATGGATGTTGCCTAATTGTGTTCGATAACATTGTCAATATAGAAAGATTGATGTTGCCTAATTGTGTTCGATAACATTGTCAATATAGAAAGATGGATGTTGCCTAATTGTGTTCGATAACATTGTCAATATAGAAAGATGGATGTTGCCTAAATTGTGTTCGATAACATTGTCAATATAGAAAGATGGATGTTGCCTAATTGTGTTCGATAACATTGTCAATTTATAAAGATGGATGTTGCCTAAACTGTGTTCGATAACATTGTCAATTAAGAAAGATGGATGTTGCCTAATTGTGTTCGATAACATTGTCAATATAGAAAGATGGATGGTGCCTAATTGTGTTCGATATCATTGTCAATATAGAAAGATGGATGTTGCCTAAACTGTGTTCGATAACATTGTCAATATAGAAAGATGGATGTTGCCTAATTGTGTTCGATAACATTGTCAATATAGAAAGATGGATGTTGCCTAATTGTGTTCGATAAAATTGTCAATATAGAAAGATGGATGTTGCCTAATTGTGTTCGATAACATTGTCAATATAGAAAGATAGATGTTGCCTAAACTGTGTTCGATAACATTGTCAATATAGAAAGATGGATGTTGCCTAAACTGTGTTCGATAGCATTGTCAATATAGAAAGATGGATGTTGCCTAAACTGTGTTCGATAACATTGTCAATATAGAAAGATGGATGTTGCCTAAACTGTGTTCGATAACATTGTCAATACAGAAAGGTGGATGTTGCCTAATTGTGTTCGATAACATTGTCAATATAGAAAGATGGATGTTGCCTAATTGTGTTCGATATCATTGTCAATATAGAAAGATGGATGTTGCCTAAACTGTGTTCGATAACATTGTCAATATAGAAAGATGGATGTTGCCTAATTGTGTTCGATAACATTGTCAATATAGAAAGATGGATGTTGCCTAATTGTGTTCGATATCATTGTCAATATAGAAAGATGGATGTTGCCTAAACTGTGTTCGATAACATTGACAATATAGAAAGATGGATGTTGCCTAAACTGTGTTCGATAACATTGTCACTATAGAAAGGTGGATTTTGCCTAATTGTGTTCGATAACATTGTCACTATAGAAAGATGGATGTTGCCTAATTGTGTTCGATAACATTGTCAATATAGAAAGATGGATTTTGCCTAAACTGTGTTCGATAACATTGCCAATATAGAAAGATGGATGTTGCCTAAACTGTGTTCGATAAAATTGTCAATATAGAAAGATGGATTTTGCCTAAACTGTGTTTGATAACATCGTCAATATAGAAAGATGGATGTTGCCTAAACTGTGTTCGATAACATTGTCAATATAGAAAGATGGATGTAGCCTAAACTGTGTTCGATAACATTGTCAATACAGGAAGATGGATGTTGCCTAATTGTGTTAGATAACATTGTCTATAGAAAGATGGATGTTGCCTAATTGTGTTCGATAACGTCAATATAGAAAGATGGATGTTGCCTAAACTGTGTTCGATAACTTTGACAATATAGAAAGATGGAAGTTGCCTAAACTGTGTTCGATAATATTGTCAATATAGAAAGATGGATGTTGCCTAATTGTGTTCGATAACATTGTCAATATAGAAAGATGGATGTTGCCTAAACTGTGTTCGATAACATTGTCAATATAGAAAGATGGATGTTGCCTAAACTGTGTTCGATAACATTGTCAATACAGAAAGATGGATGTTGCCTAGTTGTTTTCGATAACATTGTCAATATAGAAAGATGGATGTTCCCTAAACTGTGTTCGATAACATTGTCAATACAGAAAGATGGATGTTGCCTAGTTGTGTTTGATAACATTGTCAATATAGAAAGATGGATGTTCCCTAAACTGTGTTCGATAACATTGTCAATATAGAAATATGGATGTTGCCTAATTGTGTTCGATAACATTGTCAATATAGACATATGGATGTTGCCTAAACTGTGTTCGATAGCATTGTAAATGTAGAAAGATGGATGTTGCCTAATTGTGTTTGATAACATTGTCAATATAGAAAGATGGATGTTGCCTATATAGAAAGATGGATGTTGCCTAAACTGTGTTCGATAACATTGTCAATATAGAAAGATGGATGTTGCCTAAACTGTGTTCGATAACATTGTCAATACAGAAAGATGGATGTTGCCTAATTGTGTTCGATAACATTGTCAATATAGAAAGATGGATGTTCCCTAATTGTGTTCGATAACATTGTCAATATAGAAAGATGGTTGTTGCCTAAACTGTGTTCGATAACATTGACAATATAGAAAGATGGATGTTGCCTAAACTGTGTTCGATAACATTGTCAATATAGAAAGATGGATGTTGCCTAAACTGTGTTCGATAATATTGTCAATATAGAAAGATGGATGTTGCCTAAACTGTGTTCGATAACATTGTCACTATAGAATGATGGATGTTGCCTAATTGTGTTCGATAACATTGTCACTATAGAAAGATGGATGTTGCCTAATTGTGTTCGATAACATTGTCAATATAGAAAGATGGATTTTGCCTAAACTGTGTTCGATAACATTGCCAAAATAGAAAGATGGATGTTGCCTAAACTGTGTTCGATAAAATTGTCAATATAGAAAGATGGATTTTGCCTAAACTGTGTTCGATAACATCGTCAATATAGAAAGATGGATGTTGCCTAAACTGTGTTCGATAACATTGTCAATATAGAAAGATGGATGTTGCCTAATTGTGTTCTATAACATTGTCAATATAGAAAGATGGATGTTGCCTAAACTGTGTTCGATAACATTGTCAATATAGAAAGATGGATGTTGCCTAAACTGTGTTCGATAGCATTGTCAATATAGAAAGATGGATGTTGCCTAATTGTGTTCGATATCATTGTCAATATAGAAAGATGGATGTTGCCTAAACTGTGTTCAATAACATTGTCAATATAGAAAGATTGATGTTGTCTAATTGTGTTCGATAACATTGTCAATTTATAAAGATGGATGTTGCCTAAACTGTGTTCGATAACATTGTCAATATAGAAAGATGGATGTTGCCTAAACTGTGTTCGATAACATTGTCAATATAGAAAGATTGATGTTGTCTAATTGTGTTCGATAACATTGTCAATTTATAAAGATGGATGTTGCCTAAACTGTGTTCGATAACATTGTCAATATAGAAAGATGGATGTTGCCTAAACTGTGTTCGATAACATTGTCAATATAGAAAGATGGATGTTGTCTAATTGTGTTCGATAACATTGTCAATATAGAAAGATGGATGTTTCCTAAACTGTGTTCGATGACATTGTCAATATAGAAAGATGGATGTTGCCTAAATTGTGTTCGATAACATTGTAAATATAGAAAGATGGATGTTGCCTAATTGTGTTCGATAACATTGTCAATATAGAAAGATAGATGTTGCCTAATTGTGTTCGATAACATTGTCAATATAGAAAGATGGATGTTGCCTAAACTGTGTTCGATAACATTGTCAATATAGAAAGATGGATGTTGCCTAATTATGTTCGATAACATTGTCAATATAGACATATGGATGTTGCCTAAACTGTGTTCGATAACATTGTCAATACAGAAAGGTGGATGTTGCCTAATTGTGTTCGATAACATTGTCAATATAGAAAGATGGATGTTGCCTAATTGTGTTCGATATCATTGTCAATATAGAAAGATGGATGTTGCCTAAACTGTGTTCGATAACATTGTCAATATAGAAAGATGGATGTTGCCTAATTGTGTTCGATAACATTGTCACTATAGAAAGATGGATGTTGCCTAATTGTGTTCGATAACATTGTCAATATAGAAATATGGATGTTGCCTAAACTGTGTTCGATAACATTGCCAATATAAAAAGATGGATGTTGCCTAAACTGTGTTCGATAACATTGACAATATAGAAAGATGGATGTTGCCTAAACTGTGTTCGATAACATCGTCAATATAGAAAGATGGATGTTGCCTAAACTGTGTTCGATAACATTGTCAATATAGAAAGATGGATGTTGCCTAATTGTGTTCGATAACATTGTCAATATAGAAAGATAGATGTTGCCTAAACTGTGTTCGATAACATTGTCAATATAGAAATATGGATGTTGCCTAAACTGTGTTCGATAACATTGTCACTATAGAAAGATGGATGTTGCCTAATTGTGTTCGATAACATTGTCAATATAGAAAGATGGATGTTGCCTAAACTGTTTTCGATAACATTGTCAATATAGAAAGATGGATGTTGCCTAAACTGTGTTCGATAATATTGTCAATATAGAAAGATGGATGTTGCCTAAACTGTGTTCGATAACATTGTCACTATAGAAAGATGGATGTTGCCTAATTGTGTTCGATAACATTGTCACTATAGAAAGATGAGTGTTGCCTAATTGTGTTCGATAACATTGTCAATATAGAAAGATGGATGTTGCCTAAACTGTGTTCGATAACATTGCCAATATAGAAAGATGGATGTTGCCTAAACTTTGTTCGATAACATTGACAATATAGAAAGATGGATGTTGCCTAAACTGTTTTCGATAACATTGTCAATATAGAAAGATGGATGTTGCCTAAACTGTGTTCGATAATATTGTCAATACAGAAAGATGGATGTTGCCTAAACTGTGTTCGATAACATTGTTACTATAGAAAGATGGATGTTGCCTAATTGTGTTCGATAACATTGTCACTATAGAAAGATGGATCTTGCCTAATTGTGTTCGATAACATTGTCAATATAGAAAGATGGATGTTGCCTAAACTGTGTTCGATAACATTGCCAATATAGAAAGATGGATGTTGCCTAAACTGTGTTCCATAAAATTGTCAATATAGAAAGATGGATGTTGCCTAAACTGTGTTCGATAACATTGTCAATATAGAAAGATGGATGTTGCCTAATTGTGTTCGATAACATTGTCAATATAGAAAGATAGATGTTGCCTAAACTGTGTTCGATAACATTGTCAATATAGAAAGATGGATGTTGCCTAAACTGTGTTCGATAGCATTGTCAATATAGAAAGATGGATGTTGCCTAAACTGTGTTCGATAACATTGTCAATATAGAAAGATGGATGTTGCCTAAACTGTGTTCGATAACATTGTCAATACAGAAAGATGGATGTTGCCTAATTGTGTTCGATAACATTGTCAATATAGAAAGATGGATGATGCCTAATTGTGTTCGATATCATTGTCAATATAGAAAGATGGATGTTGCCTAAACTGTGTTCGATAACATTGTCAATATAGAAAGATGGATGTTGCCTAATTGTGTTCGATAACATTGTCAATATAGAAAGATGGATGTTGCCTAATTGTGTTCGATAAAATTGTCAATATAGAAAGATGGATGTTGCCTAATTGTGTTCGATAACATTGTCAATATAGAAAGATAGATGTTGCCTAAACTGTGTTCGATAACATTGTCAATATAGAAAGATGGATGTTGCCTAAACTGTGTTCGATAGCATTGTCAATATAGAAAGATGGATGTTGCCTAAACTGTGTTCGATAACATTGTCAATATAGAAAGATGGATGTTGCCTAAACTGTGTTCGATAACATTGTCAATACAGAAAGGTGGATGTTGCCTAATTGTGTTCGATAACATTGTCAATATAGAAAGATGGATGTTGCCTAATTGTGTTCGATATCATTGTCAATATAGAAAGATGGATGTTGCCTAAACTGTGTTCGATAACATTGTCAATATAGAAAGATGGATGTTGCCTAATTGTGTTCGATAACATTGTCAATATAGAAAGATGGATGTTGCCTAATTGTGTTCGATATCATTGTCAATATAGAAAGATGGATGTTGCCTAAACTGTGTTCGATAACATTGACAATATAGAAAGATGGATGTTGCCTAAACTGTGTTCAATAACATTGTCAATATAGAAAGATGGATGTTGCCTAAACTGTGTTCGATAATATTGTCAATATAGAAAGATGGATGTTGCCTAAACTGTGTTCGATAACATTGTCACTATAGAAAGGTGGATTTTGCCTAATTGTGTTCGATAACATTGTCACTATAGAAAGATGGATGTTGCCTAATTGTGTTCGATAACATTGTCAATATAGAAAGATGGATTTTGCCTAAACTGTGTTCGATAACATTGCCAATATAGAAAGATGGATGTTGCCTAAACTGTGTTCGATAACATTGTCACTATAGAAAGATGGATGTTGCCTAATTGTGTTCGATAACATTGTCAATATAGAAAGATGGATTTTGCCTAAACTGTGTTCGATAACATTGCCAATATAGAAAGATGGATGTTGCCTAAACTGTGTTCGATAAAATTGTCAATATAGAAAGATGGATTTTGCCTAAACTGTGTTTGATAACATCGTCAATATAGAAAGATGGATGTTGCCTAAACTGTGTTCGATAACATTGTCAATATAGAAAGATGGATGTATCCTAAACTGTGTTCGATAACATTGTCAATACAGGAAGATGGATGTTGCCTAATTGTGTTAGATAACATTGTCTATAGAAAGATGGATGTTGCCTAATTGTGTTCGATAACGTCAATATAGAAAGATGGATGTTGCCTAAACTGTGTTCGATAACTTTGACAATATAGAAAGATGGAAGTTGCCTAAACTGTGTTCGATAATATTGTCAATATAGAAAGATGGATGTTGCCTAATTGTGTTCGATAACATTGTCAATATAGAAAGATGGATGTTGCCTAAACTGTGTTCGATAACATTGTCAATATAGAAAGATGGATGTTGCCTAAACTGTGTTCGATAACATTGTCAATACAGAAAGATGGATGTTGCCTAGTTGTTTTCGATAACATTGTCAATATAGAAAGATGGATGTTCCCTAAACTGTGTTCGATAACATTGTCAATACAGAAAGATGGATGTTGCCTAGTTGTGTTTGATAACATTGTCAATATAGAAAGATGGATGTTCCCTAAACTGTGTTCGATAACATTGTCAATATAGAAATATGGATGTTGCCTAATTGTGTTCGATAACATTGTCAATATAGACATATGGATGTTGCCTAAACTGTGTTCGATAGCATTGTAAATGTAGAAAGATGGATGTTGCCTAATTGTGTTTGATAACATTGTCAATATAGAAAGATGGATGTTGCCTATATAGAAAGATGGATGTTGCCTAAACTGTGTTCGATAACATTGTCAATATAGAAAGATGGATGTTGCCTAAACTGTGTTCGATAACATTGTCAATACAGAAAGATGGATGTTGCCTAATTGTGTTCGATAACATTGTCAATATAGAAAGATGGATGTTCCCTAATTGTGTTCGATAACATTGTCAATATAGAAAGATGGTTGTTGCCTAAACTGTGTTCGATAACATTGACAATATAGAAAGATGGATGTTGCCTAAACTGTGTTCGATAACATTGTCAATATAGAAAGATGGATGTTGCCTAAACTGTGTTCGATAATATTGTCAATATAGAAAGATGGATGTTGCCTAAACTGTGTTCGATAACATTGTCACTATAGAATGATGGATGTTGCCTAATTGTGTTCGATAACATTGTCAATATAGAAAGATGGATGTTGCCTAATTGTGTTCGATAACATTGTCAATATAGAAAGATGGATGTTGCCTAAATTGTGTTCGATAACATTGTCAATATAGAAAGATGGATGTTGCCTAATTGTGTTCGATAACATTGTCAATTTATAAAGATGGATGTTGCCTAAACTGTGTTCGATATCATTGTCAATATAGAAAGATGGATGTTGCCTAATTGTGTTCGATAACATTGTCAATATAGAAAGATGGATGTTGCCTAAATTGTGTTCGATAACATTGTCAATATAGAAAGATGGATGTTGCCTAATTGTGTTCGATAACATTGTCAATGTAGAAAGATGGATGTTGCCTAATTGTGTTCGATAACATTGTCAATATAGAAATATGGATGTTGCCTAATTGTGTTCGATAACATTGTCAATATAGAAAGATGGATGTTGCCTAAATTGTGTTTGATAACATTGTCAATATAGAAAGATGGATGTTGCCTAATTGTGTTCGATAACATTGTCAATATAGAAAAATGGATGTTGCCTAATTGTGTTCGATAACATTGTCAATATAGAAAGATGGATGTTGCCTAAACTGTGTTCGATAACATTGTCAATATAGAAAGATGGATGTTGCCTAAACTGTGTTCGATAACATTGTCAATATAGAAAGATGGATGTTGCCTAAACTGTGTTCGATAACATTGACAATATAGAAAGATGGATGTTGCCTCAACTGTGTTCGATAACATTGTCAGTTTAGGCAACATCCATCTTTATAAATTGTGTTCGATAACATTGTCAATATAGAAAGATGGATGTTGCCTAATTGTGTTCGATAACATTGTCAATATAGAAAGATGGATGTTGCCTAATTGTGTTCGATAACATTGTCAATATAGAAAAATGGATGTTGCCTAAATTGTGTTCGATAACATTGTCAATATAGAAAGATGGATGTTGCCTAATTGTGTTCGATAACATTGTCAATTTATAAAGATGGATGTTGCCTAAACTGTGTTCGATAACATTGTCAATTAAGAAAGATGGATGTTGCCTAATTGTGTTCGATAACATTGTCAATATGTAAAGATGGATGTTGCCTAAACTGTGTTCGATATCATTGTCAATATAGAAAGATGGATGTTGCCTAATTGTGTTCGATAACATTGTCAATATAGAAAGATGGATGTTGCCTAATTGTGTTCGATAACATTGTCAATATAGAAAGATGGATGTTGCCTAAATTGTGGTCGATAACATTGTCAATGTAGAAAGATGGATGTTGCCTAATTGTGTTCGATAACATTGTCAATATAGAAAGATGGATGTTGCCTAATTGTGTTCGATTACATTGTCAATACAGAAAGATGGATGTTGCCTAAACTGTGTTCGATAACATTGTCAATATAGAAAGATGGAAGTTGCCTTAACTGTATTCGATAACATTGTCAATATAGAAAGATGGATGTTGCCTAAACTGTGTTCGATAACATTGTCAGTATAAAAAGATGGATGTTGCCTTATTGTGTTCGATAATATTGTCAATATAGAAAGATGGATGTTGCCTAATTGTGTTCGATAACATTGTCAATATAGAAAGATGGATGTTGCCTAATTGTGTTCGATAACATTGTCAATATAGAAAGATGGATGTTGCCTAATTGTGTTCGATAACATTGTCAATATAGAAAGATGGATGTTGCCTAAATTGTGTTCGATAACATTGTCAATATAGAAAGATGGATGTTGCCTAATTGTGTTCGATAACATTGTCAATTTATAAAGATGGATGTTGCCTAAACTGTGTTCGATAACATTGTCAATTAAGAAAGATGGATGTTGCCTAATTGTGTTCGATAACATTGTCAATATGTAAAGATGGATGTTGCCTAAACTGTGTTCGATATCATTGTCAATATAGAAAGATGGATGTTGCCTAATTGTGTTCGATAACATTGTCAATATAGAAAGATGGATGTTGCCTAATTGTGTTCGATAACATTGTCAATATAGAAAGATGGATGTTGCCTAAATTGTGTTCGATAACATTGTCAATATAGAAAGATGGATGTTGCCTAATTGTGTTCGATAACATTGTCAATATAGAAAGATGGATGTTGCCTAATTGTGTTCGATTACATTGTCAATATAGAAAGATGGATGTTGCCTAAACTGTGTTCGATAACATTGTCAATATAGAAAGATGGATGTTGCCTAAACTGTGTTCGATAACATTGTCAGTATAAAAAGATGGATGTTGCCTTAACTGTGTTCGATAACATTGTCAATATAGAAAGAAGGATGTTGCCTAAACTGTGTTCGATAACATTGTCAGTATAGAAAGATGGATGTTGCCTAATTGTGTTCGATAACATTGTAAATATAGAAAGATGGATGTTCCCTGAACTGTGTTCGATAACATTGTCAATATAGAAAGATGTATGTTGCCTAAACTGTGTTCGATAACATTGTCAATATAGAAAGATGGATGTAACATTGTCAATATAGAAAGATTGATGTTGCCTAATTGTGTTCGATAACATTGTCAATAGAGAAAGATGGATGTTGCCTAAACTGTGTTTGATAACATTGTCAATATAGAAAGATGGAAGTTGCCTTAACTGTGTTCGATAACATTGTCAATATAGAAAGATGGATGTTGCCTAAACTGTGTTCGATAACATTGTCAATATAGAAAGATGGATGTTGCCTAATTGTGTTCCATAACATTGTAAATATAGAAAGATGGATGTTGCCTGAACTGTGTTCGATAACATTGTCAATATAGAAAGATGGATGTTGCCTAAACTGTGTTCGATAACATTGTCAATATAGAAAGATGGATGTTGCCTAAACTGTGTTCGATAACATTGTCAATATAGAAAGATGGATGTTGCCTAATTGTGTTCGATAACATTGTCAATATAGAAAGATGGATGTTGCCTAATTGTGTTCGATAACATTGTCAATATAGAAAGATGGATGTTGCCTAAACTGTGTTCGATAACATTGTCAATATAGAAAGATGGATGTTGCCTAACTGTGTTCAATAACATTGTCAATATAGAAAGATAGATGTTGCCTAAACTGTGTTCGATAACATTGTCAATATAGAAAGATGGATGTTGCCTAATTTGTGTTCGATAACATTGTCAATATAGAAAGATGGATGTTGCCTAAACTGTGTTCGATAACATTGACAATATAGAAAGATGGAAGTTACCTAAACTGTGTTCGATAACATTGTCAATATAGAAAGATGGATGTTGCCTAATTGTGTTCGATAACATTGTCAATATAGAAAGATGGATGTTGCCTAAACTGTGTTCGATAACATTGTCAATATAGAAAGATGGATGTTGCCTAAACTGTGTTCGATAACATTGTCAATACAGAAAGATGGATGTTGCCTAGTTGTGTTCGATAACATTGTCAATATAGAAAGATGGATGTTGCCTAATTGTGTTCGATAACATTGTCAATATAGAAAAATAGATGTTGCCTAAACTGTGTTCGATAACATTGTCAATATAGAAAGATGGATGTTGCCTAATTGTGTTCGATAACATTGTCAATATAGACATATGGATGTTGCCTAAACTGTGTTCGATAGCATTGTCAATATAGAAATATGGATGTTGCCTAAACTGTGTTCGATAACATTGTCAATATAGAAAGATGGATGTTGCCTAATTGTGTCGATAACATTGTCAATTTATAAAGATGGATGTTGCCTAAACTGTGTTCGATAACATTGTCAATATAGAAAGATGGATGTTGCCTAATTGTGTTCGATAACATTGTCAATATAGAAATATGGATGTTGCCTAAACTGTGTTCGATAACATTGACAATATAAAAAGATGGATGTTGCCTAAACTATTTTCGATAACATTGTCAATATAGAAAGATGGATGTTGCCTAAACTGTGTTCGATAATATTGTCAATACAGAAAGATGGATGTTGCCTAAACTGTGTTCGATAACATTGTCACTATAGAAAGATGGATGTTGCCTAATTGTGTTCGATAACATTGTCACTATAGAAAGATGGATGTTGCCTAATTGTGTTCGATAACATTGTCAATATAGAAATATGGATGTTGCCTAAACTGTGTTCGATAACATTGCCAATATAAAAAGATGGATGTTGCCTAAACTGTGTTCGATAACATTGACAATATAGAAAGATGGATGTTGCCTAAACTGTGTTCGATAACATCGTCAATATAGAAAGATGGATGTTGCCTAAACTGTGTTCGATAACATTGTCAATATAGAAAGATGGATGTTGCCTAATTGTGTTCGATAACATTGTCAATATAGAAATATAGATGTTGCCTAAACTGTGTTCGATAACATTGTCAATTTATAAAGATGGATGTTGCCTAAACTGTGTTCGATAACATTGTCAATATAGAAAGATGGATGTTGCCTAATTGTGTTCGATAACATTGTCAATATAGAAATATGGATGTTGCCTAAACTGTGTTCGATAACATTGACAATATAAAAAGATGGATGTTGCCTAAACTGTTTTCGATAACATTGTCAATATAGAAAGATGGATGTTGCCTAAACTGTGTTCGATAATATTGTCAATACAGAAAGATGGATGTTGCCTAAACTGTGTTCGATAACATTGTCACTATAGAAAGATGGATGTTGCCTAATTGTGTTCGATAACATTGTCACTATAGAAAGATGGATGTTGCCTAATTGTGTTCGATAACATTGTCAATATAGAAATATGGATGTTGCCTAAACTGTGTTCGATAAAATTGCCAATATAAAAAGATGGATGTTGCCTAAACTGTGTTCGATAACATTGACAATATAGAAAGATGGATGTTGCCTAAACTGTGTCGATAACATCGTCAATATAGAAAGATGGATGTTGCCTAAACTGTGTTCGATAACATTGTCAATATAGAAAGATGGATGTTGCCTAATTGTGTTCGATAACATTGTCAATATAGAAAGATAGATGTTGCCTAAACTGTGTTCGATAACATTGTCAATATAGAAATATGGATGTTGCCTAAACTGTGTTCGATAACATTGTCACTATAGAAAGATGGATGTTGCCTAATTGTGTTCGATAACATTGTCAATATAGAAAGATGGATGTTGCCTAAACTGTTTTCGATAACATTGTCAATATAGAAAGATGGATGTTGCCTAAACTGTGTTCGATAATATTGTCAATACAGAAAGATGGATGTTGCCTAAACTGTGTTCGATAACATTGTCACTATAGAAAGATGGATGTTGCCTAATTGTGTTCGATAACATTGTCACTATAGAAAGATGAGTGTTGCCTAATTGTGTTCGATAACATTGTCAATATAGAAAGATGGATGTTGCCTAAACTGTGTTCGATAACATTGCCAATATAGAAAGATGGATGTTGCCTAAACTGTGTTCGATAACATTGACAATATAGAAAGATGGATGTTGCCTAAACTGTTTTCGATAACATTGTCAATATAGAAAGATGGATGTTGCCTAAACTGTGTTCGATAATATTGTCAATACAGAAAGATGGATGTTGCCTAAACTGTGTTCGATAACATTGTTACTATAGAAAGATGGATGTTGCCTAATTGTGTTCGATAACATTGTCACTATAGAAAGATGGATCTTGCCTAATTGTGTTCGATAACATTGTCAATATAGAAAGATGGATGTTGCCTAAACTGTGTTCGATAACATTGCCAATATAGAAAGATGGATGTTGCCTAAACTGTGTTCCATAAAATTGTCAATATAGAAAGATGGATGTTGCCTAAACTGTGTTCGATAGCATTGTCAATGTAGAAAGATGGATGTTGCCTAATTGTGTTTGATAACATCGTCAATATGGAAAGATGGATGTTGCCTAAACTGTGTTCGATAACATTGTCAATATAGAAAGATGGATGTTTCCTAATCTGTGTTCGATAACATTGTCAATATAGAAAAATAGATCTTGCCTAAACTGTGTTCAATAACATTGTCAATTTAGAAAGATGGATGTTGCCTAATTTGTGTTCGATAACATTGTCAATATAGAAAGATGGATGTTGCCTAAACTGTGTTCGATAACATTGACAATATAGAAAGATGGAAGTTGCCTAAACTGTGTTCGATAATATTGTCAATATAGAAAGATGGATGTTGCCTAATTGTGTTCGATAACATTGTCAATATAGAAAGATGGATGTTGCCTAAACTGTGTTCGATAACATTGTCAATATAGAAAGATGGATGTTGCCTAAACTGTGTTCGATAACATTGTCAATACAGAAAGATGGATGTTGCCTAGTTGTGTTCGATAACATTGTCAATATAGAAAGATGGATGTTCCCTAAACTGTGTTCGATAACATTGTCAATACAGAAAGATGGATGTTGCCTAGTTGTGTTTGATAACATTGTCAATATAGAAAGATGGATGTTCCCTAAACTGTGTTCGATAACATTGTCAATATAGAAATATGGATGTTGCCTAATTGTGTTCGATAACATTGTCAATATAGACATATGGATGTTGCCTAAACTGTGTTCGATAGCATTGTCAATGTAGAAAGATGGATGTTGCCTAATTGTGTTTGATAACATTGTCAATATAGAAAGATGGATGTTGCCTAATCTGTGTTCGATAACATTGTCAATACAGAAAGATGGATGTTGCCTAGTTGTGTTCGATAACATTGTCAATATAGAAAGATGGATGTTGCCTAATTGTGTTCGATAACATTGTCAATATAGAAAGATGGATGTTGCCTAAACTGTGTTCGATAACATTGTCAATATAGAAAGATGGATGTTGCCTAAACTGTGTTCGATAACATTGTCAATATAGAAAGATGGATGTTGCCTAATTGTGTTCGATAACATTGTCAATATAGAAAGATGGATGTTGCCTAATTGTGTTCGATAACATTGTCAATATAGAAAGATGGATGTTGCCTAATTTGTGTTCGATAACATTGTCAATATAGAAAGATGGATGTTGCCTAAACTGTGTTCGATAACATTGACAATATAGAAAGATGGAAGTTACCTAAACTGTGTTCGATAACATTGTCAATATAGAAAGATGGATGTTGCCTAATTGTGTTCGATAACATTGTCAATATAGAAAGATGGATGTTGCCTAAACTGTGTTCGATAACATTGTCAATATAGAAAGATAGATCTTGCCTAAACTGTGTTCAATAACATTGTCAATTTAGAAAGATGGATGTTGCCTAATTTGTGTTCGATAACATTGTCAATATAGAAAGATGGATGTTGCCTAAACTGTGTTCGATAACATTGACAATATAGAAAGATGGAAGTTGCCTAAACTGTGTTCGATAATATTGTCAATATAGAAAGATGGATGTTGCCTAATTGTGTTCGATAACATTGTCAATATAGAAAGATGGATGTTGCCTAAACTGTGTTCGATAACATTGTCAATATAGAAAGATGGATGTTGCCTAAACTGTGTTCGATAACATTGTCAATACAGAAAGATGGATGTTGCCTAGTTGTTTTCGATAACATTGTCAATATAGAAAGATGGATGTTCCCTAAACTGTGTTCGATAACATTGTCAATACAGAAAGATGGATGTTGCCTAGTTGTGTTTGATAACATTGTCAATATAGAAAGATGGATGTTCCCTAAACTGTGTTCGATAACATTGTCAATATAAAAATATGGATGTTGCCTAATTGTGTTCGATAACATTGTCAATATAGACATATGGATGTTGCCTAAACTGTGTTCGATAGCATTGTCAATGTAGAAAGATGGATGTTGCCTAATTGTGTTTGATAACATTGTCAATATAGAAAGATGGATGTTGCCTATATAGAAAGATGGATGTTGCCTAAACTGTGTTCGATAACATTGTCAATATAGAAAGATGGATGTTGCCTAATCTGTGTTCGATAACATTGTCAATACAGAAAGATGGATGTTGCCTTGTTGTGTTCGATAACATTGTCAATATAGAAAGATGGATGTTCCCTAAACTGTGTTCGATAACATTGTCAATATAGAAAGATGGATGTTGCCTAAACTGTGTATGATGACATTGTCAATATAGAAAGATGGATGTTGCCTAATTGTGTTCGATAACATTGTCAATATAGAAAGATGGATGTTGCCTAATTGTGTTCGATAACATTGTCAATATAGAAAGATGGATGTTGCCTAAACTGTGTTCGATAACATTGACAATATAGAAAGATGCAAGTTGCCTTAACTGTGTTCGATAACATTGTCAATATAGAAAGATGGATGTTGCCTAAACTGTGTTCGATAACATTGTCAATATAGAAAGATGGATGTTGCCTACTTGTGTTCCATAACATTGTAAATATAGAAAGATGGATGTTGCCTGAACTGTGTTCGATAACATTGTCAATATAGAAAGATGGATGTTGCCTAAACTGTGTTCGATAACATTGTCAATATAGAAAGATGGATGTTGCCTAAACTGTGTTCGATAACATTGTCAATATAGAAAGATGGATGTTGCCTAATTGTGTTCGATAACATTGTCAATATAGAAAGATGGATGTTGCCTAATTGTGTTCGATAACATTGTCAATATAGAAAGATGGATGTTGCCTAATTTGTGTTCGATAACATTGTCAATATAGAAAGATGGATGTTGCCTAAACTGTGTTCGATAACATTGACAATATAGAAAGATGGAAGTTACCTAAACTGTGTTCGATAACATTGTCAATATAGAAAGATATATGTTGCCTAATTGTGTTCGATAACATTGTCAATATAGAAAGATGGATGTTGCCTAAACTGTGTTCGATAACATTGTCAATATAGAAAGATGGATGTTGCCTAAACTGTGTTCGATAACATTGTCAATACAGAAAGATGGATGTTGCCTAGTTGTGTTCGATAACATTGTCAATATAGAAAGATGGATGTTGCCTAAACTGTGTTCGATAACATTGACAATATAGAAAGATGGATGTTGCCTAGTTGTGTTCGATAACATTGTCAATATAGAAAGATGGATGTTGCCTAATTGTGTTCGATAACATTGTCAATATAGAAAGATGGATGTTGCCTAAACTGTGTTCGATAACATTGTCAATATAGAAATATGGATGTTGCCTAAACTGTGTTCGATAACATTGTCAATATAGAAAGATGGATGTTGCCTAATTGTGTCGATAACATTGTCAATTTATAAAGATGGATGTTGCCTAAACTGTGTTCGATAACATTGTCAATATAGAAAGATGGATGTTGCCTAATTTGTGTTCGATAACATTGTCAATATAGAAAGATGGATGTTGCCTAAACTGTGTTCGATAACATTGACAATATAGAAAGATGGATGTTGCCTAAACTGTTTTCGATAACATTGTCAATATAGAAAGATGGATGTTGCCTAAACTGTGTTCGATAATATTGTCAATACAGAAAGATGGATGTTGCCTAAACTGTGTTCGATAACATTGTCACTATAGAAAGATGGATGTTGCCTAATTGTGTTCGATAACATTGTCACTATAGAAAGATGGATGTTGCCTAATTGTGTTCGATAACATTGTCAATATAGAAAGATGGATGTTGCCTAAACTGTGTTCGATAACATTGCCAATATAGAAAGATGGATGTTGTCTAAACTGTGTTCGATAACATTGACAATATAGAAAGATGGATGTTGCCTAAACTGTTTTCGATAACATTGTCAATATAGAAAGATGGATGTTGCCTAAACTGTGTTCGATAATATTGTCAATACAGAAAGATGGATGTTGCCTAAACTGTGTTCGATAACATTGTTACTATAGAAAGATGGATGTTGCCTAATTGTGTTCGATAACATTGTCACTATAGAAAGATGGATGTTGCCTAATTGTGTTCGATAACATTGTCAATATAGAAAGATGGATGTTGCCTAAACTGTGTTCGATAACATTGCCAATATAGAAAGATGGATGTTGCCTAAACTGTGTTCGATAACATTGTCAATATAGAAAGATGGATGTTGCCTAATTTGTGTTCGATAACATTGTCAATATAGAAATATGGATGTTGCCTAAACTGTGTTCGATAACATTGACAATATAGAAAGATGGATGTTGCCTAAACTGTTTTTGATAACATTGTCAATATAGAAAGATGGATGTTGCCTAAACTGTGTTCGATAATATTGTCAATACAGAAAGATGGATGTTGCCTAAACTGTGTTCGATAACATTGTCACTATAGAAAGATGGATGTTGCCTAATTGTGTTCGATAACATTGTCACTATAGAAAGATGGATGTTGCCTAATTGTGTTCGATAACATTGTCAATATAGAAAGATGGATGTTGCCTAAACTGTGTTCGATAACATTGCCAATATAGAAAGATGGATGTTGTCTAAAGTGTGTTCGATAACATTGACAATATAGAAAGATGGATGTTGCCTAAACTGTTTTCGATAACATTGTCAATATAGAAAGATGGATGTTGCCTAAACTGTGTTCGATAATATTGTCAATACAGAAAGATGGATGTTGCCTAAACTGTGTTCGATAACATTGTTACTATAGAAAGATGGATGTTGCCTAATTGTGTTCGATAACATTGTCACTATAGAAAGATGGATGTTGCCTAATTGTGTTCGATAACATTGTCAATATAGAAAGATGGATGTTGCCTAAACTGTGTTCGATAACATTGCCAATATAGAAAGATGGATGTTGCCTAAACTGTGTTCCATAAAATTGTCAATATAGAAAGATGGATGTTGCCTAAACTGTGTTCGATAACATCGTCAATATAGAAAGATGGATGTTGCCTAAACTGTGTTCGATAACATTGTCAATATAGAAAGATGGATGTTGCCTAATTATGTTCGATAACATTGTCAATATAGAAAGATAGATGTTGCCTAAACTGTGTTCGATAACATTGTCAATATAGAAAGATGGATGTTGCCTAAACTGTGTTCGATAGCATTGTCAATATAGAAAGATGGATGTTGCCTAAACTGTGTTCGATAACATTGTCAATATAGAAAAATGGATGTTGCCTAAACTGTGTTCGATAACATTGTCAATACAGAAAGATGGATGTTGCCTAATTGTGTTCGATAACATTGTCAATATAGAAAGATGGATGTTGCCTAATTGTGTTCGATATCATTGTCAATATAGAAAGATGGATGTTGCCTAAACTGTGTTCGATAACATTGTCAATATAGAAAGATGGATGTTGCTTAATTGTGTTCGATAACATTGTCAATATAGAAAGATGGATGTTGCCTAATTGTGTTCGATAAAATTGTCAATATAGAAAGATGGATGTTGCCTAATTGTGTTCGATAAAATTGTCAATATAGAAAGATGGATGTTGCCTAATTGTGTTCGATATCATTGTCAATATAGAAAGATGGATGTTGCCTAAACTGTGTTCGATAACATTGACAATATAGAAAGATGGATGTTGCCTAAACTGTGTTCGATAACATTGTCACTATAGAAAGATGGATGTTGCCTAATTGTGTTCGATAACATTGTCAATATAGAAAGATGGATTTTGCCTAAACTGTGTTCGATAACATTGCCAATATAGAAAGATGGATGTTGCCTAAACTGTGTTCGATAACATTGTCAATACAGGAAGATGGATGTTGCCTAATTGTGTTAGATAACATTGTCAATATAGAAAGATGGATGTTGCCTAATTGTGTTCGATATCATTGTCAATATAGAAAGATGGTTGTTGCCTAAACTGTGTTCGATAACATTGACAATATAGAAAGATGGATGTTGCCTAAACTGTGTTCGATAACATGGTCAATATAGAAAGATGGATGTTGCCTAAACTGTGTTCGATAACATTGTCAATATAGAAAGATGGATGTTGCCTAATTGTGTTCGATAACATTGTCAATATAGAAAGATAGATGTTGCCTAAACTGTGTTCGATAACATTGTCAATATAGAAAGATGGATGTTGCCTAAACTGTGTTCGATAGCATTGTCAATATAGAAAGATGGATGTTGCCTAAACTGTGTTCGATAACATTGTCAATATAGAAAGATGGATGTTGCCTAAACTGTGTTCGATAACATTGTCAATACAGAAAGATGGATGTTGCCTAATTGTGTTCGATAACATTGTCAATATAGAAAGATGGATGTTGCCTAATTGTGTTCGATATCATTGTCAATATAGAAAGATGGATGTTGCCTAAACTGTGTTCGATAACATTGTCAATATAGAAAGATGGATGTTGCCTAATTGTGTTCGATAACATTGTCAATATAGAAAGATGGATGTTGCCTAATTGTGTTCGATAAAATTGTCAATATAGAAAGATGGATCTTGCCTAATTGTGTTCGATAAAATTGTCAATATAGAAAGATGGATGTTGCCTAATTGTGTTCGATATCATTGTCAATATAGAAAGATGGATGTTGCCTAAACTGTGTTCGATAACATTGACAATATAGAAAGATGGATGTTGCCTAAACTGTGTTCGATAACATTGTCAATATAGAAAGATGGATGTTGCCTAAACTGGGTTCGATAATATTGTCAATATAGAAAGATGGATGTTGCCTAAACTGTGTTCGATAACATTGTCACTATAGAAAGATGGATGTTGCCTAATTGTGTTCGATAACATTGTCACTATAGAAAGATGGATGTTGCCTAATTGTGTTCCATAACATTGTCAATATAGAAAGATGGATTTTGCCTAAACTGTGTTCGATAACATTGCCAATATAGAAAGATGGATGTTGCCTAAACTGTGTTCGATAAAATTGTCAATATAGAAAGATGGATTTTGCCTAAACTGTGTTCGATAACATCGTCAATATAGAAAGATGGATGTTGCCTAAACTGTGTTCGATAACATTGTCAATATAGAAAGATGGATGTTGCCTAAACTGTGTTCGATAACATTGTCAATACAGGAAGATGGATGTTGCCTAATTGTGTTCGATAACATTGTCAATATAGAAAGATGGATGTTGCCTAATTGTGTTCGATATCATTGTCAATATAGAAAGATGGTTGTTGCCTAAACTGTGTTCGATAACATTGACAATATAGAAAGATGGATGTTGCCTAAACTGTGTTCGATAACATTGTCAATATAGAAAGATGGATGTTGCCTAAACTGTGTTCGATAATATTGTCAATATAGAAAGATGGATGTTGCCTAAACTGTGTTCGATAACATTGTCACTATAGAATGATGGATGTTGCCTAATTGTGTTCGATAACATTGTCACTATAGAAAGATGGATGTTGCCTAATTGTGTTCGATAACATTGTCAATATAGAAAGATGGATTTTGCCTAAACTGTGTTCGATAACATTGCCAATATAGAAAGATGGATGTTGCCTAAACTGTGTTCGATAAAATTGTCAATATAGAAAGATGGATGTTGCCTAAACTGTGTTCGATAATATTGTCAATACAGAAAGATGGATGTTGCCTAAACTGTGTTCGATAACATTGTCACTATAGAAAGATGGATGTTGCCTAATTTTTGTTCGATAACATTGTCACTATAGAAAGATGGATGTTGCCTAATTGTGTTCGATAACATTGTCAATATAGAAAGATGGATTTTGCCTAAACTGTGTTCGATAACATTGCCAATATAGAAAGATGGATGTTGCCTAAACTGTGTTCGATAAAATTGTCAATATAGAAAGATGGATGTTGCCTAAACTGTGTTCGATAACATTGTCAATATAGAAAGATGGATGTTGCCTAATTGTGTTCGATAACATTGTCAATATAGAAAGATGATGTTGCCTAAACTGTGTTCGATAACATTGTCAATATAGAAAGATGGATGTTGCCTAAACTGTGTTCGATAACATTGTCAATATAGAAAGATGGATGTTGCCTAAACTGTGTTCGATAACATTGTCAATACAGAAAGATGGATGTTGCCTAATTGTGTTCGATAACATTGTCAATATAGAAAGATGGATGTTGCCTAATTGTGTTCGATAACATTGTCAATATAGAAAGATGGTTGTTGCCTAAACTGTGTTCGATAACATTGACAATATAGAAAGATGGATGTTGCCTAAACTGTGTTCGATAACATTGTCAATATAGAAAGATGGATGTTGCCTAAACTGTGTTCGATAATATTGTCAATATAGAAAGATGGATGTTGCCTAAACTGTGTTCGATAACATTGTCACTATAGAATGATGGATGTTGCCTAATTGTGTTCGATAACATTGTCACTATAGAAAGATGGATGTTGCCTAATTGTGTTCGATAACATTGTCAATATAGAAAGATGGATTTTGCCTAAACTGTGTTCGATAACATTGCCAAAATAGAAAGATGGATGTTGCCTAAACTGTGTTCGATAAAATTGTCAATATAGAAAGATGGATTTTGCCTAAACTGTGTTCGATAACATCGTCAATATAGAAAGATGGATGTTGCCTAAACTGTGTTAGATAACATTGTCAATATAGAAAGATGGATGTTGCCTAATTGTGTTCTATAACATTGTCAATATAGAAAGATGGATGTTGCCTAAACTGTGTTCGATAACATTGTCAATATAGAAAGATGGATGTTGCCTAAACTGTGTTCGATAGCATTGTCAATATAGAAAGATGGATGTTGCCTAATTGTGTTTGATATCATTGTCAATATAGAAAGATGGATGTTGCCTAAACTGTGTTCAATAACATTGTCAATATAGAAAGATGGATGTTGTCTAATTGTGTTCGATAACATTGTCAATTTATAAAGATGGATGTTGCCTAAACTGTGTTCGATAACATTGTCAATATAGAAAGATGGATGTTGCCTAAACTGTGTTCGATAACATTGTCAAATTAGAAAGATTGATGTTGTCTAATTGTGTTCGATAACATTGTCAATTTATAAAGATTGATGTTGCCTAAACTGTGTTCGATAACATTGTCAATTTATAAAGATGGATGTTGCCTAAACTGTGTTCGATAACATTGTCAATATAGAAAGATGGATGTTGCCTAAACTGTGTTCGATAACGTTGTCAATATAGAAAGATGGATGTTGTCTAATTGTGTTCGATAACATTGTCAATTTATAAAGATGGATGTTGCCTAAACTGTGTTCGATAACATTGTCAATATAGAAAGATGGATGTTGCCTAATTGTGTTCGATAACATTGTCAATTTATAAAGATGGATGTTGCCTAAACTGTGTTCGATAACATTGTCAATATAGAAAGATGGATGTTGCCTAATTGTGTTCGATAACATTGTCAATATAGAAAGATGGATGTTGCCTAAATTGTGTTCGATAACATTGTCAATATAGAAAGATGGATGTTGCCTAATTGTGTCGATAACATTGTCAATTTATAAAGATGGATGTTGCCTTAACTGTGTTCGATAACATTGTCAATATAGAAAGATGGATGTTGCCTAATTCTGTTCGATAACATTGTCAATATAGAAAGATGGATGTTGCCTAAACTGTGTTCGATATCATTGTCAATATAGAAAGATGGATGTTGCCTAATCTGTGTTCGATAACATTGTCAATACAGAAAGATGGATGTTGCCTAATTCTGTTCGATAACATTGTCAATATAGAAAGATGGATGTTGCCTAAACTGTGTTCGATATCATTGTCAATATAGAAAGATGGATGTTGCCTAATTGTGTTCGATGACATTGTCAATATAGAAAGATGGATGTTGCCTAAATTGTGTTCGATAACATTGTAAATATAGAAATATGGATGTTGCCTAATTGTGTTCGATAACATTGTCAATATAGAAAGATGGATGTTGCCTAATTGTGTTCGATAACATTGTCAATATAGAAAGATGGATGTTGCCTAAACTGTGTTCGATAACAGTGTCAATATAGAAAGATGGAAGTTGCCTTAACTGTGTTCGATAACATTGTCAATATAGAAAGATGGATGTTGCCTAAACTGTGTTCGATAACATTGTCAATATAGAAAGATGGATGTAACATTGTCAATATAGAAAGATGGATGTTGACTAATTGTGTTCGATAACATTGTCAATATAGAAAGATGGATGTTGCCTAAACTGTGTTCGATAACATTGTAAATCTAGAAAGATGGATGTTGCCTAATTGTGTTCGATAACATTGTCAATATAGAAAGATGGATGTTGCCTAATTGTGTTCGATAACATTGTCAATATAGAAAGATGGATGTTGCCTAAACTGTGTTCGATAACATTGTCAATATAGAAAGATGGATGTTGCCTAATTATGTTCGATAACATTGTCAATATAGACATATGGATGTTGCCTAAACTGTTCGATAGCATTGTCAATGTAGAAAGATGGATGTTGCCTAATTGTGTCGATAACATTGTCAATTTATAAAGATGGATGTAACATTGTCAATATAGAAAGATGGATGTTGCCTAATTGTGTTCGATAACATTGTCAATATAGAAAGATGGATGTTGCCTAAACTGTGTTCGATAACATTGTCAATATAGAAAGATGGATGTTGCCTAATTGTGTTCGATAACATTGTCAATATAGACATATGGATGTTGCCTAAACTGTGTTCGATAGCATTGTCAATGTAGAAAGATGGATGTTGCCTAATTGTGTTTGATAACATTGTCAATATAGAAAGATGGATGTTGCCTAAACTGTGTTCGATAACATTGTCAATATAGAAAGATGGATGTTGCCTAATCTGTGTTCGATAACATTGTCAATATAGAAAGATAGATCTTGCCTAAACTGTGTTCGATAACATTGTCAATTTAGAAAGATGGATGTTGCCTAATTTGTGTTCGATAACATTGTCAATATAGAAAGATGGATGTTGCCTAAACTGTGTTCGATAACATTGACAATATAGAAAGATGGAAGTTGCCTAAACTGTGTTCGATAATATTGTCAATATAGAAAGATGGATGTTGCCTAATTGTGTTCGATAACATTGTCAATATAGAAAGATGGATGTTGCCTAAACTGTGTTCGATAACATTGTCAATATAGAAAGATGGATGTTGCCTAAACTGTGTTCGATAACATTGTCAATACAGAAAGATGGATGTTGCCTAGTTGTTTTCGATAACATTGTCAATATAGAAAGATGGATGTTCCCTAAACTGTGTTCGATAACATTGTCAATACAGAAAGATGGATGTTGCCTAGTTGTGTTTGATAACATTGTCAATATAGAAAGATGGATGTTCCCTAAACTGTGTTCGATAACATTGTCAATATAGAAATATGGATGTTGCCTAATTGTGTTCGATAACATTGTCAATATAGACATATGGATGTTGCCTAAACTGTGTTCGATAGCATTGTCAATGTAGAAAGATGGATGTTGCTTAATTGTGTTTGATAACATTGTCAATATAGAAAGATGGATGTTGCCTATATAGAAAGATGGATGTTGCCTAAACTGTGTTCGATAACATTGTCAATATAGAAAGATGGATGTTGCCTAAACTGTGTTCGATAACATTGTCAATACAGAAAGATGGATGTTGCCTAGTTGTTTTCGATAACATTGTCAATATAGAAAGATGGATGTTCCCTAAACTGTGTTCGATAACATTGTCAATACAGAAAGATGGATGTTGCCTAGTTGTGTTTGATAACATTGTCAATATAGAAAGATGGATGTTCCCTAAACTGTGTTCGATAACATTGTCAATATAGAAATATGGATGTTGCCTAATTGTGTTCGATAACATTGTCAATATAGACATATGGATGTTGCCTAAACTGTGTTCGATAGCATTGTCAATGTAGAAAGATGGATGTTGCCTAATTGTGTTTGATAACATTGTCAATATAGAAAGATGGATGTTGCCTATATAGAAAGATGGATGTTGCCTAAACTGTGTTCGATAACATTGTCAATATAGAAAGATGGATGTTGCTTAAACTGTGTTCGATAACATTGTCAATACAGAAAGATGGATGTTGCCTAGTTGTGTTCGATAACATTGTCAATATAGAAAGATGGATGTTCCCTAAACTGTGTTCGATAACATTGTCAATATAGAAAGATGGATGTTGCCTAAACTGTGTATGATGACATTTTCAATATAGAAAGATGGATGTTGCCTAATTGTGTTCGATAACATTGTCAATATAGAAAGATGGATGTTGCCTAATTGTGTTCGATAACATTGTCAATATAGAAAGATGGATGTTGCCTAATTGTGTTCGATAACATTGTCAATATAGAAAGATGGATGTTGCCTAAACTGTGTTCGATAACATTGTCAATATAGAAAGATGGATGTTGCTTAAACTGTGTTCGATAACATTGTCAATATAGAAACATTGATGTTGCCTAATTGTGTTCGATAACATTGTCAATATAGAAGGATGGATGTTGTCTAAACTGTGTTCGATAACATTGTCAATATAGACATATGGATGTTGCCTAATTGAATTGAATTGAATTGGATTTTATAGTCGCACCATCAGCTAAGGTCATATGGCGACTTTCCAGCTTCAGCTGGTGGAGGAAGACCCCAGGTGCCCCTCTGGGCAATTTTCGTGCACGGGCGGGCACCTGGGTAGAACCACCGACGTTCCGAAAGCCAGCTGGATAGCTTCCGGATGTTGCCTAAACTGTGTTCGATGACATTGTCAATATAGAAAGATGGATGTTGCCTAATTGTGTTCGATAACATTGTCAATATAGAAAGATGGATGTTGCCTAATTGTGTTCGATAACATTGTCAATATAGAAAAATAGATGTTGCCTAAACTGTGTTCGATAACATTGTCAATATAGAAAGATGGATGTTGCCTAATTGTGTTCGATAACATTGTCAATATAGAAAGATGGATGTTGCCTAAACTGTGTTCGATAACATTGTCAATATAGAAAGATTGATGTTGCCTAATTGTGTTCGATAACATTTTCAATATAGACATATGGATGTTGCCTAAACTGTGTTCGATGACATTGACGATGACAATATCTGGGTTTCGTGTCTTTATGGTTTCATGATTAATATTAAACCAACCAATAGTGTATGTAAAACTTTTTAATCCAACGCGCTTAGTTCCATTTCTATTATCGATATACTGTTGTAAATTAATAGAGTTGTCTATGTTTGAAATTGTATGAAACATTTTTTTTAATATATATATATAAAAACACAAATAAAAAGGATTTCTAAAGAATTCAAATATAACCCGGATGCTCACTATTCAAATACTTTCAGCAAGAAAGTGATAGATATAATAAATCAAAACATAGTCATTACATCAGACGGTAAAGACTTTAAAGCATCATTTCCAAATGTCTTTGAAAAATACAAACTTCCATACGTCAAATCAGATGCTATAGTTCAAAGCTGGGGAACAGATTGGATGCTATTTTGGCAGAATCAGTTAAATTTTGCTATTTGGTGTGCGACAACTGGATGTGGTATTGATTTCAACAATCATCTAAAAGCTGATGCCTTGGTTGGTTCGTTATTTCGATTTCATGTCTACTACCAAGTCAGAAGAATATTATCTGAGATGAGTGTAGCAATGCCGCAAGACTCAAATTGGAATGCTTTTAATAACACATATAACCGAAACGCATACGAGAGAATATGCAAGGAGTTTAACGTTGACTTAAATTCAGACTGGAGACAGAAACAAAGCTATAATAATGGGCTAGGAACAATTTATAATTACTGGACACATATTGGTTATCATCCTTTGATAAATACTGTATACGACAACAAAACGATGAGTTTTACAGTCTATAAGAGTAATAAAACATACCACATTGATTACATTGCACAAGGATCTGAGGCTGACAACAGCTGGTCTACTTTTATACTAGATTGTTCATCTGGATTTACAAGAGCAGGAGTAGAAAGAATCAATGACAGCATAAGATCATACTGCTGGGCAATACTTGGCTCACAATCACAAACAAGAACAGATATACTTGGAATTGGAACAGCATTTGATGCACAAAAACAATTTCTAGCAAATGTAGAGGACGCAATAAATAGCCCCATCGACTTGCCCAGTCAAATTTCAAGATATGAAAACACCCTAAAATATGCAAGAAGTAAGGTAAATTTTGTCTATGGAAGTGGATTGTATATGTCTCCGAGTGACATGGAATTAAGAATCGGAATAATACAAGACTACAATAATGAAATTGTAATAGCAACCGATGCACAAGCATTAGGATTGAATAATGATGTAAATGTAAAACCAGTGCCACCAAAAATTATTCAACCTTTTCAAGGTACCACAACAAATAATTTTTTACCGGAACATTCTGACTTTGATAAATCATCAATACATAAAACTGTGGAACATAACCCATCAGAAATACAAAAAATAGCGATTGAACACGAAGATAACAAAACAACTATAATTGTTGGTACTATAGTAATAGATCTTGCTGCATTACTTATTTACGAGATTTACTAAACCACTCTTTGGCTGCCACATACAACAACCCGGAAACAAACACAAGCAAAGCCCATAGATTGTTACCAAGCCAATTAATAACATTACCTGTTGCAGATAAAAGCCATGATACTATTGCACCAATAACTCCTGGAAGTGCTGCAGCAGCTTTACCAGCTAGGTTGGCAAGAAGTTTACCAAGATTAAATAGTTGTTTTTTTATCCAGTCTTTTACACTTGATGAATCAGGTTTTGGAGTTGGAGTTGGAGCAGCACTTGATGTGGGAATAATAGAATTAATTATCACCCCAAGAATCATACCAAACGCAGTCAGGATACTAACAATAGTAATACCTTGCTCCCTAAACAAGCTTTTAATCCTCTCACCAAGTGTTGTATCCTCGTTTAACATTTTGTTTATTGTCTCTTTTATCCTGCTTACTTGGTTACGAAAAGCTTCTCTGTTTTCATTAATGACATCGATTCTTGCACCTCTCTCATCTTCAAGGTCTTTGATGCGATCGCTAATTCTTTTTATCTGGAATTCATCATTATCAGTCTTAGCTTGTTCTAACTTTTGTTTTTCTCTTGTTATGTCTTTATCAAGTTGTGTAAGTTTTGCCACGTTATTGGTGAGTTCTTCCTTGACAGTTGTCATTGCTTTTACTATTCCATCCATTTCACGCCTGTCTATATTTGTTTGTATTGAAACATCAGGATGCTTGTCTATATTTGTTTGTGTTTCAGCATCAGGACGCTCAATCACATCCCAGTCATAAAGAGCACTTTCCATTGACTGTGCTGTGTCATTCGCAACACTTGATAAATCTTTTAATGGGATATTATCGACATTATTTGGTAAATCGTTTATTGTGCTCTCCAATACTTGTCGATATTCTTGTGATACTTTTGTTCTACTGTCATACTCCGGCAAATTCAAAAATTGTCTTATCGCCCTTGTTTCCCCAGAGCCAATAATCCTGTTATATTCATTTGCCAAAGAACCAAGAGCAAGAAATGTAAAACAGCCTTGCCTGGCAGTTATTCTTATTCCTTCATCACCAACAATCCAGTATAATGTTTTACCATCATTTGATACTTTAAACTGGTCATAATCCATTTTGTCCGGTGCCATCTTATATCGTTTTTCTATTTCATTATAAAAGGATTTTACAAGATTTTTCTTGTATATTTCAAGTGTGGATTCTGCCAGCTCTCCCCTAAGTTCAGCAATATGATCGCTTTGATTAAGAAGACTTCTTTGAACCGGCTCATCAGGCACCATTGGTAAATCATCATCATAATATTCATCATAATCATCTGGATCAAACGTAGGATTGTCAAAATCAAATCCTCCTTCAGCCATTGTTTATTTTATTTAATTTTAAAAAATATATTTAAAAAATAAAAACAATGTCAGCTTACGGAAATAAACTCAACCCTCATAGAAAACTAAGAGAACCTCATGGTGCCAAAGGCATCCGCACAAGTGTAGTAATAACTAATAATCCATCAACAATAGACCAAAACCAGCAACTGCTTGTAAGATTTCCCAATCTAAGTACTAATGATGTGATAGTTCCTCGTACTGCTCGTCTTGCCTTTGAAATAGAACTTAAAAGCAGAACAGACGCCAACGCTACTCTATTTCAAAATCTGGGTAGAACAATTGTGAAAAAAATGACAATAAGAATAAGTGGCAACGAAGTCATGTCAATAGATGACAGTGATATATATCATTGTTATGTAGATTTATGGAAAAGCCCTACTGAACGAGTAAACATAGCTTACCAAGGTATTGGTAAATCAAACATGTTAAAACATAGAATTGGTGCGGGAGATGCTTCCTCAGACACCGGAGATGAAGCTATAGCAGCAGCTTATGGAAATAGATTTTGTATACCACTGGACTTTGAAATGTTAGAAAGTCATATGCCATTTTATCAAGCGGGGCTTGGTGATAGGTTAGAATATGAATTAACGTTTAACGATTATAACAGTTATCAAAAGCAGTGATGCTGATGCATCTTATGTAATAAAAAATATCTGCTTGGAATTTGATACGGTTAGTGATGTTGAATTATCCAGACAAATAAGACAGCAAGTCAATGGTAAGATAGTATTTTTGTATGATCGTATCTTGCGACATAGAAAAATAACAGCAAACAAATCTGAAACCCTTTGGAATATCAACATTAATGTACCAGCACAGAGCATGAAAGGTATTCTAATGCTGTTTGAAGACCCAGAAAGAACAAGCGCAGAAACCTATTACAACCCAAAGATTGAAAAGGTTGAAATGACAATAGAGGGAGTACCAAATCAGTTGTATAGTCAGGGCATGAAGGCATATCAACATTGGGATGAAATCAACAAATATTTTGCTTCAACATCAAAAAGAAATAAAGAGACAGAAATAGTAGCGAGGGACTTAAACTTTACCAATGTTTCTATTGAGACTTATTTGACAAAATCATATGCTTTGTGGCTTGACCTTAGAACATGTGATGACAATTTATTATACGGCAGTGGAAGAAGAATAGAAAACGGCAGTGAAGGCATAACGATATTAATAAATAAAAAAGCAGATGCAGATCAAACTTTAAATATTTATATATATATAATACAAGATGCGCAAATCAATTTCGAAGATGGAAGATTCAAAGAAGTACGATACTAGTTTACAACAAAAATATCCTAAATATTCACACAGTGCCATTATCTGTGGTCAGACAGGCTGTGGTAAAACAGAGTTTGTTCTTGACATACTTGAACATGAGTATGTTAGAGTTTTTGAACATATAATTATATTGTGTCCAACCATAGAGTGGAACGAGGCTTATACAAATAGATCCTGGATAGGTGATGTAAAACATCCAAAAGATAAAAAAAATAATAATTGTCAATCCCGTGAGCAACGGTAAAGAAATGTTACAAGAACTGTTGCGTTTATTTTTCAAAAGATATGCTGGCCAGCCCTCATTATACATCATTGATTGCTCAGCCACAAAAGAATTAACAAAGAAAAAAGATATGTTGTCAGAGTTGGCATTTTCTGGTCGTCACGCCAAACAATCAGTGTGGGTTATTTCACAGAGATATAATTCTGTATTGAAAGATTTAAGGGAGCAAGCAAAATGGTTGTGTATGTTTTACACCAAGGACAGAGATAGTTATGAAAATTGTTTGAGAGAAAATGATGTTATTCCGACGCTGGAGGAGAGAACCAGAATAAGAAAAGCTTTAGCAAAGACAAAATATTCCAAGTTAATTTTGAGGACTGACCAACCAACTGGTTATTGGGTTGAATACTCTTTTTCAAAAATAAAAACTAGAGTGTCCCATATAAACCATACACTCAATGCACCAACCAATATCGGTACAACAGCACTACTCATGTTTTTCGGGGCTTGTAAAACACCCTCTTGGCTCACATATAAAATATTCTACGCCGTCCTTTGTCACAGAAATTACAGGCGTTTCCTGTGCACCTTTTGCATACGTTTGTAAAAACTTACTTTCTGAAACACATATACAACATTTTACGTCATCGTCATCTCTTGTCATAATTTCCAGTGCTGTTTTATTTTTGTCATAATCACTAATCTCACCGTCTGTTATTTTCAAATCCATTTTTTCTTATATAATATTTTTTTATTATTACAAAATATATTTATTTCATAATATCCGCAGGTATAATACCTTTTTTTTTTACAACTGTTGCTAATAGTAATACTAACAGCAAAGTAGCAATGTTAATAGCAATACTGACCATGAATATAGTATTGCTAATAGCATTGCTCATAGCAAATTAGTAATGTTAATAGCAATGCTTGCAGCAAATTAATAATGTTAATAGAAAAAATAGCAATGCTATTAACAATACTAACAATTACCAGTTGCATGAATATCGCAGCTGGTTGTTTTGTATTTTATATTTATTTCAAGATAAAAAATAAGATTAATAATATAAAAATGAATGCGGAAGAACTATTACAAAAAATATCGGAACAGACGGAACCAGATGAATCAAAGCAACAAGAAACAAAAAAAGAAAGATTATCAGCCATAGTGGCTTGCGGTGGTAGTCGTCAATATTTGGGTAAAGACATACAACTCACAAACATAGATGGCATGTCACCAGATGAAATTAACAAACTTTACTGCAGATATGAAGCAAGACTTGGGGCAAGCATGACCAAGACTTTAGGCAATTCTTTTATTAACTTGTATGTGATGGGAGTATCAAAATATTGTAATGTAACCAATCCACCAAAGCTGATTTAGAGGAAGACCCATTTATTAATCATGCTTTGACAAGCGCTTGTTGTGAGTTGTATTACAGGTATGGAATGTGTTTAGCACCATTTACAGCAATACTGACAACTGTTAGACATATTGATTTTAATAAAAATAAAAATATAGATAATATAAATGCAGAACCAAGAGAGTGAAGTTATACCTGTTGTTACACAACCTGTTGAACAACAAAAAGTAAAAAATCCAAAAAGAATAGAAGCTGGAAAAAAAGGAGCAGCGGCAAGAAAGGCAAAGCGTTTGCTTCAGGATGCAAAGCAAGATGCTGCAAAGCAAGATGTTGCAAATCAAATAACAAAAATAACAATAGATGAAGAGGAACCAGAAATCAAAATAAACGTTACAAAAATTATATTCCACCGTGTCTGGTTTTATTTGGTATTGCTGGGTTGGGTTTGTATATTTATAACAAGAAATCTGCTACGCAACCTGTGCAAGCTGCTGTTCGTGTTGCACCAAAAGACCCGTTTGATTGTTTTTAATAATTTATTTAAAAAAATAATATAAAAAATAATATAAAAAAAATGGCAGCAAGTATTGACGGAAAACAAATTGTAAATATGATGTATCATGCAGGAGTGGAAACACTTCTAACTGTTGGATATTCTGAGATTGGCAGAAAACTACTAAAAAGACCAGCCCCTAAAGTGGATTTTAATATGGTAGATTTTGGGATGCTGTCTGTGGATATAATGTTAGCAATGGCTACAAAGGATATGCTGATTAAGCAAGGTATTATTCCTGCGGATATTATGAAATAATTTAAAAAAAATATATATAAAAAAATGGCAAGTGCAGTAGCAATGATGATAGGTGGCGCATTAACAAATGCATTGGCGTTAAGTCATTCAGATGAGGAAAGACAGACATGACAAAGCCGTAGAACAATTAAACGCAGCACAAGCGGAGTGGAATAAAAAAAGAACAGAGAGGTTAGATTTTATTAATAAGCAACTGCAAAAAGAGCATCATGCAGAGCAGACTTTTGATGATGTGGACCAAGCTTTGAAACAGTATTATTACATAACTGGCAAACATTTGCTTTTAGAACCGGAGCCCAAGTTAAGTGATTTTTATACACCATCTCCTGATCAACAGAATAGAGAAATTACGTTTATTGTGGTGGGCATGGCTGCAACTGGATTTGTGGCGTACAAATTGAGTTCATAAAAAAAATAGTTTAAAACTATAATTACTTTGGATTTCTTTGGAATAACTAAATATGTTTACTTTGAAAATAACCTTTGGAAAGACTAAGTCATATGCATGATACCTATTTTTTTTGTTGTTCTTACATGGTTTCAATCCAAATGGTCGCATATAATATGGTACTTCACCGTTGTCTAATAATGTCAATACCATGGATGGACCATATTCAGTTTCTACTATTTTCGTATCTGTAATAGTGTATATTTTATTTACTTCCAAGTCTGTCCATTTCTTTGTGCTATTTTGATATTGCACTTCGAGCAGTTCATCAAATTGTGCAGTTGTGATATCCATTTTTAGCTCTACTGGCCAAGGGCCAGCAGAGCTTATGGGATGCTGTGTTGTCCGTCGTCCGTCGTCTGTCGTCTGTCTGTCTGTCTGTCGTCTGTCGTCCGTTAACTTTTCTTCAAACGACTTCTCCTCAGAAACCGCTTGGCTAATTTTGACCAAACTTCACGTGGATGATCCTTAGATGAATGCTTTTTAGATTTGTTAAAATTAGATCAACGCTACATCCAAGATGGCTGCCATTACCATATATGGTCGAAACCTTAAAAAATCTTCTTCTCCAGAACCGCTGGACAGATTTCAACAGTTTTTCTTTTAAAATGATCGCCAACGCCTAGACTATCAAGTTTGTTCAAATAAAGTCCCCGGGGTCAAAAATGGCCGTGCCCCGGGGGTCCAAAATTTGTATATTGAGGTTTTGCATGTTTTTCATATAGACATATAGGAAAAAACTTTAAAAAATCTTCTTCTCTGAAACCACAAGGCACAGAGCTCTCATGTATTACATGTAGCATCAGCTTATGGTCTTCTACTAAGTTTGTTCAAATGGTGACCCTGGGGTCAAATTTCTCCCCGCCCCGGGGGTCACAGTTTTACATAGACTTATATAGGATTTTTTTTTTAAAAATCTTCTTCTCGGAAACGACAAGAGCCAGAGGTTTGATATTTTGCATTTACTATAAGCTTATGGTCCTTTACCAAGTTTTTTCAAATGGTGACCCTCGGGTCACATTTGGCCCCGCCCCAGGGTCACATGTTTCAGATAGACATGTATAGGGAAAAACTTCTCCTCAGAAACCGCTTGGCTAATTTTGATCAAACTTCACATGGATGATCCTTAGATGAATGCTTTTTAGATTTGTTAAAATTAGGTCAGCGCTACATCCAAAATGGCTGCCATTACCATATATGGTCGAAACCTTAAAAAATCTTCTTCTCCAGAACTGCTGAACAGATTTCAACAGTGTTTCTTTCAAAATGATTGCCAACGCCTAGACTATCAAGTTTATACAAATAAAGTCCCCGGGGTCAAAAATGGCCGTGTCCCGGGGGTCCAAATTTTGTATATTGAGGTTTTGCATGGTTTTCATATAGACATATAGGAAAAAACTTTAAAAAATCTTCTTCTCTGAAACCACAAGGCACAGAGCTCTCATGTATTACATGTAGCATCAGCTTATGGTCCTTTACTAAGTTTGTTCAAATGGTGACCCTGGGGTCAAATTTGTCCCCGCCCCGGGGGTCACAGTTTTACATAGACTTATATCGGATTTTTTTTTTAAAAATCTTCTTCTCGGAAACTGCAACAGCCAGAGGTTTGATATTTTGCATTTACTATAAGCTTATGGTCCTTTACCAAGTTTGTTCAAATGGTGACCCTCAGGTCACATTTGGCCCCGCCCCAAGGGTCACATGTTTCACATAGACATGTATAGGGAAAAACTTAAAAAATCTTCTTCTCTGAAACCACAAGGCACAGAGCTCTCATGTATTACATGTAGCATCAGCTTGTGGTCCTTTACTAAGTTTGTTCCAATGGTGACCCTGGGGGCAAATTTGTCCCCGCCCCGGGGGTCACAGTTTTACATAGACTTATATAGGATTTTTTTTTAAAAAATCTTCTTCTCGGAAACTGCAACAGCCAGAGGTTTGATATTTTGCATTTACTATAAGCTTATGGTCCTTTACCAAGTTTGTTCAAATGTTGACCCTCAGGTCACATTTGGCCCCGCCCCAAGGGTCACATGTTTCACATAGACATGTATAGGGAAAAACTTAAAAAATCTTCTTCTCTGAAACTGCAAGAGCCAGAGGTTTAATATTTTGCATTTGCTATAAGCTTGTGGTCCTCTACCAAGTTTGTTCAAATGGTGACCCAGGGTCACATTTGGCCAGACCCCGGGGGTCACAGTTTAACATGGGCTTGTATAGGGAAAAACTGAAAAAAATCTTCTTCTCTGGAACCACATGGCACAGAGCTCTCATGTATTACATGTAGCATCAGCTTATGGTCATCTACTAAGTTTGTTCAAATGGAGACCCTGGGGTCACATCTGGCCCCGCCCCGGGGCTCACAGTTTTACATAAATGCTTGTATAGGGAAAAACTGAAAAAAATCTTCTTCTCTGCAACTGCAAGAGCCAGAGGTTTAATATTTTCCATTTGCTATAAGCTTATGGTCCTTTACCAAGTTTGTCCAAATGGTCCCCGCTCCAAGGGTCACATGTTTTACATAGACATGTATAGGGAATCTTTTTTTTATGTAATTTTTTTTTTTAATTTTTTTTTTTAAATTTTTTTAATTTTTTTTTTTTTTTAATTCTTTTTTTTTCTTTTTTCTTTTTTTAATTTTTTTTTCTTCTATATTATGCCTCGTTAATACGGTAGGGCTTTCATTTTTCATCTGATCTTTACCAAACTTTACTAGATTCTTTAGTTGTGGCCCTTGATTTAGTTAAAAAGCTATTTTTTGACCGAAACTTTCAAAAAAACGTAAATGGCAGTCACTCATTTCATTGATGTTATAAGAGCCGTGTTAGCCAGTAGAGCGTCCACAGGCCCTCTTGGGGCTCTTTTTTTCTTTATAGTTATATAAAGTTTAATCTTTAGTAGAAAAAAATGGAAAAGACTTATTACAGCCCAAAAGGATTTTGGAGAGGTTACACAGCAGTTAAAAAATTAGCAAAAGAGGCTGGTGTCAGTGAAAAAAAGGCCTTAGAATTTTTAAAGAAACAAGCTGTGTGGCAGATTTATTTACCTGCGCCGAAGAAAATAATTAGACCCAGGTTTGATGTTTCTGCTAAGAATGGAGTGCATCAAGCTGATTTGTTATTTCTGCCGCATGATACTTTTGGGATTGGTCGTGGACGCAAGACTTATAAATATGCATTGACTGTTGTTGATATTGCAAGTAGATATAAAGAAGCAGAGCCACTAACTTCCAAGGATAGTAAAGAAGTTGCTAAAGCATTTGAAAAAATATACAGTCGACATTTGAAATATCCAAAGTTATTACAAGTGGATCCAGGCAGAGAATTTATGGGTGCAGTATCGCAGTTGATGGCAAAACATAAAGTAAATATCAGACGAGGCAGAACAGAAATACACAGAGACCAAGCTTTAGTTGAAAGATTTAACAGAACATTAGCTGAAAGATTGTTTGGTTATCAGTATGCTAAGGAAATAGATTCACAAAAACGTAATAGAGAATGGGTAAAGAGATTACCAGAAGTTGTTAAAGCCATAAATGCGGAGACAAAAAAGCCTCCTCCTGTTGAAACAAAAATATTAAAAGATGATCCTATCTGTATGAATGCAAGTGTGAGATATTTATATCAACCCGGGGAACAAGAAGGTGGAAGACGCAGAGCAACTGATCCAATGTGGAGTGTAGATATTCACAAGATTAAAAGTTATATGGTGACGCAAGGTATAAGAGTTTATTATTTGAAATTACCAGCGCCACAGAGAGGATTTGTTAAAGAAGAATTACTTATTGTTCCTGCTGATACTCAAATTCATAAGTTTTTATAGAAACCATGTGCATCAGTTGTAATTCCATCTTCTCGGATGTATCTTTTTGAGTAAAATGGTGATAATGTAACTTTGTTTACTGTTATGCCATATATTTGATGCTTCATTGATCGTATCATATTCATTTTATGGGTGTATTTTTTCTTGCCAAACAATGCATCCTTGTAGTTTTCAAAGTTTGTTTGTTTTTTGGTTATATATTCTTTTACACCCTTTGCTTTTTTAATAATCTGCTCATTCACTTTCAAAATAGAATCTTGTTTGGATTTTAATCCAATATTTTCATCTTTCTTAACATTTTGCACATCCGCTCTCAACATTGAATATAGTTTGGGTCTTAATCCAATATTCTTAGATATATACTCAGCTATAGAATCACCATCATCTTTTGTTTTATTTATTATTGTATCTACTACGTTCTCAATCGTCTGCTCATCCGCTCTCAAAATAGAACATAGTTTGGATTCAACTATAGGAACACATTCATCTTTTATTTTGTCTGTTACTTTCTCAATCATCTGCACATCCGCTCCCAAAATAGAATATAGTTCGGGTCTTGATTCAATATACTCAACTATTGAAACACCAGGACATTCATCTTTCATTTTATCTATTACTTTTTCAATCATCTGCTCATCCGCTCTCAAAACAGAATATAGTTTGGGTCTCAATCCAACATACTCAGCTATAGCAACACCATTACATTCGTCTTTCATTTTACCCAATACTTTTTTGTTTGTATCATCATGCATTGGATGGTATTTCGGATAATCACTTAAGTCATATTCATCTTTTATTTCAACCATATCTTTGTATGCATCATCTGTTTTGATGTTTACCAGTAGGCTGTCAGTGTCTGTGTATAATAAAGTACAGTCATTTCCGTACCTTTTCTTTAGGGTATTATAATACCAATCATACATCATATACTTTGATAAATCCAATACTGACATCCCAACATAGATTGGTTTGTTTAATGTTAATTTTGTTTTGTTTACATGTACTGCTGATAATTCATCTGAAAATTGTATACGCCTGTTAAAGTTGGGTTTGGCTATTATTTTTCTTATCTTTTCATTTTCAGAGCCGTCAGTTCTGACTAGTTTTATATCTGTCCGCTTGCGTAGATGTTCCATTGTCTTGCCAAACACAGAGTTGTTCATAAGTTTGTAAAAATCTTTTTCAAAGTTTGATTTAGCTTCTTTCCTAAATTCTGTGTTTAGGTTAATGTATGATGCCATCCATGGTTTTTCATAAAATTCTAATACTCTGTGTATTTTCTTTAGTTTCATGCCTAAAGATAAATACAGTTGCAGGTTTTTGTAATGTATCACATATTTTTCTTTGTCCCTAAGATTGGGAACTAGTTGTTCTGTATTTATCATGCCATTATTTTCTAACAGATCTGTTTGGTATTCAGACAACCATTCTTTTTTCACTGCTAATCTTTCCGGTGCAAGCGGATAGTCATTGTGAGCTTCATGAAGCTCTTTAGGATATTCCAAATCAACTTCTAAAAAATATCCTTTTCCTTCTTTTGGCTCTGGCAACGTTTCTGTTTCCACCCACTTAAAGCCAGAATATGGAAGTGGTTGACTCATTGCCCATCCATAAAGATTATTTGCATCAAAATACATTAAAAAGTTGTTTTCCTCGTTAGGGTTATAATCAACTACATGTGGATTGTTTGCTTTGGCATATCGTTTTGATACCATACTTATACCACCTCGCATTCCTTTTTCTATGAAAAAGTGCATGTCAATGTCTCTCAAAAGTTCTAAATCTATTTTTGAATGTTTGAGTAAAGCATCCCAAGATAATCCAGGTGCTGTATAGTAATGTAAAGCATCAAGTTTGTATGCACTCATACATGTTTTTCTAAAAGTTTGAAACACATCTGCTAACAGAGTAACATCAGTTTTTAGATATAAATCATGATAGTCTCCAAGAGTTTTACAGTTAAACTCTTTCCATATTTTTTGAGCGTATTCGTAATCTTTGGAACTTATACTTTCATCTGAAAGACTACTGTAAAACTTTTCTATAGGCGGTAATTGCGTTTCCTTAAATCTTTCCATACTGTCCATATATTCGTATGGATAAACACCTTTTCGTAAAAGTAAATCTGTTTGTTCCCCAAACTGATTTTTGGTAATTTTGAAATCAGATTTGTCTGTTGCTTTAACCAATTTTTCCAAAGACGAAGCCATAAATTGAAAGCTATCCAAAAATCAAGTTGTCCGGCACTAAATGAAATATACTTTTCAGCGTTGTTTGGAATGCATATAATATTACCTGTCATTTTATGTATTTTTTGGATTATAAGATGACTATCATATCCTTTGAGGTTGTGAAATACAACAGGAATGATTGTTTTATTTGGTTTTATTTTTAGTTTTAGGTTGCAGTTTTTATGTGCTGCACCTCTGTATTCACCTGTAAAATGACAGTGGTCTCTTACTTTACAGTTTTTACCACATTTCCTACCTATTTCATTTTCGCATATCCAGCAGTGTGTTGCTTTTTCATAATCTTCCTCATTTTGTTGTGTCATGATTAATGGTTTTGGGTGAGCAAATATTTTATTAATGTTGCTCTTCTCACATTCTAAGTAATTTAAAAACTTTTCAACAGCATCTTCACCTCTGTAAATAACAGGTTCTTCAGCTTTGCCATCATATCTGACAACCTGGTATCCAAAACCACAAGCTTCGTGTACATTTGTGATTTCAGATTTCTTTCCAAATTTGATTGATTGCGGTTTGATTATACTTTCAAAATCAGAATATATTGCATAAGGCACAGGCATCTGATTTTGATGATTTTTAAATTTTACAGTATTTTTACCTTCTTTTGGCATTTCTATTCTGCAAGAATTTTTGTTAATACCATCACAGTCTTCTTTGTGTTTTGTAAGTAGATCTTTTCTTGAAAAGCCGTAAAGACAACGATCGCAGAAATAAGTTTTACCGTGATGTTTGTTTTGATCGTAAAGTAATCTATTTAGATTTTTAATCCAGCAATAGTGATATTTTGTTGTTATTGTTTTTGGTTCGTTGGAATAATCATCAGGGTTATAACTGTCATCTATAATTCCTTCTTCATTATTTGGATCATCTTCATCTTCATTTTCTAAATCAACCTCAACGTCTTCAGAAATTAAAAGCAAGTTAATTCTTTCCATTTCTTGCGGTTGCTCTGATATTCTATATGGAAATATAGATACCCTTTTTCCTGTGCATCCGTAAATTAATAGCAAGGTTGTTTTGTTTTTCTACTTTGGAAATTTGTGAAATTGGAGTGGGAAAGTCAATACCATCCATATTCAACTTACCCATGTGTTTGTTATAACTAGATATCCTAGTTGGATTATTTTTATTAGGCCACAAAGCAGAAACCAATGCTACTTCCAAGCACTTATTATCTTCATTATTAACAGTAATTATTGCTTTTTTATCGGATACTGCTTTAGACAAAGGAATATATGAAGAACCTTTTAACGGCTCGTACTTTGCAATATTTAAGTAAAACGTAACACAGTGATCAATCTCCAATCCAGATGCTGTGTTTGTAAATCTTTCACGACTCTCTTGTATATTTGCAGATGATTCATCGTAAAACTCATTTATTTTTTCAGAGTTTAAGATTTCATTTTGTTCGCTGTGTAATACTGCTGTGGTGTATTTTTTGGTATCACCATCATCTTTGAATAAATCTACAGTGAGACCTAATTGAAACTTTAATCCATTCATCTTTGTCAGCTCTTTGCTTATTTGTTTTGTAATAAGAATTTTTTTATCACGAAATAGTTTTTGAGGGTCTTTGTATTTCTCGGCAGATATCTCATATGCTTTAAAATAGCCACACATTGGTTTGTCAACCAGTTTTAATTCTTCTTTAGATGTTCTATCATTAAGCTCTTTCAATTCATTTATAACATTGTCTCGTAATTTAGCATATTTCTGATTTTGCTCATCTTGTAATTTATCATATTTCTGCTTTTCGCGTTTACGTTGTTCCTTAGCACGTCGTCTCTTGAGTAAATTTTCTAATGTTTGAGATTTAACCTCTTTTGAAGTTTCCTTTGGTTTTAATGCATTTATACCGTTAGATAGTGTTTGCTTATCTATTACACGTATTAAATTTTTTATAGTCTCTTCGTTTTCCATACTTTATTTGTTATATATTTAAAAAAAAAAAAAAAAATATAAAAATAATTATATAAAAAATAGACAATGGAAAGTAATGTTTGTCAATTTCTTAAAATTGGATTACATAATCCTTAAAAGCAAGCCAACAAAAAATTCCGATTATTGCAGTTTGCATAAATATAGATTAAAAACAAGTCATGTGTTACCGTGCCTAAAATGTAAAAAAGGCACTTCTGCAAGATATCAAGTATGTGTTGGTTGTGGTGCTCATTCGATTAAAATGAAACACGAATACTGGAAGTTAAAGTCGTACAACGCTGAGTGTCTCCGATTTAGATGTATTGAGGTTTAAAACATATTTTGTTAATTTCATGTTTATTTGTTGATTTAACTAAAATTCTGATAACAAATCAACAAATTTGTTTTATATTAAATAAACATTATATATTTTTGGGGTGTAATTTTGATAACTTATAAAAAAAATTAAACTTGCAATCTTCACTACCCCTATTTTAAAAAAGTTTTAATAAATCAAGTAAAATCACCATTTCATGGTGATTTATTATATATATGTATTTTGGGCGTTTTCTGTTGTAATTTGAGGCGAAACGGAGTGAGACGAAAATTACAACAGAACGCCCAAAATACATATATATAATACCGAAAAGCCTTCATGATTTTAAAGAGTTTCCCTTGTCTACCTTGAAAGAGCGTCTGTCGAGTCTCAGTTCTATAGAAAGTATGCCAGATGTTAATGCATTTCCAGTTTGGGGAACAATTATGATAATTTTGGGGTCAATCATATTTTTGGCAATAGGTGGGTGTTTCTTCAAAAAATATCTTAACACTTATAAAGATACTTTGCCATTCACGAAGTTGAAAAAGCTTGTAACTACTAGATCCAGACTTCCCAAAGAAGTGGAGGAACCGGCGCAGCCAGAAGGCAAGGTTTGTGTTAGAACCCAAGGAATCGAGCAGAACACTTATATATTGTTTTACATTAATATTGTAGGTTTTGATTTTAATTGTTATATGCCTCTGCCGTTCGTGATTTATGAAAAAAATATAATAATTAATTATACTTTTATCTTTGGTTGTGGGTAATGCGTCAAAGTCATATAATTCAATGCAGATTTTGTATACTGATTATAGAAAGAGGAACAGGACGTTCATTCCATTTATTGATAAAGTTGGACACACCAGTGCGAATGCGCTTTTCAAACATGTAGCTTCCTCGAGCTCGTACTAATTATACTACCGAACCAGATATCATGAGTCTGTGTGAACTGATTTTATATGCTTAATAACTCGGCCATGGTCAGAAAGCGGTCACAGTTGTCATTTGAATTGGAGGGACATGATGTGGCTTTCTAGGATGGCTATTTTTAGGGATAAATGCTTCTTGATAAAAGGTTAATGTTATTTAATTAAAGTTCATAGATACCTCATCTGTTTTAATTAGGGTTCAAGGAAGTTTGTCATTATTTTGTTGACGAGTCTTGCCATTTTAAAAGGCCACGTCACATCTGGGTGCATGGTTAAAATGTGTATAAATATACAGACTGAAAGATTGTCGGGTAGAGCCTAGTCTGCTAGAGTTGTATAATAGAGAGCCCTGTCTGGCCGAATAAAACGTGTTGTCATTTGCACCAATGAGTTTGTCAATTCATAATTCCACAACGACGCACCTACACCATCATCATCATTACCACCAACATCATTATCATCATCATTAATGATGACCACCATTATCATCATTATCATCATCATCAACATAATACTCCTCCTCCTACTCCTCATCATCATCATCGACACCAACAACATCATCATAATCATCACCATCATTATCAAGCATCAATGTCGTAATCGTCTTAATCGCCATCTCTATCATGTATCGAAGCTATATATCGGCATGACAAGCATCAACAATCATCATCCTCAGTCATCATCGGAAATCATCATAATCAGTCATCATCATCAGTCATCATCATCACTCATCATCAGTCATCAGCATCAATCGTCTCAGTCCATCAGCAATCGTCATCAGTCATCATCAGCAGTCATCATCCGTCATTATCAGCACTCATCATCAGTCATCATCAGCACTCATCAGCAATCACCATCAGTCATCATCAGCAATCAGCATAAGCAATCACCGCCATCATCAGCAATCATCATCATCATCATCAGCAATCATCATCATTAATAATCAGCAATCATCAACATCATCAGCATCAGCATCAACAATCATCACCATCAGTCATCATATGCAAGCATTATCAGTAATCATCATCATCATCATCAATCATCATCAGCAATCATCATCATCATCAGTCATCATCAGCATTCATCATGATGTCATCATTAATAATAATCATCATCATCAGTCAACATCAGCAATTATCATCATCATCAGTCATCATTAGCAATCATCATTACATTACTTCACAAGTGTATACTATATAAGTCTATGCTAGCAAAGATGTCCGCTGACGGTCTTGCTGGATGTCAATTCAAACTGAATGTTGTTCAGGATTAACAAATCAATCAATCAATTTTAAGACGTAGTTGCCACAAAACTGTCTTTTGAAAATATTATTTTTATCAGTGGCGGCCAATTTGGATGTCCGGTCATCCAGACTTTTACTTAGGACCACCTACACATCATGCGCTTTAAATTTCTATAAACTGTCAGAACATATTAAGTAGTTTCAGAGGAGCAGTCGACACACAAAAATACGGACGGACGGACAACGGACGCCGCCTTATGGTATACACTCTGTTGATCGTTCATCAGTAGAGCTAAACATCCAGATTGTCGTGTGTTCCTGTACTTTTTACATAATTTCGAAGAAAATAAAATACTGAAAGGAAAAAGAAACGCGACACGGGGATTTCCGCTATATATTGTATATACTGCACACTTAATTGCATTTATATTCCAAGGAAATAATCCCGGATGTTTTGTAACAAAAAATGTTGCAGTTAGAAAAAGGACACAACTGTGATATTGTAGACGTTTTAATCACAGTACACGTTGTAACAAGAAATTCATAGATGTTGAAGTTCCTCTTTGAAAAATTGAGCCAGTTCAGTACTGTATTTAACATAAAGAGTTTGCAAAAGTTTACATCCTAAGTTTGCTCACACGCGTACTCTGTCAATAATGAAACTTTGCTGTTACGTGTTGCTTTACTCTTTTTTCCGAAAGGAAAGATCTTAGGTAGCCAGCCATGTACCATTCGATTAACAGCAGCATAGTGTACATACACACAGAAATATTAACAATTTGTTGTTAGATCTGTGACATACACGATCTAATTGCGAAGATATACCGTTTATTCTTTGTACGTACGACCAGCCCCTCAGTCGATAACCAATCACGCGCTTCAGTGTTTATACCAACACGAATACCATTGGCTCACGACAGCAACGGGGCGGCCCCCATCACTGCTGTGCTGCGCGCACCACCAAACGTTATTTGTAACAGTTTTACTCAGGCTCTGAGTTTTTACAACCGATAGTTCGGAGTGGCACATTCTAAAAAAATTAAAAGGATATTCTAGGATTGCGGAATAGTCATTATCAGGCAAGTACACACTATATTACTATACACATACAAAAATCTCATATTGTAAAAATGCCATTGAACGCCATGATATTGGGTCATTCAATCCCCAGGCGTCTTGAAGTTTACATGAAGAATGGCATAGATACCCGCATATGGCGATTTCATCAGTCAAATTGTCTAATGAGATTGGCGAAAATCGCCATAGCTAATTAATATTACACGTACCAATATGATTATATAAACATGATTAATGTTTTTAATAGCAAAACAGTTATTTTCAATTAACGACAAATCGTGTAACAACTTAGATTACGTAATATTGCCTAATAATATTTAGTACATCGTTTTTATCGTGCTTTATTCTATATCTTTTTCATTATGTAATTACCAAAAATAGTATGTGTTACATCATATTACAATGTTTCATGCAATATTCATGACTATTATTTTACCATGAAATACATTCACACTCTCGTGAATAAACATTGTGGCATATATCGACACTATACTGACAAGTTGTTCGTTACTTACTTCCCAGAATAAACAATGCGCATAAAATATTTAGGGAAATTCCCGTGTCGCGCTTCTTTTTCCTTTTAGTATATAAAATAAAGAAACACGTATATGCAGATTTTAATACGAGATGCTGAAGAAAGGGTCAGAAAAAGTGTGTACATTGCGTCTTTTCAGTTTGGAAATATCGTGGCGACGTGAGGCTCCATTTTTCCAAAAATGGAAGAATTATGTGTCAAACGGTCCGTACGATTATTATTATTGAAAAAAGCTGGCCTGGAAAGCTAGACGACTCGGCTAGAATTTCAGTTTAATATTAATTACTGTTTTGTGATCGAAGTACAATATATTTGACTGTTAGCAAAATAAACACCAATTTAAATTGATATTTATGATTTAGCAACAACAACCAGAATAGAAGCGTCGACGTTTGCGCTAGCAATTACTAAACCGAACGTAACGTGCCGTTAAATGGAAGCGTTTGCACATTTCTAATGACACTGAAGTACATAATGAGGAGATTTCATCTTTTGGGGTTAACACCAATCACTCCTACTGGTCGCCTCCAGGTCTCAGGTTCATGAACAAACTTAAAAGTTCCATTGCAACCTTAAGCTCAAAATTCAAATATTTCTTTTAGTTTTTTTTAGTTAGTTTTTTTTCATACGGAAAATTCCAGGACACTTGTAATGTTTGCTTATTTCTATTTCTGTCAATTAATTCCAAGTCCATTAAATATGATTTAAAAATAAATATACTCAGCAAAAATAGAAACGTCCCTCTTTTAAGCTGGGATTTGCATAGGGTTGACTTTGTTACACTTTGTACACCAATCTAGATATAATTTCATCATTTTATCACTCAATCATTCTGATCAATATTAATAATCATCAAAAACCAAAGTGTGTCTGTTGCTGCTTAAACATTTTTTATTCAAATTGCGAAATCACTATATTTTTATTATAAAGGGAGGTAATCTGAAAATATTCGTTCTTGAAAGCTGTATGGCGCAAAAATGAGCGAAAAGATCAGCGTCTTTTCTCTGTTTTTGTGGTGATGAGGTCATTCTCTGTTTATTTCAATATAACAAAACTGTGTTAACTCAAAGTTTTAACCACAAGACCCGGAAATGCTGTTTAAACCAAATCAAGGGGAATACGTTTGCCCACAAGTTTGATTTAAAGAAAATTGTTTTCATGACGGTGCTGACCTTTAACAAAGGCATTGGCATATAAGATTAAATAAAATATAATTTCACTGTGTCCAAATCTATGGGTAAAGTTGGGGACGTTTCTAGTTTTGCTCAGTATAGTTCTGAGCTTGAGCATGAAAATGAAAATGACTTAAGTTTGCTTGTGGACTTGGGGGCCAGTCCTTTTAATGGCAGACTTCTTTAAATGAACACTCGAATACTTTTGTTTTAATGTCATCCAAAAAATGTTTGGAAGCATTACTAATTATTTTAGAGACTCTTAAACCGATAGTGGTTCTTTGTTGCATGGTCACAGACAGTTCTCTTTGTTCAGACACAGGTGTAAATCGTTTAATTGAAAATAAGACCTGTCAGAATAACTGTGAGAATAACAGATGAAACCATACTCTATCTATTACTTAATGACATTATTTCCTTTTCAAAGTAATGGATTTCAGGAAAGTTTGGTAAAAACTTTTTAGCGATGTCATGAAAAGTTGTTATCTGTAACGTTAGTGTTAATATCTTTAACGGAAGAGGTGAGTGTCACCTTTAGCGGAATTGTTACATTTGACGTTGTTACAAATTTCGTTTCATCGTGTTCATTTCGGTAAACACGAATTTTGAAATAAAACACAACATTCGAGTTTCCTACAAATGATCAGGAGGAGGGATATTCTAGTCGACTTATTGTAATATAAGGTCAATATAAAAAGAACTTCGTGTTGTTGGCATGTATCGTACAAGTCGAGACACGTATATGTGTGTAAATGTCGATAAAACGGCGTCTAACTTTATCGAAAAAAAAGCCGTTCGATAAATTCTAAGATCGTTTTCTTTTGGCTTTGTAACCGGAGGCCCCGGGTTCAATCCTCCGTGGTGCCACTGAGTTCCGTCGGTGTGTTCTTGGGCAAGACACTTTACCTTAGCCTCGTCCGTCGGATGGGGACGTAAACCGGGCGGTCCCGTGTATCGGTCTATCTTCAGAGCACGTTAAAGAACCAAGCTCTAAATAACCTATACTGTGTTGATGAGCCGTTAACCAACATTCAATTCAATTCTTTTGTAACTTGAGACTTGGGGAAATTACTTATCAGCAGCGTGGTTAACAAACCACATAACGCACCTTGGCGACTGCCGATTGTTAATAATAAAATCAATATTTTCTCATGTTTCATCACTGAAAGTCGCGTTGCAATGGAAACCAATTAGCGAGTATGAACAGTTTTGAATTTTGAACATCAATACTAAGATGGCTCTAGTACATAAAAGTCCTGATACGACAGTACTGTCGTTTAAGATTTTACATGAAAGAAGGTATGTTTTATTTTATTTTATTAAACTTTTAATTTTAACATATTGCAACTTAAGAACTTCAGGATCCGCTGAATGATGTAGTTAAAATAGAGATTACGGTGAAATGTAATAAAGCATTGCCTGGATATTTTTTATATTTGAAACTTATTATGTATCGGTACTTTTACCATCAAGTGATGCCATATTGAGAAACTGTCTGTCTAACTATTCTATATATATATTTATAAAACAAGTGAAAAGTTACAGAGATATATATAGAAATGTTGTCAACATATATGTACCACTTACATAAATATAATACATTTAAATCAAGATCGAATGCAGTCCATAATATGTTGTGATTTAAATATATTTGTAATACAATATTTCTAATGTTTTGAATTTACAGCTTAAGGAAGTTAAATCTTTTCCACAAATAAATGAATTTATATTTTACTATAGCATCAGGTAGACTATAGTGCATCCATACATGTATAATGTACTGTATAATTAAGATGTGTGTACACTTGATAGTCAAATAAAATGTTCTACCAAACGCCAACCCCTAAATTAGGCTATGGATGTCGAATGGGTGGGTTGTCAATTATTATTTAAAACTTTAAATTTTAGACACTTTTCTCCAATAAGGTAGATATATGTGTATTCTTTAAAACTGCGACGTAAATAAACAGCCCGGATATTGTTAGGGGAAAATAGAGTCGTATCCACAGTTTGATGTCTTCGGCGGCTGGGGCGGGGTTATCCTCAGTCACCCGGCCAGCTTTCGATTTTTTCGCTACGCTATTCTTTCAGAACCAAGTAAGACATATGCATGATACGGTATTGGCAGGCCGAGACTAGGACGGGGTATGAAATGTACAATTCTGATTCCTATAATTCCATTTTCCAAAATATATGTACGTTATGGTTACTTCAAACCCATTCTCAACATCTCGATTGTTTTTCTATGTCTCGACGCTTGATTGTATGACCGTTTGTGCAGAAACAATGAATCTTGAAGCACGTGACTGTAATTATTATTATTTATTAAAGTATTTCTGACCATCCGCATTTAGTTCGTCGATAAAATAATGAAGTTTCCCACTTTGTTTATCTTTGTTTATTAATAAATGTATTGTCTTTCTGCCTTTCTATATATCTTGGATAGCAGGTGTTCCTGTCTCAACCAATCAGAAACGGTACAGGTGTATCGGCAAAAACAAAACTTTGATCAGGAGAACTTTTCTAGAAAACATGCAAGCGTGCAGATGATCTAGACTAGCACATCTCTAATGTCGATCTCTAGAAGGTTTCCATATTGGATACGTCATATTAGCATGGCGTACCTTAGATTACCGCCGAAAGTAATTCCCATTCAAAATCAAAGTGATCATCAAAGTGTTTCCATGTCATTTAGCCTTTTGATCCATCTAAAGTTTATTTACTTGAAGCAGTGGTTCATCTGTATTGTAACAAACATGCAACGAAAAGCATACATCAACACGTGTGGCTAAGGCCATATTGTTTATATAGCAACAGTGCACAATGTTCTGTCCGGCTAACAACATGTCAAGATTTTGAACATGCCGATCCGTCGATATACACACGAGGCATGATCCCAAAGAATGGCGGGATTGGCCAAGGTTTTTACAAATCGTTAAAAACGATTATAAAAAGAATTCGCATTGTATTTAGAAGGTCTCCATATTGGTTACGTCATACTAGCATGGCGCGCCTTAGAATTCCGCCAAAGGAATTTTCATTCAAAATCAGTTATCATCAAAGATGTGCACTGTCATGTAGCCGATTGTGCCATCTATAGTCTATTTACACTAAAGCAGTGGTAAAAAACTGAATCTGTATATAAATAACAAGCATGCAAAGCAAATCATACATCAGCACGTGTAGATGACGGCCATATTGTTTATATAGAACAGTGCTCTAGTTTCTGTCCCGTTGCCTTCCGGCTTTCAAAATGTCAAGATTCTGAACATACCGATCCGGCGAAATACACAAGAGGCATGATCCCGAAGTATGACATGACCGTGTTACCAAGAATGCGATTATAAGTTGTACACACACTGTATGAACCCAACAGGTAACCTTTCATATCCAAACGGTAACCCCACGACATACCAAAAGATAACCCAAGCTATCCAAAAGGTAACCTGATTTAAAAAAAAAAGGCCTACACCGCGACGTGGCTTAGTGATACAGCGTCCACTCACACGCGGAAGGTCATGAAGTCAATCCCCGGGCGGGTCATGCCAAAGACTTCATAAAAATGGAACTGTTATCTCCCTTGCTAGCTGTGAGAATCATAGCTATTATGGTGTGTACCTACCACGTGCAGGTGGGTGTCCACAGTTCGTATAGTTTTTAGATACAAGTTGTTAATTATCAGTTACCTCTCAATTGTGTTGAACTTTAAAACACCGTGGAGGGAAGTTTAATATCAATGAGATACCGGTGGCCCGAGGTAAATGCGATGTTTGCGTTTCTAGATGATATTTGTAAGATTTTACTTCCGCGGTCGGGATGGTAAAGACGCCGCGTTTGAAACATTCTCGCCTCTAACCGCTGCGGTTTCGAATACCACTGGGAGCTCGACTTGCAAGTGAGAAAGTGTCGACTCTTACGGATGACGGGAGGTATAACAGTACTGGCTCTACCCAGGAACATTTGGGTTGGCTGCCTCCACCATAAAAAATCGACCGTCATATATAGCCTAAAATGTGCTGTAAATGCCGTAAAACACCGTGCAACCAACCAGCCAAGTTTTCAGGTAAAGCCTAACTGACCTATCAGTTAACTTGTGAACCTTGAACAATGTTTTAAATAGTAGCATGTTATTATTATTATTTGACAGAGGCTCAAGGAAGGTTTCAATTATTCCAATCAAAACGATGCCTTTCTGGAAGAAAGGAGATGGCAAGGTCCAGCCGGCGAAGAACATTCCATCCATGTCATCATCAATGACGTCACTGTCACCATCACAACTGAATGCCGCCATTATGGACATGCTAAACGTCAACAACACCGGAAACCAGTGTCAAAACGCATGTAGAGGTAACACATGTTTACATTCATTGAATGTTTACTTTTAATTGTGTATCTAAATCATATATATAGTTTTTTGAATGAATTTGAAAACAAATATTCATGCGATATTAGATGTCAGCTCACCTGCTGTCGGCTCTGTGGCAAGTTATAGAATAAATGAATGGTGTTTTACGGCACGTCGACACATCATTAGGTCATATTGTGCGCAAAAACTGATGCAAGATGAAGAAATGAAGTAGTAATAAAAAATTAATGTAAATATATAAAGATAAAACTATTTACAAATAAGGGATGATATAGTAGTAATATAAACTATATATGTAAATCAACAAATGCCCGTCAACGGGTATATAAACAAGTAAATATATATAAGAACATATAATAATGATTTATATAGTCTGATTTCTTTCAGGAAATCTAAAACAAACTAAAATCTATAGTATCAAATAACTCTTTCATAGTATTAACAGTGTAGTACCTTTGACGCATAGGATCAAAGTCTGGACATTCCAACAATATGTGTTTGACCGTTAACGGTGCAAAGCTGTGTATACATTCTGGTAATTGCTCACCTTGTAATAAATATGAATGACTATAACGTGTATGTCCTATCCTGCACCGAGCTAGGACAACTTCTTCTCGACGAATGGGTCTACTAGAAGGACGCCATTCTCCGAGTAACGGTTTAATTTAATTTTATTGTTAACTGACAAATCCCAAGCGGCTTGCCAAGAGTTACGAATATATGTGTTAATACAACTTTTAAAATCAGTATAAGGTAATTTGACATTAGATATATGTAAACATAATACTGCGCACTATCAGCTCTATCATTACCAAATATTCTACATGGCTTGAAAGCCAGCAGAAAATAATAACATTATCAACTGTAAGAGAAATGTACTTTTGTAAAATTTGAAGCACAACTGGTTATTATCATGTTTCATATTACCCAGGGCTTAAAGAGATGAACAGCTGCTGCAGCTACCTTATCTCTATCTTTAGAACCATCTGTGTATATATGTTGAAAGTTACTGTATTTCGATTTAATTTCATTAAGTTTGCTTTGAAAGACCGTAGGGTATATACTGGATTTGTTACTATTAAAAACATCAAAACTACTTGTTGGTGTTTCCAAAGTCCACGGTGGAATTTGTGGTACTTTGTATTTGGTAATCAAATTTACGTCGATTTCAGTGTCTCTTAATTTTGGTTTAATACGAAGACCAAATGGTCGAATGGCCTTCGGTTTTCGATCAAAAACAGGTTCATAACTAGGATTTAAAACAGTATCGAAAGTTGGGTTTGAAGGGTTAGATTGTAATTTAATGGCATACTGAAGCGCTAATTTGTCCCGGCTATGAGACAGTGATGGTTCATTAGCTATACTATTGAGCCGTAGTCCAGCTTGGTTCTGATAAGAGATCTATAAAGTTGTAAATGTACTTTACGATCTGCTCCCCAATTAGTGTTAGTAAGAACTTTAAATAAATTAAGAGCTTCAAGGCACTTGGCCTTCGAGTATTTATATATATTTATAAACGTTAATATACGGTCGAAAATAAGACCAAGGAATTTTGTCTCATCCACTACTGGTATTGTTGACCCATCTATAGTTAGATGAGGGTCTTCATGATGCTTACGTAGTTGACATAGAAAATTGTCTCTCAGTAGTATTCATGGTTTGTGCACGATAACATATAACAAAGTCGTCAACATATAGAGAGCCATCCACACCAGGATTGATGCATTTAACTATACTATTAATTTATAGAAGAAGCAGAGAATTTGTTAGTGAATAAATACTGAAAAGTGAATCCCGTGGAAGTAACACACACAAACAAGAGAAAAAAGTAGCAGACTGGGTTTTATTGAGTCTGTTCATGAGAGGTAATGTTAAGTGCAACACCTCTCACGCCTCCTAGCACCGGTTTAAGCGATATTCTATTTTAAAGCCACAAAGATTGGGCTTGATTATCCCAAAGGTCCAGTAAGTAACACTACTGATTTGTAGTCGGGGTGACGACTTTTTACGGCCGCCACACAGCACTAAACAAACGCTAGTGTGAATGTCAATAAATACTGAAAAGTGGCTCCCTTGGAGGCAACCAACACAAGCAAGAGAAAAAAGTAGCAGACTTGGTTTTACTGAGTCTGTTCATAAGAGGTAATGTAAGAGTGAACTATATACTTGTAAAATTACTATTTAAGCACACTAATACGTTTAGTACAATTTCACAAATTTCAATGCGGGAGGACAATCGAAACCCAAGAGACGGACCAGCACTGCTTTGGGTTATTGATATAATGTAAACGATGAACAAATGAAAATAAAGATAATACCTCCGATTGCAATAAATGTGTTTTTGTCTAAATGCATACATTCACACTCAAACAGGATGACATGTGCTGGTCTATAAAACATTTTAATTTCACTTTACGGTGTTGACAATTTGCTCTTCTGTAGTAACACTGATATATATTATTACAACAACAGTGCATCAACATTACAAATTCGCGCCAATTAAAAGGGCCTGTAACTGTACTTCAAATATTGAAAACTTGATCCCTTGGAAGAAACAAACACAAACAAGAGCGAAAAGAAGCGAGATCAGTAATTCGTATTCGGTGGTGTGTGTATGTGGGCGGGGGTGGGGTGGGGTGGGGTGGGGGGTTAACGTTAATGGAGGGGCACGTTTAAAGTGTCCGCAAGCTGGGCAAAGTCCTCTAATCTCTCCGACAAGGTATGAAGCATTCACTGATTTAAGAGCTATTAGGAAAGTATGTAAATTAAGATGTTTGATTAAAAAATAGCAAACTGAAAAAATGTAAAAATCTGAAGCAATAAACGTTGTCATGAACGAGGTACGAAAAGGATTGGGTACGAAACTGAATAAAATTGTCAGAAACATACGACGTTTAAAGTAAAGCCAACGTAAATTCACACCATATTTCGAAACCCAACCAAAGATGATTATTTACGGAGATGATTGCTTCCGGTTCCTATTTAAGACCGGCATAAACGTTACAACGCAGTTTATGTTTTAAGCTATGTAGTTTTCTGTTTTTTGTTTCAGAAAAAATAGTTTAGCACATTAACGAGATAATGTTTTTAAGAACGTTTTGTAAAATTCAGTAGTAATACAGCTGAACCAGGGCTGTTGTTGGGTTTCATTTGTTTAACTCAATATGTATAGTCAAACCGCCACATTCGCGTTCAGTGTTTTGTTTTTGTGTTCAGTTACTGGAAAAGTGGTATATACGTTATATCGATTTTACATTTATTTATATTTTACGCTTTTTCGTGGAGATTGTTTCATAATATGCGGTGTCTGCCTTTAATATATCTAAAAAACGTAATAAGTACTTTATCATAAAACTGTAATTTCGGTCATCTTTTTTGTTTTTGTTGGACAAGTATTACATACTTCTTTTCTTTTTATCACTTTCTAAATGTTTGGATTTGCTAGTTTTTTATGCTTTTGTTTTTGGGTTTATAAGTTATTAATATCTGATATTGTATGTGTCTGTCGAATTCGAATCAGATGTCTTAAAATGATAATTAAAACTATATTCTCTTCATTTCTATAACAGGTGACCCAATTACGACGGCTGGTCAGAGAAACCAGATGATCAAAATGTTGGCGATCATTCTAATCCCAGTTTCCATTTTGGTTGGGTTGACCGGAAACTCATTCGGAACAACTCTAAACAATTACCTCTACTCAACATCAGTCCGTTCTACACTGCTTTTCAGGTAATGAAATCTCAGACAGAATATTTAGTCTGTGATTAGTAATGCAACTATGTTCGCTTTCAACATATTAAGTAGTTAACCTACTTTTCAACAAGTCAATGAACGATGGCATTGATATGTAAATGAACATGTGGGATTGTAATATGACGCATGCGCAATGCGCCATGAACGCTTAATAAAAAAGAGACCGCACTTAATAAAATCGAGGCATAATCTAAATTGTAATGAAATAAGTTATACCATGATTGTAATGTATTCAAATCATCTTGTAATATATTCTTATTTTTACATGAAATGAAAATCTTTGTATCGTCCGCAAATGGCTGCGATTTACTGTCAGTAATATCTGGTAGTTCGTTTATAAAGAGTATAAATAAAAGAGGTCCCAATACTGATCCTTGGGGTCACTTAAGACGTCTTTCTCTGTAGATGACTGGCCTCTTATAACTACTGTTTGATTACGTCCAGTGAGAAAATCTCTTATCCAATTTAAAACCTTCCCCTGTATCCCATAAGCCTCCAGTTTCAATAACTGTCTCTCATGTTCAACTGAATCAAATGCACTTCGGTAGTCAAGATATACAATATATGTTAGACATGATTTACCTTTTACAAAGCCACGTTGATTTTTGCTGATATGATCTTCTGAATCCAAGTGAACAAGAATGCTTTATCTGAGTATTGATTCAAGTATTTTATAAGATACACATGTTAAATTAATGATCTATAGTTCATAACAGAGATTCTAGAACCGTTCTTAAGAAGAGGGGTGACATTTGCACATTTCCTGTCAAACGGCCATTTACCACTGTCGAATGTAGTTGGAAAAACATTCCACAATTGATAAGCTAGTGACGTACTAAATTTCCTCAAAACTTTAGGGTGTACACCATCAATACCAGGCGACTTATCATATTTGAGTAAGTCCAACTTTTTAAAGACCTCTTGTACTGTAAAGTTACAATCATCAATGGATCTATCATTTCTTAAATCAAATGTAGGTAAGCTATCGTTTTCAGGTGCTTTAGTGAAAACTGACTGAAAGAAATCTAAGAAATATTCAGCAGTTTCTGAATCCGTCTTTGTAAATTCTCCATCTTCCTTTTTTAAATTCTCAACACTAGCTTTCACCTTTTGTTTCCTTCCCATATATCCATAAAATGCTTTAGGATTATCCTTAAATTTCATAAATTAATATTTTTCAAACTTCACACGTGCTTCACGTATTTTAAATTGCGCTTTATTTCTGACCTCAGCATATTGTTCAAAATCCTGTCTTAACTGATACTGTTTATACTTTCTGAACATGTTGCTTAGCCTTCTTAACACTAGAAGTGAGCCATGGTGGCTTATCTTGGTACTTTCCAAACAACTGTTTTGGAGTAAATAGTTCGACTGCAGATGTTTATACTGATATGCATTTTGAATCTCAGGATCATCGACATTCAAACGCGACTCCCTGGATGTGGACATTATTGTTAACGATTTCCTTTTAATTGGATGTCCTTTTATTTACACAGTCTTGTCAATTTGAGGATGAAGATATGATAATAGCGAGGTTATGCACACTTAAAATCGAAGTTAAGCTAACCAGTGCGCATTTTTGCCTACTGACAGTTCCAAGACGGTAACTCTGTTTTCGCCACGTTTTGTGTTGTGTATTGTCCTTTGCATTGTATATTTAATTTGCGCTTTGTTTGTGGTACAATGCGGATCTACGATGCCATTGCGTTTGGGTGCTGTGATTTCTATAGGACCTTTCTCGTTCTTAATGTTCATTTCAGCTCGAATTAGGTTGTATGCGTTTTCTAAAATAGTTGTGTTTTCAAGTGAAAGTTGTTGCCAAAATGCGACTACTCGTTTCTTTATATACATCAACACAATATGAAAGTCTGAATTTCGTTTTTGTTATTCAGTTTGGACATGGCTTACATGATACGATCCCTGCAGAGAGAGCGCGATGGTAGCGCCCTCTATCTGAGTTCTATAAGACCGGAAACGAAGGGGTTTCTACTACAGCGTTACTTGGATACAGACGAAGCAGTCCAAAATCTCCCAGAATGGCCGACATCGCTAAGTAACACGAGATCGGAGTTCGACTCCAGTGAAACGTTTCTAAAAACATTGAATAGGCATAGGTAAAACCTTCCCTCAGATATATTCTAATACAACTCAAATATAACGCGCTATTTTATTGGTTAGCGATTTTCGAACGTAAAACGTCCAATTTACCATCTGGAAATATCGTGATAAATAATAGATATAGTCGGGCCTCAGCGTCAGAGTGACCGTACTCTAAATTCCTCTATCTGGTAGTTGTAGTACGGTATAGTCACGCCCCACTAGTTACTCTTAATTAAACGATTTACTGCTTTGTATTCAACAAAGGAAGTGTCACCGACCGTTCCACAATGCGATAAAGATCTTGACTTACTGTGCATTTCACGGTGACTGGACGTCAAATATGAACCGAGATTTTTCTTTTATTACTTGCTATATGTTTTCATACCTGATATGGTTAGACAGAATGAAAATAGACGCTCCTATCTTGCCATAGTCATCCGTTATGCTTCACAAAGCCTAAAATTCATTTTGACCCCCTTGTTTACATTGTTAAAATTAAATCAACATGACGGCATTTTTTTAGAAATTGCAGGGTGGTGGTGTTGTTCAATGTTCAGCACCTCCAGCAATTGATCATACTTATCTCTTTTTTTTGGAATGAAAAATATTATATCTAGCAAATAAAACGTAGGTAAATAGTATACTGCGTTTATATTTTATAATTAACACCTCTATTGGTCAAGTGATTTTTTAAGTCACACTACCCTAGGAAAATGGAATGTTCCGCCGTCGCCATTTTGGTTTTCGGCTGTCAACACAATTACATGTAAACAGTGGGGGTCAAAATGTATTTTTGACTTTGCGAAGCTTAGGGGATGGCTACGCGAAGATTGCAAACAGATTCAGGAGTGTCCATTTTCATTCTGTTCAATCATATAAGGTCTGAAAACATATAGAAAGTAATAAAAATATCTCGATTCATATTCGACGTCTAGGCACCCTGAAATGCACAGTAGTTTGTGACCTTCAGTTTCCGTGTCAGTTTAAATTTAAGCATCTCATTTTAGAGCGTGATTGAACTCTTTGATGTTTTAGAAATAATGCGTAGGTCAAATGCAAAACAGAAAATAATGATATTATTAGTTTAAACTTATTTATTTTACATCGCTTGTAACGAAAGCTTTCTGAACTTATTTGAATCACTCTCGATGTCTTCCTGGGTAGAACCAGCACTAAGCAATGCAGATAAAGTGTCTTGCTCAGGGACACAACGCATATGGCAATGGCGGGGATCGAACCCACGACTTTTCGATCTTGGGGCCAATGCTATACCACTAGACCACAAAGCCCCAATTGCTGCTCCGATTGAGTACATGCGTTTTGGCTTTCTATGCTTTTGTTGAATTCATGTATACATGATCATTTTTGTGTTGCACTTACCTTGCCTATCAATACTGCCTCGAATATAGTCTGGCGGGGATTTCTTTATCTACACTGTCCCGTTTTACTGGAATGACAACATGTAGGTAAGAGTGAGGTTTGTTGCACCCTATTATAACCTGGTTTGAACCCCTAGCGGTCTTTTTCTTGCCACTGACAGTCAAGGGCAGTAACCTATTGTCAACCTTTCTATGTTTATCATGTCACGTACATCGCTTTGTATTTATTCTTGTATTTGTTGTTTGTTTCGATGCGTATTTTTGGTTGACTGTGGTCCTTGACTCTACTTTACATTACAATCAGATACGAGCTGGACACAATGAAGGTGACGTTTCATGAAGAGTTGATCACCTACTCTGATTGGATAGAGGTGTTTATTAAGTGGTTCTATAAGTCTATCACCGAAGCCAGGGCAGAAAAGGTAAATAGAATTACTTCTATCACTTTTGCATGTTCATTTTTTATTATTCAGATAAATCCAATAGGTCACAAGACTCTTCAGGATACAACAAATACATATAAACTTTATTAACTTGACAGCGATGGGGAAATCTATATACAGAACTATACAAACAAATAACATAATGAACAGAAAACGTATTCATATGTACACGGCAACTAATAATAATTTAAATAAGAGTTGATATTGTTGGGGGAAGTGGGGGGACATGAGTGTTGTTTTTTTCACCACAACTATGTAGAGAACGTGACAGAACCATCCGTGTGTTGTTGTTGTTGTTGTTTGTTTTCACCACAAATATACAGAGAATCGCTAATGTTTTCTGTACATTTTTATATTAATTTATACACCATATTACTTAAAGTTTCAATTTCAATGGCTTTGTGTACGAAAACGCTTAGAATGTTGATGTCCTTTTGTTTTCGCATTTGAAAGGTGTATTGCATACGACGCATATTCTCTTTTGTATCGCTTTACTGGCTGGTTTTACCATCTTACGGCTTGCGGCTTCTATTTCAAGAGTATGCGAGGACACACGCATACTGACATTGCTAAATTTTAGATCAAAATTATAATCCCGATCAGTTTGTTAAAAATGTGCTTCTAGAAATCTTTAACATTGAATATCAATTGTGGATCACTTTATCATTATTCTTAACTTTACGCAATATGAAAACAATACATTATTGGCAACCCCTTGATCTGATCATGCATGATAAAACCCAAGAAATTCTAACATATTTTTATTTTATTAGGATTTAGATCAGCATCCGCTATTATCATATTGTAAATATCTCTTATATTAATTTCTTTATTAACGTTCGATATGTTCAGCGTAAGTTGTAAGTTGTCCCGACTACAAATCAGTAGTGTTATTACTTGCTGGTCCTTTAGGATCATCAAGCCCAGTGCAGTTTCTAAGAAAAATCACATCATCAGCATATAGCAATAAATAGTTTGATTATATCTACGTTAATGCCGTCAACCCCGTTTAAGCTAAATTCCTCTTCTATGTCATTTATAAAGATTCGAGAAAGAAAATGGGACAAATATTCACCATGACTTACTCCTATAACACACGTAAAGTTCCCAATGAGCTTATTTGAAAGCTTGAGTCGATATTTTATACATGTATAGGTAGATTTGATAATATCTAAAAGTTTACCTCTAATAACTAGTTTGATTAAATTGCATAATACATAGTCAAAATCCTTTGTAAAATCAATGAAAAACAATACACTTTTAGGGTGTACACCATCAATACCAGGAAACTTATCACATTTGAGTAAGTTCAACTTTTTAAAGACCTCTTCTACCGTTAAGTCACAAGCTGTTTGCCAGCATACATCATAACAAAACTACTTTCACTTAGCTTCGTCCGTCGGATGGGCACGTAAACCGGGCGGTCCCGTGTATAGGTCTATCCTCCGAGCACGTTAAAGAACTATAGGAATCATTCGATAATAAGAGTAGGGCACGGTTCCCGGACTCCTATTTATCCTTCCCCTCTCTCTGGGGCGGCTCTAACCTATACTGTGTTGATGAGCCGTTAAACAACATTCAGTTCAATTCAATTCATAACAAAAGTAATATCTGCAGTGCTCATATTTTTGCTAAAACCGGCCTGTGCTTCAATACAAAAAGTACCTCTATAATTTTCAGGATTATTAAGACTACCTTTTTTGTGTAGTTGTATTATGTACCCGTCTGATCCTATTTCCGGGGAAAGAACTGTTTCAGAAATAGTGTTAGCAGCATAGGAATAAATGTGTTTTTGCAATGTACAAATAATTCATTTAATAATCCATCTCGTCCAGAAGTTGGAAAATAGAAGTCAGTACATCTGTATGACTTATTTCAATATTAAGTTCTTCAAATATAATTTGGTATATATGTTTATGTTTAACATACTTTTCATTAATCATCTGGCGTAAAATAGGATCACTTGAATTAGTAATGCATTTAACATATCCTTCGAATATAGATATACTAACATTAGATGTTTTAGTTTTAATGTCAGCTAATTCTTTCATGTTCCAGTACAACCTTGTGCTTTTAAAACGACAAAATCTCAACAATCTTACTACAACTGAAATTGAAGGATAATAAAGCCAGCTACTGCACGCCAGTATGGAGCAGATGGTGCAGAGACCACCAGACCACCAGATGCACACACTACTGAGTATTATGATGCAAAACATCCACACTGCATCACTCATTTACATGCCTGTACCGCTTACGTGCGGAGTATATAAAAAAGAAGTTAAATGAATGCAAATCGATATAAATTACAAATAAAACTGAAACATAGTTTAACTCAGTTATCATAGGATTGAAATATTCCATATCTGTTTTACAGGTTTGGAAAGCGTTTGTTGCTTACCAAGAACTTCTAGTGGCATCTGAGTATCTAGGCCGTGAACGCGCCATGGGCGTCATCTTCTACACCCTCGGGGAGTTCCCGACGCGGGAAGAGTATCTTTACTTTGTGGAGAGCCAGGACACGTCCAACGCGTCGTTCGCCGCGGCGCGACAATACTCGACGATCGCAAAAGAGATTTATGACGCAAAAATCAAGGGAAATCCAGGCATTATGAGAACGATCCAGAACAAAAGAGGCGAGATCCGATCCAGGAATTCGGGTGCAGTAATTAACACTGTCGGCTCGTTGAAGGAAGCTAAGTTCTGGTTTGAGAACATGACGTACTTCCAGGTCAATTTTGTCTTTGCGCACAGTGTTTTAAGGAACATACGGCAATCTTGAAGTACATCTCAAGAATTAAAATTAGCACCTTCATTTTTTAGTTGAGTATTATTTTGAATTTAAACCTGTTTCCATATAATTAAATCAATGGTCATCAACTGACCGTTCCAAGTTCATTATTCTACCGTAACCTTAAATATAATATCGGTGCTCCATACAGTGATACTCAACAGTTAGTAATATGAAAAACAATTTGCTTTAAGCTATTCTAATAATTATTAACAATTTTCAAATACGCAAATGATAAAGAAAAACTAACGCGATTCAGCGAGTTTACAAAACGTCATGATTGCCGTGTGTCCCTGTAACAATACATGTTCCTTCTTTGACATTGTTTTGCAATTCTTTGATCGCCTCACTCAGCTTTGCATGATAACCAATGCCACCATTAAAGCGAACGTTACATAACGACACATTTTACCTAGATATGAAAAACATTTAATTCCAAAGTATCAGTGAAAACCACGTATATAACGTAAACACAATTTGCAATACGACCCTAGAAACTATATGTACTATGTCATACGTCTCGTATTCTTTCTTTGAAAGAGAACATTCTGAAATTGTATAGGTATTGAGAAAATATTGAACTAACCCTTTTTAGCACAGGTTGAAGGAACGTGTTGGGACTGAAAAAGAAATAATTGAAAAACAAAAAAATTGAAGAAAAAAAATCTGAAAAAAAATAATCTGATTTTTTTTTTTTAACTTTTTTTTTACTTCATTTGTTCACACACCTCAAAACATCGAATAAATGAAAAAACTGTACACCAAAAACAATCCTACCCAAAATTCTAACCCCATGTAAGCGATATAAACAAGGTCACTAAGAGCTCGTTGGAGACTTTTCACATCATGTGTTTCCATCCTCGATTACAAATCACACATTCAACATTTTTTTCAAATCTACTTGCGAGTTGCATCAAAATATGAACATACTTTCCGAAAAAGTTTACTTCAAACCAATTGTTCCAAAAAAATAATTCAGTCCCACACGTTCCTTCAACCTGTGATTTTTAGCGGATTCAAATATGAAGTATTCTTATACAAAGAACGATAACTCTACCCAGAAAAAGAGCCACAACTCGACTGGTGGCGAAGGGCGAGTGATCACTTAAGTCGTACACTATTTAAACAATATATAAATGCCGAAAATTGAAGAATGTTACCCCTCACACGTACCATCAAAATCCATGGAAAACTTCCAGTATACACTTAACTTTAGATAATGTATATATGCTTACGTTTTTTCTGCCTACGGCAAGATGATTAGATACCCAACAGGGGCGTAGCCAGAGTGTTTTGGAGAATACGCCCTGGGGGAGGGTGTGGGAGTGCTGGTGGGGGTCCGAGGGTCCTCCCCCGGGAAATTTTTGAAATTTGGGTGCAATTTCGGAGGTTTGTGGCTTTATTTGAGCGAGATTTTGGAGGCTCTCGCCTCCATTCAGTAACTTTTATTTTTTCACATTCGATTTTCTAGAGTACGCCCGGGCGTACAGGAGTATGCCTGGCTACGCCCCTGCCCAACATCAGTTATTAACGTGGGATATTTAAACTACACGTATAGTTTGCATTCAATGTATCCGTTTGTATGGAATTTGACCTTGTCCGTGAGAAGGTAGAAGCCTTAAACGTGATGCTGCATTACCGATGTGTGAGAAGGTAGAATCCTAAAACGGGATGCTGCATTACCGATGTATGTGAGAATGTAGAATCTTAAACGTGATACTGCATTACCGATGTGTGTGAGAATGTAGAATCCTAAAACGGGATGCTGCATTACCGATGTGTGTGAGAATGTAAAATCCTAAAACGGGATGCTGCATTACCGATGTATGTGAGAAGGTAGAATCTTAAACGTGATGCTGCATTACCGATGTGTGTGAGAATGTAGAATCCTAAAACGGGATGCTGCATTACCGATGTGTGTGAGAATGTAGAATCCTAAAACGGGATGCTGCATTACCGATGTGTGTGAGAATGTAGAATCCTAAAACGGGATGCTGCATTACCGATGTGTGTGAGAATGTAGAATCCTAAAACGGGATGCTGCATTACCGATGTGTGTGAGAATGTAGAATCCTAAAACGTGATGCTGCATTACCGATGTGTGTGAGAATGTAGAATCCTAAAACGGGATGCTGCATTACCGATGTGTGTGAGAATGTAGAATCCTAAAACGGGATGCTGCATTACCGATGTATGTGAGAAGGTAGAATCTTAAACGGGATGCTGCATTACCGATGTGTGTGAGAATGTAGAATCCTAAAACGGGATGCTGCATTACCGATGTGTGTGAGAATGTAGAATCCTAAAACGGGATGCTGCATTACCGATGTGTGTGAGAATGTAGAATCCTAAAACGGGATGCTGCATTACCGATGTGTGTGAGAATGTAGAATCCTAAAACGGGATGCTGCATTACCGATGTGTGTGAGAATGTAGAATCCTAAAACGGGATGCTGTATTACCGATGTATGTGAGAATGTAGAATCCTAAAACGGGATGCTGCATTACCGATGTGTGTGAGAATGTAGAATCCTAAAACGTGATGCTGCATTACCGATGTGTGTGAGAATGTAGAATCCTAAAACGGGATGCTGCATTACCGATGTATGTGAGAATGTAGAATCTTAAACGTGATGCTGCATTACCGATGTATGTGAGAATGTAGAATCCTTAAACGGGATGCTGCATTACCGATGTGTGTGAGAATGTAGAATCCTAAAACGGGATGCTGCATTACCGATGTGTGTGAGAAGGTAGAATCTTAAACGTGATGCTGCATTACCGATGTATGTGAGAAGGTAGAATCTTAAACGTGATGCTGCATTACCGATGTGTGTGAGAATGTAGAATCCTAAAACGGGATGCTGCATTACCGATGTGTGTGAGAATGTAGAATCCTAAAACGGGATGCTGCATTACCGATGTGTGTGAGAATGTAGAATCCTAAAACGGGATGCTGCATTACCGATGTGTGTGAGAAGGTAGAATCCTAAAACGGGATGCTGCATTACCGATGTATGTATGTGAGAATGTAGAATCTTAAACGTGATGCTGCATTACCGATGTGTGTGAGAATGTAGAATCCTAAAACGGGATGCTGCATTACCGATGTGTGTGAGAATGTACAATCCTAAAACGGGATGCTGCATTACCGATGTGTGTGAGAAGGTAGAATCCTAAAACGGGATGCTGCATTACCGATGTGTGTAAGAATGTAGAATCCTAAAACGGGATGCTGCATTACCGATGTGTGTGAGAATGTACAATCCTAAAACGGGATGCTGCATTACCGATGTGTGTGAGAAGGTAGAATCCTAAAACGGGATGCTGCATTACCGATGTGTGTAAGAATGTAGAATCCTAAAACGGGATGCTGCATTACCGATGTGTGTGAGAATGTAGAATCCTAAAACGGGATGCTGCATTACCGATGTGTGTGAGAATGTAGAATCTTAAACGTGATACTGCATTACCGATGTGTGTGAGAATGTAGAATCTTAAACGGGATGCTGCATTACCGATGTATGTGAGAAGGTAGAATCCTAAAACGGGATGCTGCATTACCGATGTGTGTGAGAAGGTAGAATCCTTAAACGTGATACTGCATTACCGATGTGTGTGAGAATGTAGAATCCTTAAACGGGATGCTGCATTGCCGATGTGTGTGTGAAGGTAGAATCCTTAAACGGGATGCTGCATTACCGATGTGTGTGAGAATGTAGAATCCTAAAACGTGATGCTGCATTACCGATGTGTGTGAGAATGTAGAATCCTAAAACGGGATGCTGCATTACCGATGTGTGTGAGAATGTAGAATCCTAAAACGGGATGCTGCATTACCGATGTATGTGAGAATGTAGAATCTTAAACGTGATGCTGCATTACCGATGTATGTGAGAATGTAGAATCCTTAAACGGGATGCTGCATTACCGATGTGTGTGAGAATGTAGAATCCTAAAACGGGATGCTGCATTACCGATGTGTGTGAGAAGGTAGAATCTTAAACGTGATGCTGCATTACCGATGTATGTGAGAAGGTAGAATCTTAAACGTGATGCTGCATTACCGATGTGTGTGAGAATGTAGAATCCTAAAACGGGATGCTGCATTACCGATGTGTGTGAGAATGTAGAATCCTAAAACGGGATGCTGCATTACCGATGTGTGTGAGAATGTAGAATCCTAAAACGGGATGCTGCATTACCGATGTGTGTGAGAATGTAGAATCCTAAAACGGGATGCTGCATTACCGATGTGTGTGAGAAGGTAGAATCCTAAAACGGGATGCTGCATTACCGATGTATGTATGTGAGAATGTAGAATCTTAAACGTGATGCTGCATTACCGATGTGTGTGAGAATGTAGAATCCTAAAACGGGATGCTGCATTACCGATGTGTGTGAGAATGTACAATCCTTAAACGGGATGCTGCATTACCGATGTGTGTGAGAAGGTAGAATCCTAGAACGGGATGCTGCATTACCGATGTGTGTGAGAATGTAGAATCCTAAAACGGGATGCTGCATTACCGATGTGTGTGAGAATGTAGAATCTTAAACGGGATGCTGCATTACCGATGTGTGTGAGAATGTAGAATCTTAAACGTGATACTGCATTACCGATGTGTGTGAGAATGTAGAATCCTAAAACGGGATGCTGCATTACCGATGTGTGTGAGAATGTAGAATCTTAAACGTGATACTGCATTACCGATGTGTGTGAGAATGTAGAATCTTAAAACGGGATGCTGCATTACCGATGTATGTGAGAAGGTAGAATCCTAAAACGGGATGCTGCATTACCGATGTGTGTGAGAAGGTAGAATCCTTAAACGGGATGCTGCATTACCGATGTGTGTGAGAATGTAGAATCCTTAAACGGGATGCTGCATTACCGATGTGTGTGTGAAGGTAGAATCCTTAAACGTGATACTGCATTACCGATGTGTGTGTGAAGGTAGAATCCTTAAACGGGATGCTGCATTACCGATGTGTGTGAGAAGGTAGAATCCTTAAACGGGATGCTGCATTACCGATGTGTGTGAGAATGTAGAATCCTTAAACGGGATGCTGCATTACCGATGTGTGTGAGAATGTAGAATCCTTAAACGGGATGCTGCATTACCGATGTGTGTGTGAAGGTAGAATCCTTAAACGTGATACTGCATTACCGATGTGTGTGTGAAGGTAGAATCCTAAAACGGGATGCTGCATTACCGATGTGTGTGAGAAGGTAGAATCCTTAAACGGGATGCTGCATTACCGATGTGTGTGAGAATGTAGAATCCTTAAACGGGATGCTGCATTACCGATGTGTGTGAAAATGTAGAATCCTTAAACGGGATGCTGCATTACCGATGTGTGTGTGAAGGTAGAATCCTTAAACGTGATACTGCATTACCGATGTGTGTGTGAAGGTAGAATCCTTAAACGTGATACTGCATTACCGATATGTGTGTGAAGGTAGAATCCTTAAACGTGATACTGCATTACCGATGTGTGTGTGAAGGTAGAATCCTTAAACGTGATACTGCATTACCGATGTGTGTGTGAAGGTAGAATCCTTAAACGGGATGCTGCATTACCGATGTGTGTGTGAAGGTAGAATCCTTAAACGTGATACTGCATTACCGATGTGTGTGTGAAGGTAGAATCCTTAAACGGGATGCTGCATTACCGATGTGTGTGTGAAGGTAGAATCCTTAAACGTGATACTGCATTACGGATGGTGTAACTTACTGAATCTCCCAATGATATGAGGCGTTAAGTATAGCGTTCGGTTTAGTAATCTATCTAATGGCCGATGAGTCTATGTTGGTTTAGTAATCTATCTAATGGCCGATGAGTCTATGTTGGTTTAGTAATCTATCTAATGGCCGATGAGTCTATGTTGTCACTCATTAGCGATCGTATTTATCGTTCTTGGTATTCGATGGTTTTAGGTTCGAATCCGCTTAGATGTGGTTCATAATTCTCTCCTTATTTATATAATGAATATTTAGCTATTAAATGTCGAGTTTCACGAACATCTCCGCACATTCCACTAGTAAGTCTAAGATCGAAACTGTGTCGGTGATTTCCACTATGAAATTCGGATTTGGGAGACAATATTCTCAGACCGCACTGGGAGTTATGTTTAAGTTAAAGAAACCGAAATGGAATCGACATTTTTAAATCGATGGAATATTTGAATGCATCAAATCACGAACCTTTTTCAGATGTATAACATATATATTAAAGGTAGAATTTCGTGAACATCTAGTTCTCTCCTAACACAATACAAATATACACAATAAAGAATACTAGGATGTACACTGTATATTTCAGGACATTATCCGTGAAGCCCAGGTATCACTCGCTCTCACCATAGACGGTTTGCTTGCGGCTCGTCAGCAGACGGACCTGACCAACATCATCATCATCTGCATCATCTTCAGCGCCGTCCTCATTCTGTGTCCAGTCATCATATACGCCGTGTACAACCTCACAGTAGAAATTCAGAGATGCTCTCTTCATATTGCTGATAGGTAATTGATGAACTTTGTGTACAGTGTTCAAGTGTCACAAAACAATTCATCAGAAACATGCCAGAAATCATGCCATAAATCGTGTCTTGTTTAGTTTAGTCCCTCGGTTCCAGTCTATACTTCCGAGAGACCAGTAAACCTCCATCTATCGCGTTGGTACCCCGCAACAGACTGGCTCACCTGGTTTCATGACCGGGAGATTTGAAACTGTCGAAATGAGCTACAACTACCCACAATAATGATATGTCACTACAATATTTACGTCTGGAACGTGTTTTATCGTTATGATTAGGGGTGTCTACACAGCCATTAAAACTATCTATGAAATGTTTTTTTTAACCATGTTTACATGTGATGTGTATACATTTGACTAAATATGACATACGACGGAACATACGACGGAACAGAAGTCATGTATGTGGAAACGTAAGGCGAACTGGAATGGATTGGCTCCAAATAAAAAGCATTCTGCTAGTTTTTTCTCTTGTTTGTTTTCATCGTCTTGAAGCGTTCAAGTTAAATCACAGCATCTTTATAAATAAATCCGTCAGAACTAGACATGCTAGAGACAAACTACTATTTCATCGTCACTTTCTTACTACATAAATGTCTACTCTGATCGTACAACTTATTATTAGTTTCAAGAACAATCCCACTGTAACCTAAGGTCCATCCTAATAACCTAAGGTCCATCCTACATGGGAACATCCTACGTGGGAACACCACCATCTGCCTTGATACTCATTAAATGATTCCGGCAGTATCGATAGCAAGAAAAGAAACGAACTAATGCGCCTTAAGTGAGGCCAAGTCTGCCTCCTGAACATGTTTTATTGTGTTCGAAAATTTTAAAATTGCCTGATGATTATTTGATGAATTTCCCATCCCATCCTTCCGGCATATCCAGCTATGGGTATATTAACTGCGTGATGGTAAATCTGGGCTTTGAATAGTCATTCTTGTTTTGTTAACGCAAAACGTGGATTTAATCAAGTATACTGTTGTTTATTGTAGATTTGTTTTATATTTGGTTGCTTTAACTAAGGGACCGGCGTGACCCAGGAGAACTCGGACTCAAGTATCACCGGCGCCACTGAGTTTATTCGATGTGCTCTTTGGCAAGACACTTCCTTCTAGCCTCGTTGGTAGGGTGGGGACGCAAATCGGGCGGTTCCATGTATCAGAGTATTTCCTTCTAGCCTCGTTGGTAGGGTGGGGACGCAAATCGGGCGGTTCCATGTATCAGAGTATTTCCTTCTAGCCTCGTTGGTAGGGTGGGGACGCAAATCGGGCGGTTCCATGTATCAGAGTATTTCCTTCTAGCCTCGTTGGTAGGGTGGGGACGCAAATCGGGCGGTTCCATGTATCAGAGTATTTCCTTCTAGCCTCGTTGGTAGGGTGGGGACGCAAATCGGCCGGTTCCATGTATCAGAGTATTTCCTTCTAGCCTCGTTGGTAGGGTGGGGACGCAAATCGGCCGGTTCCATGTATCAGAGTATTTCCTTCTAGCCTCGTTGGTAGGGTGGGGACGCAAATCGGCCGGTTCCATGTATCAGAGTTTTTCCTTCTAGCCTCGTTGGTAGGGTGGGGACGCAAATCGGCCGGTTCCATGTATCAGAGTATTTCCTTCTAGCCTCGTTGGTAGGGTGGGGACGCAAATCGGCCGGTTCCATGTATCAGAGTATTTCCTTCTAGCCTCGTTGGTAGGGTGGGGACGCAAATCGGGCGGTTCCATGTATCAGAGTATTTCCTTCTAGCCTCGTTGATAGGGTGGGGACGCAAATCGGCCGGTTCCATGTATCAGAGTATTTCCTTCTAGCCTCGTTGGTAGGGTGGGGACGCAAATCGGGCGGTTCCATGTATCAGAGTATTTCCTTCGAGCAAGTTGGAGAACCATACTAGACATATATTCGTTTGTAACAGTGTGTAGTTTGTAACAGTGGTGTAGTTTGTAACAGTGGTGTAGTTTGTAACAGTGGTGTAGTTTGTAACAGTGTGTAGTTTGTAACAGTGGTGTAGTTTGTAACAGTGGTGTAGTTTGTAACAGTGGTGTAGTTTGTAACAGTGGTGTAGTTTGTTACAGTGTGTAGTTTGTAACAGTGGGTAGTTTGTAACAGTGGTGTAGTTTGTAACAGTGGTGTAGTTTGTAACAGTGGTGTAGTTTGTAACAGTGTGTAGTTTGTAACAGTGGTGTAGTTTGTAACAGTGGTGTAGTTGTAACAGTGGTGTAGTTTGTAACAGTGGTGTAGTTTGTAACAGTGTGTAGTTTGTAACAGTGTGTAGTTTCCGCATTTCTATGTATCCTTCCCTTCTCTCTGGGTTGGCTCTAAATAAACTATAATTTGTCGTTGAACCGTAAAACAAAATGTTAACTTCCAGAACTAAGGCACTGAGTAAGGAAAAGAAACGTACAGACACGCTGCTGTACCAGATGTTACCTAAAGACGTAGCGGAGCAACTTAAACAGAACCAGGAAGTAGCCACAGAGGAGTTCACCCAGGCCACCATCATGTTTAGCGATATCGTTGGATTTACCCAGATCTCATCCAGAAGTTCCCCATTACAGGTACTAAAGAGAGACACATGGTGACATTGAGAACATGAGCGTTTGTGGGCTGACGTCTCTATAGGATCAGTTGTCACAATGTACCACAAACGAAACTAATGTGCATAAAGTAGTGGACAGTTCCGTATCTATCAAAATTGTTCAAATGGTCAGTGGGGTGATGGTGCAGGTTGTTGACATGATGATACACGTGTACATGTTGTTGACATGACGATACACTTGTACAGGTTGTTGACATGATGATACACGTGCACAGGTTGTTGACATGATGATACACGTGTACAGGTAGTTGACATGATGATACACGGGTACAGGTTTTGACATGACGACACACGTGTACAGGTTGTTGACATGACGATACACGTGTACAGGTTGTTGACATGACGACACACTTGTACAAGTTGTTGACATGACGATACACGTGTACAGGTTGTTGACATGACGATACACTTGCACAGGTTGTTGACATGACGATACACTTGCACAGGTTGTTGACAGGACGATACACTTGTACAGGTTGTGACATGACAATACACTTGTACAGGCTGTTGACATGACGATACACGTGTACAGGTTGTTGACATGACGATACACGTGTACAGGTTGTTGACATGACGATACACGTGTACATGTTGTTGACATGACGATACACTTGCACAGGTTGTTGACATGATGATACACTTGCACAGGTTGTTGACATGATGATACACGTGCACAGGTTGTTGACATGATGATACACTTTCACAGGTTGTTGACATGACGATACACTTCTTGTACAGGTTGTTGACATGACGATACACTTGTACAGGTTGTTGACATGATAGTACACTTGAGCAGATTGTTGAAATGATTTTATCATCGCACAGGTTGTTGAAATAATGATATATTTGCTCAGGTTGTTGAAATGAAATCCTTGCTCAGGTTGTTGAAACGACGATTTACTGCCGCAGATTGTTAAAATTATGATATTCTTGCGCCGATATTTGAATTGACGATTTACTTGCGTAGATATTTGACATTACGATTTACTTGCACAAATATTTGAAATAACGATATACTTTCACAGATATTTGAAACAACAATATAGATCTACTTCCGAAGATATTTGAAATAACGATTTACTTTCGCAGATATTTGAAATAACGATTTAATTTCGCAGATATTTAAAATAATGATTTACTTGCGAAGATATCTGAAATAACGATATACTTGCGCAGATATTTGAAATAACGATATATGCTTGCGCAGATATTTGACATTACGATTTACTTGCGCAGATATCTGAAATAACGATTTACTTGAGCAGATATTTGGAATAACGATATACTGACGCAGATATTTGAAATAACGATATACATGCGCAGATGTTTGATTTGAAATAACGACATACTTGCACTGATCTTAAATGATATTTGTTGAGATGGTGCTATATATTTATTGCAGATTGTTGAGATGTTGAACAATATCTATTCCTGCCTGGATGATAGAATCGATCTATATGACGTATATAAAGTGGAGACTATCGGGGACGCATATCTCGTCGTTTCAGGTACGAGTATGTGTGTGAAACTAGTGTGTATAGTCTATGTACGAGTATGTGTGTGAAACTATTGTGTATAGTCTATGTGCGTTAAGGGCACTTTGGAATGTCTATTTTACTCAAAATGTCAGTACACGATGAGTCGTTTTATTTTTTACGTCAGTCTTCGCCACATGGTCTTCACTTTTCTATTTATATCACCTCTATGAATCATTGCGTCGCATAGGGTCAACTGCTCACATGCTACCCATTTCATTTCCAAACTCCAAATTTTGATATCAGTACATATAGCAATGTGTGCATTGCCCGGATAGCTCTTTTAGAGTACTTGCGATGTAGTCCCGTTATTTAGCCTGTGTGGGTTGTGAAAGCGCGTATCCCTTACAGCTCAGACTATGTCTAACTCTGTGATACTCTTGAAACAGCAGGGGTCATCGGTGTAGCTACTGTAAGGCCATATAGGCCCGGGCATATACATCATTTTGAAAAATAGAAAAAAGGAAGTCCAGAAATGCTATAAAAACTGAATCCAGAGGGGGTTAAGGGTCAACATTTGTTTATTATATTTTACAGTGTAGGTAATTCAACTTTGTAAATGTCAATTCTCAAATTACGCCAAAACGCACCATTGCATAGCTAAGTTAAAAAAACAACAACCCCGAACCCCCGTAGTTTGTCGGGCTTATATATGCATTTCCAGTCAGCTACGCCCCTGGTAGGTGTCACACGAGTATATAAACTGTTCAGTTTTCCTTGTGCGCGCTATGCTTTCCGATTATCGTATGAAGGTATAATACAATTTCTATAGCGGTGAAATCCATCAAATTTGCGCCTGGGAAATTTTAACCAGAAACATATCATACTTTTTCCTACCATCATATTCTATCATGTCAAAACTAGAAAGCAATATTAACAACAAATATACGTTAAAAAGAAACGTTGATTATATATACATCTTGTGTAATCCTATCAGGTGTGAATATATATTGCATTACTCTTGCATAATGCATTTTACTACCTAGCAGATTCTGAAATATTATTTAATTATTAATATTATTATTACGCATTAATAAGTAGTTTGAAACTGGTTTTGACCCCTTTTTTACGTCCAGAAATTAAATATCACATTTTAAAATCAGTTTTCCTCTTTCCGAAATGAGAAATCTCGTGTCACCTCTCAATAAATACATCGAAGCAATATGACAAAATTCACATCCTCGACAATGCATCAGTTATATTGCAGATTTTATTCCCCGTTGTTTATGATAGAGCTCACTCCCTCAAAAAATAATAAATAATGCAAACGCTGTATCTATTTTATTGTTTACATTATTCAGGAGTTCCAAAGCCAAACGGCAAGAAGCACGCGTCGGAAATCGCTTCGCTATCGTTAGATATTCTGGAGCACGTCAACCGGATGGAGATTCCCCACATCCCGGGCACGAACGTAAGATTAAGGATTGGCTGTCATAGTGGTAAGTCTGTTTTATTCGACCATTAGCTGGAGGCTGGCTGCCATAGTGGTGAGTGTGTTGTATTTGATCATTAGCTGGAGGTCGGCTACCATAGTGGTGAGTGTGTTGTATTTGATCATTAGCTGGAGGTCGGCTACCATAGTGGTGAGTGTGTTGTATTTGATCATTAGCTGGAGGTCGGCTACCATAGTGGTGTGTTGTATTTGATCATTAGCTGGAGGTCGGCTACCATAGTGGTGAGTGTGTTGTATTTGATCATTAGCTGGAGGTCGGCTACCATAGTGGTGAGTGTGTTGTATTTGATCATTAGCTGGAGGTCGGCTACCATAGTGGTGAGTGTGTTGTATTTGATCATTAGCTGGAGGTCGGCTACCATAGTGGTGAGTGTGTTGTATTTGATCATTAGCTGGAGGTCGGCTACCATAGTGGTGAGTGTGTTGTATTTGATCATTAGCTGGAGGTCGGCTACCATAGTGGTGAGTGTGTTGTATTTGATCATTAGCTGGAGGTCGGCTACCATAGTGGTGAGTGTGTTGTATTTGATCATTAGCTGGAGGTCGGCTACCATAGTGGTGTGTGTGCTGTGTTTGATCATTAGCTGGAGGTCGGCTACCATAGTGGTGAGTGTGTTGTATTTGATCATTAGCTGGAGGTCGGCTACCATAGTGGTGAGTGTGTTGTATTTGATCATTAGCTGGAGGTCGGCTACCATAGTGGTGAGTGTGTTGTATTTGATCATTAGCTGGAGGTCGGCTACCATAGTGGTGTGTTGTATTTGATCATTAGTTGGAGGTCGGCTACCATAGTGGTGAGTGTGTTGTATTTGATCATTAGCTGGAGGTCGGCTACCATAGTGGTGAGTGTGCTGTGTTTGATCATTAGCTGGAGGTCGGCTACCATAGTGGTGAGTGTGTTGTATTTGATCATTAGCTGGAGGTCGGCTACCATAGTGGTGAGTGTGTTGTATTTGATCATTAGCTGAAGGTCGGCTACCATAGTGGTGAGTGTGTTGTATTTGATCATTAGCTGGAGGTCGGCTACCATAGTGGTGTGTTGTATTTGATCATTAGCTGGAGGTCGGCTACCATAGTGGTGAGTGTGTTGTATTTGATCATTAGCTGGAGGTCGGCTACCATAGTGGTGAGTGTGCTGTGTTTGATCATTAGCTGGAGGTCGGCTACCATAGTGGTGAGTGTGTTGTGTTTGATCATTAGCTGGAGGTCGGCTGCTATCGTGGTGGATTTGTTGTGTTTGAACTTTAGCTGGATGTTGACTGCCATAGTGGTGGACTTGTTGTGTTTGATCATTAGCTGGAAGTCGGCTGCCATCGTGGTGTGTTGTGTTTGATCATTAGCTGGAGGTCGGTTGCCATCGTGGTGGATTTGTTGTTTGACCTTTAGCTGAAGGTCGGCTGGCAGAGTGATGGATTTTTCTTTTTTTGTTAACTTTAGCTGGAGGTCGTAGTGGTGTATTTTTTTATCTTATGTTTAGATGGAGGTCGGCTGCCATAGTGGTGGGTGTTTTATGTTTGATCATAAGCTGGAGGTCGGCTGCCATCGTGGTTAGGGTGTTGTGTTCGCTCTTTAGCTGGAGATAGGCTGCCATAAAGGTGTATTTTCTGTGTACTCTCTAGCTGGAAATCGACTGTCATAGTAGTGAGTGTGTTGTGTTGTGCTTGAACTTTAGATCGGCTGCCATAGTGTTGAGTTTGTTGGGATTGAACTGTAAATGGAGATCGGCTGCCATGGAGGTTTGTTGTGTTCTCTCTTTAGCTGGAAATCAGCTGCCATAGTGTTGAGGGTGTTGTGTTCGCTCTTAGCTGGAAATCGGCTGCCATAGTGGTGAGTGTGTTGTATTCGAAATGTAGCTGGAGGTCGGCTGTTATAGTGATAAGTGTGCCATACATGCGAGTCTGTTGTATTCGAACTTTAGCTGGAGGTCTTCTGCCACAGTGGTGAGTTTGTCATGTTTGACTTTTAGCTAGAGGTCGTCAGCCAAAGTGGAATGAACTTTAGCTTGAGTTCGGCTGCCATGGTGGTATGTTTCTTGTGTTTAAATGGCCGAAGGTCGGAGCTATTACTATGAAATTTATTAGATGGTAGGAATAGGGCAGCGTTCCCGGATCCATGTGTATCCTTCTCCATTCTCTTGGGAAACTCAACATAACCTTAAAATGTCTTGATGAGCCGTTAAACAATACTTAAATTCAAGACGAGTTAATCTTGACAAACAGAGGTGTGTATACTTTATTTGCGAACGGAGGTGTGTAAATCGTCTTGGGAACCTAAGGGTTGTAACCTGTCTTGGTGACCGAAGGCATATAGGATGTCTGATCGACCGGATGTATGTAGATCTTTGAGTATATTTTATAAGCTTTAAATATAACATTCCTTTTTCTCCAGTATTCTTATTAAATGCTATAATAATATGTTTCTTTTCGTAAAAAATCGACAAAACTAAACTACATTGTCTTTATGATAATACCACAATTGTGCAGGTCCTGTAGTCGCCGGCGTCGTCGGAACGAAGATGCCACACTACTGTGTGTTCGGTGAAGCCGTCAATGTCGCCAACAAGATGGAATCATTGGGGAAACGTAAGCATTGTTTTGTAATTTAAGTGGATACATGAAATTATTTTGACATTGATAAAACATGTTCATGTATCAGGGAAGTCGGAGTGGATAGCACGGTAAACTTTGAAACCGGAGGTCATTGGCAATAGTCTTGTCCGTCGGAAACCGTACTATTTATAGCATCCCAGCACGTTAACGAACCATAAGAATGTATTCGATAGAAAGAGGAGGGCATGGTGCTCGGATGAAATAATTTAACACCACACTCCCTTTCACGTGCGTCTCTAAATTACATCAGATGCTTGTATTGTTGAGCCGCTTCATAAAATCAATACATGGAACGTGAAACGACAGTCATAATATATAAAGGGGCCCTTTGTTTTCCTGGCTGTGCTTTGTTTGACTAGCTATTTATTCAGTTAACAAGAAATTAGTTATTTTCACCAAGATATAGCCTAAACAATATTTCTGTTGCAAATACATGTTTTTGAAAAAAAACGCATATATGCCTGTCTTGAATATTAACTGTTTTATGGGCTGTTTTGCTTTGTCATTGTATAAATCAAAGCAATTATGTTTAACGATTTCAGGTGTGCCTTGCGTCGCTTAGAGACAATATTCTTTGTTTTCCAACGTGACATTATGTGTAGATGAATGCGTTTCAATTTGACTTGGTGCTAATATGATATTTGCACCAAAACGTCTATGTTAATTCATATTTCTGTACGATTAGCGACAGCTACATACATATTGATTCGGACTGATAGGAGGCAGGGCTCTCGTCTCTGACGATGGAGATACAAATTGATATGAAAATGAACAGATCTATATCTTATGGAATCGTGTTAGGGCCGTCGCGATCTCGCGTTTTAAAAATAAAAATAATTATTTGTTTGTGCCATGATTGTTTTTTAGCCTGTAAGGTCCAACTCAGCAAGACAACAGCGGACATTCTGACTGAAGTTGGTGGATTTGTCATCCGAGAGAGGGAGAACTTTCCGGAAAAGGTTTATGATAGATACTAGAAGTGCATGCGTTGATAAACTTAGTTGGATTCGATTTTACAAAACGATAACACTATCACACTTGATGTTAAGTAGCCATATTTGTATGAAATTAAAACAATAATAATATACGGAATTGAAAAAGAAAAGCAAGTCTGGAATTTCCGCTATATATTGTTTATGCCGCAAACTTAAATTATATATACCGTAAACTTAATTCCACATAATATTCTAAAGAAATCCTAAAATGTTTTGTACGAAACAAAAGTTGCAGTTAATTCGAGAGATAACTCAACTGTGATGTTGCAGGCGTCCTAATCACAGTACACTTTGTAACAAGAAATTCATAAATGTTGAAGTTCTTCTTTGAAAGAAGCCAGTAAATCAGTACTGTATTTAACGTAAAGAGTTAGCAAAATGTTGCATCATAAGTTTGCTCACGCTCACATGCTTGAGCCAAATGCGTACTCTGTCAATAATGAAACTTTGAAGGAATGTTATGTGTTGTTTTCCAAAAGGTGTACCATTCGATTAACAGCATCATATTGTACACACACTATTCAGCGAAAATTCCCGAGTTGCGTTTCTGTTTCGTTTCAGTATATGTCTTCTTTTCGTTTTTTTAAACAAACGTAGACTTCGGAAAATGTAAGTTCAAAGAGTAAAACATACATGCAGCGTTCTGCTGTATGCTCTGATAAATTGAAGCATCAGTATGTGCATACATTCTCTTTATACGAATGATAAAATATATACTCAAACAAAATAACAACATTTACGTAGACTTGAATCCTGGGTTCCACATCTTGTTAAACAGTCTTGTTTTCCTTCTCTTTTTTTCAGAATGACCATGACCTTGTTATGGCATTCAAGGGCAACGTGAAGACATACTGGCTGGTTTGTAGGGAGGGGTTCGCGCCCCCAGATACGGACGACTTGTCTGAGGAAGAGACGAAGTGCTAGGAGAGCATCGAGACTGAGATAATGCATGTATTAAACAAACTGTTCGTGAACTATTACATTAGTAATGTGTATTTATGGGTGTTCGAGTTAAAGAAAATAAAAGACATTGAAAAAGAAATCGCAATAAAAGGACATTTTAAAAACTATATAACTTTTAAAAAGGGAATGTGCATTAATATGTTAAGATATTGTCTCCACTTGTTTTATAGAATGAATATTGTCTCCACTTGTTTTATAGAATGAATTAATGATTCAGTACAAATAGGAAGAACATTTGGCACTGTATAGATATAAGAATTAAAATTTGATTATGATAAACGAAGTTTTTTGAAGCAATATGTATTATTTTGTTGAATATTTGTGGTTGATAAAAAGCAATATTTAATATTTTATACCATGATTATATAGCGTAACCCTCATAATGTGAAGGAGTGTGGCATTGCGTTCTAGCAATTTGTTCTTCAACGTATTTATATCGATCATCGCTTCGTAGACATGAGCCCAAGTTTACTTATAGCCGTGTGACCTTTGACGATTACAAACAGATATGGTGCAGATTGCACTAGGCGTCAGACTGATTTGGTTTTTCTTCCGATGTTGTTTCATTTGAAAGAGGTGTTTTAAAAAAGAATCCCATTTTGGAACATAGCATGCAAGGCAATTGAATGACAAAGAGTGTTAGTTCAAATAAAAATGATAAAATGCATTCATCTGGGCCGCCATACTGACGTCATTTCGAATTTTTCAAATTCATCAGATATTCGGCAGGTGCCCTTCTGATTTTTCAGGACTTCATCCTCGGTGAGCATATAATCCTAATACATTTAGGGATTCGCGAACCTTTGGGGACCCTTTTAAAAAAACATAGAAATATAAAACACACATTTGAGGAAAGTTTGGTGCTTTTGTCCGGCGTGTCTAGATTGGGTCCTAAAACGTGGGTTTTGGTCCCTAGCTATATATATGCAAATCAACTGACCGGACTATTTTTCCCCCATAATTCCAAGCGCCAAACACGAGAGATGATACTAGTATCAATCGAGGGCGAGAATGCTGGACCGCCTGTCTTGCGAAATGTATCCTTACCGCAGAAGGTCATGCATATGTTAACTTTTCTTACAGTGTTTTATTTTGGAGAATAAAAAGAAACATTATCGATCCCAATATGTGTGTTTAGTATTATATGCGCTAGGTATGTTTATTAACAGGAATGCGTAGCATTGGCCTCACAGTTAGTTTTTCAGTCTGGTGAAGCTTTTGTAAATTGAGCGTTGTCCCTATTTGTTCAATGAGTCAAAATCGGTCTGGCCTAAATAATAACCTCCGACTATTTTCTGCTGGTGGTTGTCTGCGCTTTCCACATATAGGTTACAATAGTTTAAATGGTTATACATATCCCCTTCCATAGTAAAGTCAGGATGCCGACAACCTGTTAAAAACTCAACATCATTAGATTCTGGGAAACTGACATTACAAAAGTAACATGTTTTCTATTAGACTTGAACAAGGAGATGAGGGGTTTAATATCTTCTAAGAAAGATTTCTTCAGCTGTATACTAACACTGGGTCATCGGTATGCATTATATTCCCTTGCAACTGCATACCCTACTAAATTTATACCTAAAACCGTCAAAAGCATGATGAGCACCATTTCCAAACATCAAAAACATGCCCAGAATACAGTAACAGCCAAAAAATAACAGGAAACTGTACTAAAAAGGGTCTTAAACAAAAAGAAAAGATTGGCACTCTTAAGTACTACTTGCGTCTGAACTAGGCGAGCACAGACGGTTGATTTAGTGTAATTCAACCTAAAGTGCAATCAAGGAACATCTCGCGAGCTTTTTGGATTGATCAGTTGATTCTTGATTCTAATCATAAAGGCATTATGCCGAGTATTGCTGACACTTTGATATTTTTATCATTATTCGATCCCGGTAGTAAGCTTGTTCGCCAATTTCATGTGCTGTGGATAGAATAGAAAAGAGAAAAGAATACACTGTATTTCCAAGGCCCAATCATTATAAAATATGACCATAGTGTAAAGCATAGCTATGATATATGATTCGGCTATAACTATATATACCATATTAATTATGAATACTATACATGTACAGCGGGAAGATGCAATTGGGTACCATAATAAAAAAAGTATGGTATATACGCATGTTTATAATTTTAAAAATATATAATGAGAGAGAGAGAGAGAGAGAGAGAGAGAAAGAGAGAGAGAGAGAGATTTCACTTAACTTCGATACACGTTGGGGTTACCGAAGAGTGTTTTCCGGAATATATAAGTAACTGTTTAAATAATTATATTTTTACAATGTTTAAGTACTTTCTGCTAATTATTGTGTGTGTATAAATGTAATTCGTGGAATGTAATTTGGCTTTTTTCATGAGTAAATGTGCTGTTTTAAGAATTAATCAGTGAAAGGTGTTCATGATGTTTCAGTGTTAGAGTGTACCCCTTAAGGGTTTGGTTGAAAATGTTGTGAAATATTGGCGGATATTCAGCCTCGGTGCGGCCTCTCAACTGGACTCCACTCAGGATATCTAGACATGCGAGTTATGGACCATTTCTTCAAAGCAATATTAGCATATGACATATATTAAAAGCTGATATCACTCTAAGGTTTATGTATTTTCTTTTTAAATCACATTGAATTACATTTATTTATTTATATTAAGTTTATAAAAGCATTTTTTTTCTCCACAATATTCCTTTCCTACAGAAAAGTGTCCATCCATTATACACTAGTTTTGTGTTCATAACATGGAAGGTGAGCCTGGCATGTTCGTGCCTGATAGGCGCCAGATAGCCTTTTCATGTGTTGGTGCGCCTTAAAACCCCAATTCAATTCAATTCATTTCTGGTATTAGTACATAGTTATATATATTTGCATCGTAAAGTTGGGTCCAACAAGGTCACTGAAAATCCCATTGAATTGTACATTCATGATCGATATTGTCTATTTGTTGATGTTATTTAATGTTAGAATGTAATTGTTGATGGTGAATAAACTTATAAAGAGTCAACACCAGTGCAGTTATTTGTATTCCACCCTTAATCTAACAGAGAGCTAAAACAAAGGATATGTCACTGGTGGCTCAGTCAGTTTTATTTTATACCGCTTAGTTACTACGTAGCAAAATATGTTTATGCAATGGGGAATGGGTACAACCTTCTCAGGATTTCCGCATGCGTCTGTACTTCAACTGACGTATCTATCAGTTTTATCAGTTTGTTTGTTTTATTTGTTTTCACACACACACACATAGCGTCTCTATGGCCGAATGGATAACGACGTTTCGCCTCTCACCGTTGCGGGTTCGAATCCCACTGGGAGTTTGACTTGTAAGTGAGGAAGTGTTGATTCTTACGGATGGCGGGAGGTGTACAATACTGGTTCAGGAAAAGTGGGTGGTCTGTCTACACCACAAAAAAATCGACCGTCTTATATAACCTTACACGTGTTGAAAATGACGTAAAAACACCATACACACACACGCACGCACGCACGCACGCATCAACAGACGTAAATGTCGAATGTAACACAACATTGTATTGTTCACTCACATCGATGCTGTCACGTTTGATGACAGGTTAGTAAAGTTAGTGAGTAAAACATAACGGGGTTACTATACTGGACAATGAATACGGAAAACTGTCATTAAGTGTGTATATGAGAAGGGACTGACTAACTGGTCCAATATAACACATTTTCGTCCTTTAGACTATAAATAAAAAACAACAAAGGTATACTTGATGTATTCGACCCTGTGACACATATGGTACCAATAGCATACACGATAACTCGAACAGAGATGAGATGGCGCCAGTCTAGTCCAAGGCTTTTCCAATATATCTCCATAGTTCCAGAAGTGCAATAACGACTCGTCAAAGTCATCAACTCTCCAAGACAAATACAAACGTGTACAGCTGAACCTCCCCCAGTCCCTGACGATGTCAACGTGCAGGGTGCCAATATGTCCGCAACGTGCCAATGTATCCGCGGACATATTGGACCACAGCTAAGTGTCGAATATGTCCGCAACGAGCGAATATGTCCGCGGCAAATTTAGGCGGCGTTTCAATCAAATTAATTTTTGATATCGATCAATGAACGTCGAAAAGTGAGTTTGTTTACCAGTTTTTTTTCATGGATAAGGAAAATTAACGAAATACAATAAACATATATAAGGAATTCATATAATAAATAAGGATTTAACTGAGTTTATTTAGTGTTTTTTTAATTTCCTCTTTTTATTTCCTTCAATTAATTAGTTTTTCTTTCTTCATCCTTATTCAGATCTGTTTTCTTTACCGACATGAATTGTGTTAAACAATGTTTATTCCAATCAATTACATCTCCCTTTTGTTGTATCTATTCCTTATATATTCTATTTTATTTCATTAATTTTCCTTAGCCATTGAAAAAAACAACACTTTTCAAACACATACTACTTTCTAATCTACCGTTCGACCTATACTGATCGATATCGATGATTAATTTGTCTGAGACGCCTCCTAAATATTCGCTTATTCGCCACTTAGCTGTGGTCCAATATGTTGGCACGTTGAGGACATATTGGCATCGTACATATAACCCAAACATCAAAAACTATAATAAAAAGAGTTTTTATAAAAAATAGATATATAAACACATTATTTTGTCAATGATCTAACTGACGGAAATGAAAAGATCTCGGGAGTAAGAAAACTAGTATTAAGCTGGTCTGAAAAAATACGAACTACAGGAAAATGAAAGCGAGATTATTTGCATGATAATGAGCTTAGCTACGTCCGAAAAAAGCGGCTCATCTTACTTTACCAAATCGAGAACGACACGTTTCCGCATTTGTTTGGGAAGTGGTCACCTGTTAAGAGGTAGTTGTGAAAGTTAGAGTTGGGATTATTCTTTATGGCACTCTAACTAGACTTCCGGCAATTATTATCGAACAATAACAACCGTCAGTTTACTGTAAATGTATGCATGTATGTTATATGTGTCTTTGTAATCCTTTCTGGAAAGGTATTTACTTTTGTAAAATTCCCACTTTCTATAGAATCTCACATATACCCTTACTCGCACAGACAAAATTGCTGTTATTCTAAACACGTGTACACCATTCATGTTATTTCCCCTGCAAGCATAGTTATATATAAGTGTTATTTTTTTTTTAATAATAACAAAATATTCAAAATAAAATTAGATTTGAACTAAAAGCTCCTTATATAGTATTAAGAGCATGGTCTGTTAGCGCTAGGGACATGTGTAGAGATGCTGTAAGGTGTGTAGGGACATGTGTAGAGATGCTGTAAGGTGTGTAGGGACATGTTTAGAGATGCTGTTAGGTGTGTAGGGACATGTGTAGAGATGCTGTAAGGTGTGTAGGGACATGTGTAGAGATGCTGTAAGGTGCGTAGGGACATGTGTATAGATGATGTTAGGTGTGTAGGGACATGTGTAGAGATGCTTTAATGTATGTAGGTAAGGTGTGTAGGGACATGTGTATAGATGCTGTAATGTGTGTAGGGACATGTGTAGAGATGCTGTAAGGCGTGTAGGGACATGTGTAGAGATGCTGTAAGGTGTGTAGGGACATGTGTATAGATGCTGTAAGGTGTGTAGGGACATGTGTAGAGATGCTGTAAGGTGTGTAGGGACATGTGTAGAGATGCTGTAAGGCGTGTAGGGACATGTGTATAGATGCTGTAAGGTGTGTAGGGACATGTGTAGAGATGCTGTAAGGTGTGTAGGGACATGTATATAGATGCTGTAAGGTGTGTAGGGACATGTGTATAGATGCTGCAAGGTGTGTAGGGACATGTGTAGAGATGCTGTAAGGAGTGTAGGGACATGTGTAGAGATGCTGTAAGGCGTGTAGGGACATGTGTATAGATGCTGTAAGGTGTGTAGGGACGTGTAGAGATGCTGTAAGGCGTGTAGGGACATGTGTCGAGATGCTGTAATGCGTGTAGGGACATGTGTAGAGATGTTGTAAGGTGTGTAGGGACATGTGTAGAGATGCTGTTAGGTGTGTAAGGACATGTGTAGAGATGCTGTAAGGTGTGTAGTCATGAACTTTAAAAAGAGTATGAAAGGAGAAATGTGGAAATCGCCAAACACGATAAATAACAAAAATATTGCAGTCTTGGTTTGATTGAGACTGTTCATGAACGGTAGTGAAAAGTGCTTGATACCTATAGGCCCGGGTGGAGCAGAACTCAATAAGTACAGAAACGTGAGCCACCCCGAAGATGGTATGCATATGACGGTGAACATGGAACCGTCAATGAAGTATTTTCACACCATTCCATGGCCAGCGGCTTATGGTCCCAGTTTCTAACATAGCGCTTTGCACTGAACGAGAAAACAACGGGCGAAATAAACAAAATGGAATTTACTTGGGAGCACAGGTTATGAAGCCTGCGTATCACATACAACAAGTCAAAAGGCTAAATTAAAAAGCAGGTAACATATCCTAAGGGTGATTAAACAATACTCAAGACCTTTATAGGCTGGAGTAGTTGAACAACCTATTCGAAATTCAAGTAAGAAATTAAATGTTTTTGAGAATGTACCACCGATATCTGTAAATAAATATCGGGCTCAGCGATCTCCAAAGATCAAAATAACAGGTCTGAGTGCAAGTACGGGTTTTGCCGCCGCCACTGTACAGTTAAGGCATCGGTGATGTATAAAGAGTATGAAAGGAGAAATTTGAAAAATCGCCGAACATGATAAATATAAATATATATATATGGCCAGGGGCTTATGGTCCCAGTTTCTAACAAAATGCTTTGCCCTAAACCAGAAAACAGTGGTCGAATAAACAAAATGGAATTTTGTGGAATTTACTAACACAGAGTTCGCTGGTGCTATGGGCGTGTGTAGAGATGATGTAAGATGTGTAATCGTGAACTCCCGATTCCGTTGGTGCAAGCTGCGTTAGGTGTCGGACAGGTGAAAATCAGCCCATTAAACACAATGCAAAATAGGCTATTTTTGGAGATCAGTGACAAGTTCCACAACATTCGTTCACTTAAATACACCCGGAAGTACTTCCTGACTGGTCTGATGACACTGTGAGTTTGGTGTAATATATGAAATCATGATCTCTTAAAAACCGCGTTAGCTGTCTGGTTCGTACCTACCACAGAGTTTATGCATCTTCCTATTGGGCGGACAGGTAGCCTGTCTCGTCCACATTTTCCGGCGAGGTTTCTGAATACACCAGGCAATGCCTGCATCAATAACCGCCGTATTACTAAAAACTAACCCGCCAATAAACGGCAAAATTACACTATAACCGTGGAGGATGTAACCACCCCCCTCCTTATTTTAGAGACCGAGTACTGAATACTATTTAGCTCCGGGCAAAAATTCTACGTATAATATTACAAAGGGCAATAATTCTAATTTGAATGATGACCTAAAACACCTAAGAGCCGGGGTCTGCTAGATGAATGAAGGCCCGATTATCAAAATTAGACCTTTATTTACATTTTATGATTTTTTTTGTACATATTTGGTTTTAAAAATACATTTTATGAGTACTAAATACTAAATAGTGTGTTGTGCGAGTACTGCGTACCAGGCTCGTGCGTACTGAATACCGTCTAAAACGCCCTGAATACTGCGTACCAAAAGGGGGAGGGGGTTTCAGCCTCACCGTGTATCAAAACTCTGTCCAGGTGTTCAGATCATATAATAATGTGTAAATGCTGACTAAAAGTAAATAGTTTTTTTTCATAGATTCATACCCGTGATTGAATATGTGTAAAATGAATTATGAGTTGGTAACTCTTAATTCGTCGCTCCAGTTTAAGGGTTTGACTTGGCTGGTTAAAGTCGTTTATAAATATCGTGTCTATAGAGTTTAGATTATCAAAATATGTAAGTTACATATATACCTCGTCGTCAGTAGGTTTAAAACGGTTTACATCTGTTGTAAAATGTGCCTGTTGCTGGCGGGATAGCTACTTTAATTAGATACCACGTTTGCATGCATAAAACTCACCAAAGAAAATGATAACACGCAGATCTAGACATGTTTAAGTACTGTATATGTTCAGAGGTTTTCAGCAGTGTTGGTTTGCTTTCCTCTTGAAATAGCTCTCTGTCGTCTTAAATTTCGTTCTACATTTGAAAACTTAACCCCGTCGAGACTAACACACCTGACAATTTCCGGTGTTTTATGTGTCACTTGTAATTACAAATACGGAACGGGGTTTCAGACGACAGCGAGATATTTCGAGAGAACAAATCAACATGGCTGAAAACCCCTCAAAATGTACAGTACTTACAAAAACGGACAAGATCGGCGTGATATCATTAATTTAGGTGATTTTTATGCATGCACGTGTGGATTATTTTGTGTTTTATAAGCTAAAAGTTATGGCTAATGCAGATTTGAGTTTTGTTCTATTGAAATACAGCCGTTGTTTATGCAGTTACGCATACTATCTTTGTTAAACTTGTTAACAAGTTTATCAAAAGAGGTTATGATCCTACCATTTTGAAACGTACTGCATGCTTGGTGGTGGACCCACTATGCTTTCTTCTTTAATTGTACGATGATCGGGCAGGCTGTGGACCCTATGATAACGCCTACCTAAAGCCCATTGGGACGGTGGCGTTTGATGTTTGTCTATGATCTTTCTTGTCGTGCCCTTTGTTGGTTTATTCTCTTGCTGCTCTGGCTTCTGCCAAGTCATTGAGTACCTTCATTGTGGCTTTCTAGGCTATTGTTTTTTTTGTATTATATTTACACGAGCATATTTATGTTTTTATTATATTGCCTATTGATGCTGCCTTGTTGCTTAGAGATTAGATCATGGCGGGAATTTCTTTATTTATACTGTCCTGTTTTAAAGGGACACTGTCCGTAACTTTTAACTTATAAAACACACAATAATTATGTTCGGAAACATAACATACCAAACATTATTGAATATTTACTAATTAAAAGCAAGATTAACGGAATTCAATCGCGGTACAAAAAAAGGTAAATCCGCTTCGTGCGTTTGAACTCGCAGCCCAAACTAAAATTTCACTCGCAGTAATAATAGTGTGCGTGAGCGTAAAATGGTCGACACCGCTCCCTACTGAGCTAAGCAGGCTATACATATTTCGCAATACATACTATGGCGAAACCCTAAAGCGCTAAGGAAGTCACGTGATCGCAGAAAGGTAAATATTGTGGGTCCCACTTTATTTACATATATTCATTAAAACTTCTTTTTTTTCAAACTCACAAATGTATTCCTACATACTTCTTAGGGTCTATCCTCATGTTTTCATGTATACATTTCACTGAATAAAAGTCAGACAGTTATTTGGTTATGCTCAATATTAGCATACTTACGGACAGTGCCCCTTTAATGGGATGTCATTAGGGTGAGGTTTGGTGCACCCTAGAACCGGTTTATACCCCGGTGGCCTACTTTGCCACTGTCCGTTCCAAGGTGGTAGCCCTATTGTCAACCCTTTTATGTTTGTGATGTCGTTTGCATTTAATTTTACTTTTGCTTTCTTGTTTGTCTGTTTGCGTGTTTGTTTCTGTGTTTTGTGGTTGACTGTCCTCCTTGAATGCTACTTTCCCTGTCCGATCTTTTTATATTTCGTTGAGTGATTCTTTGGAATCGGTAATTTCTTTATCGATATCTTACTAATCGATGACTGTTCAGTAATTTCTTTATCGAGCTCTAACGTGTCGATGTAAAACAAAGAGAAGCAACACAGGATGGAAAGAGAATAAAGAAACAGTTAACGTGACTATAGTGGATAACGGCGCGCTCGACTTTTGAGGACTTGCCTATGTTGCAAAAGGGGCAGAATTCTGTTAAGATTCACAACGGAGTTATGGCACTTGTCTGTACGAGTTTCCCTTAGGCCATGCTTAAAAAATTGTTGGTTTGCTGTTCTCCGACCTACTCAATAAAATTAGCCCCCCCCCCACCACCAAAAAGAAATATAGCAATATTCTTTTAACATTTTTGCTTTCTTAAAGCTACAGACCCTCTATATAAATCGATTTCTTCTTTGTAGGCGTGTCTTTATTTGTAACTTCATGTTCACCAGCTCATGTCGAAATCGGGTATTTAAGCGAGCAAATATAACGTAGAACATCATTTATTGTATAGACATCGACCAGTGCACATCGTACCTGTACACAGGTAACATTATGATTTACAGAAGAAAAAAGATTTGTCACTTTCGGGACTCGAACACACGACCTTCTGATTTCAAGTCAGGTACTCTACCACTGAGCTATAACGCTGCTTGAGAAAATGGTGTACAAACTACAATTTATTATGAGGCAAAATAACTTAACATATTTTTGAACGCAAATCAAGATGAATCCATTAATATCTAGACCATCTTGTCGGACGTGTAAATTAGCATTGCCTGGTGTAAATACTATATGTTATCAATATGAAACCAACATTCCGCCTCAAAACAACCACATATCGACTTGTTATTTAGTGCATGATGAGTTTGTTTGTGTGTTAGTTATTACGTTATGCCTATTTAGTGTTAATAATGCTAGAACAAACCAATAAATAGCCTTGGTCTAGTGGTTAAATGTACGGCCTTTCAAAACTTCAAAAAGCGCAACGGCTGTGGTTCAAATCCCGTTCCGGGCAAGTAACTTTTTTATCACATATATTCTGAAGCAGTATATTTATCGATGTTACCTGTACGAAGGCTAATTAAAAATGTGATATTTTACGCATCGATTTCTGCCTTATATACCGACTTTTGGGGTGTTCGTCGATTTGAAACTATTTCACACGTGACTCATTCATATTCATGAGTTATTATCAGTTAATATAGAGGGTCTGTAGCTTTAAGTATATTTTTCTTGAATTTCTGATAGTTTTTACTGTCTTTGGAATAGACAAAAAATCACCTACCTACCTACCCACCTAAAACTTTTGGGGTCTGAGCGCAGCAAACCAATTTTTTTTTAAGGATGGCTTTATGATAGTGAATATATATGTAATGTTTCATTGAATTCTGCCAAGCAGTTTCTGAGCGAGCTTACCGAGAGAAAAAAGGTTAAGCAACGCTGAAGGAGACGCCAGGGGTAGTATAATAGCTCGGTATTTCTTCGAAAAGTCGAACTAAAAAAGATACCCTCAAGAAAAACGAGATGTGTACATGTAAAATACGCAAGTGACATAACACATATCTTGGCAGATCAAGTAAGTTTATGTATTTAATTTGGAATTTTCATTAGTTTCTCTTTCTCTGTCATCGTTTAACATGTAAACAAATGTAAAACAAATGTAAAAACAGAACAATTCAAAATATTTGTAATGCTATAGTATATAAACTGATGTTTACGAATGATCTCTCACATATTTTGATTGGATGTGGTCGGAATGATGTTATGCCACACATCTTTGTTTACATTTAGGCGCGTGATGCAACATCAAGGCTGGCGGAATATGTTTAATACTCCTCTCCCTCTTCTTCTCCCTCACCCTCGAAGGAGTCAACACCGACCTCTTCGTAGTCCTTCTCGAGTGCAGCCAAATCTTCACGAGCCTCGGAGAACTCTCCCTCCTCCATACCCTCTCCGACGTACCAATGGACGAAAGCCCTCTTGGCGTACATCAAGTCGAATGTGTGATCAAGTCGAGCCCAGGCCTCGGCGATGGCAGTGGTGTTGCTCAACATGCAGACGGCTCTCTGGACCTGGGCCAAGTCACCACCTGGTACAACAGTTGGTGGCTGGTAGTTGATGCCGACCTTGAAACCAGTTGGGCACCAGTCGACAAACTGGATGGTCCTCTTGGGCTTGATGGTGGCAATGGCGGCGTTGACATCCTTGGGGACGACATCACCTCTGTACAACATGCAGCAGGCCATATATTTGCCGTGACGTGGGTCACACTTCACCATCTGGTTGGCTGGCTCGAAGCAAGCGTTGCTGATCTCGGCAACGGACAGCTGCTCGTGGTAGGCCTTCTCGGCGGAGATGACTGGGGCGTATGTGGCCAGAGGGAAATGGGTACGTGGGTAGGGTACCAAGTTGGTTTGGAACTCAGTCAAGTCGACGTTGAGGGCACCATCGAATCTCAAGGAGGCGGTGATTGAAGAGACGATCTGAGCAATCAGTCTGTTCAAGTTGGTATATGTTGGTCTCTCAATGTCCAAGTTACGTTATCTGCAAATGTCGTAGATGGCCTCGTTGTCGACCATGAATGCGCAGTCGGAGTGCTCGAGGGTGGTATGGGTGGTGGTCAAGATGGAGTTGTATGACTCAACGACAGCGGTGGCGATCTGGGGAGCTGGATAGATGGCGAACTCGAGCTTTGACTTCTTGCCGTAGTCGACGCTGAGACGTTCCATAAGGAGGGATGTGAACCCGGATCCGGTACCACCACCGAAGGAGTGGAAGATGAGGAATCCCTGGAGACCGGTACACTGGTCAGCCAACTTACGGATTCTGTCGAGAACCAAGTCGACGATTTCCTTACCGATGGTGTAGTGACCACGGGCGTAGTTGTTGGCGGCGTCTAACTTGCCGGTGATAAGCTGTTCGGGATGGAACAACTGGCGGTATGTGCCAGTTCGGACCTCATCTGGAAAAAACAAACAAACACTTTATTATTTTGGAATTGTAAATGACCGTTTGGCATTGTCTACTATAATTATATTTGCCGCTTAACTATAGATCACTGTACAGACAGAAGAGTCTCGATCATATAGTTTCATGCTTAGTGAGAACAAACATAAACTCGATGGATATCAAAAGGCTCGTACAATGTGTTAGACCCTTTAACAAATTAAAATGTTACCCTTCTCTTTTCGAGAGATTACACGTATTCTGTCTATTTTGTTAAAAAAAAAATCTATAACATTCTGCGTTAGGTGAGATGTAAGTTTTGAATACAACCATTTAAAACTTACCGACTACAGTGGGCTCCAAGTCGACGAAGACGGCTCTGGGCACGTGCTTGCCAGCTCCGGTCTCGCAGAAGAATGTGCTGAAGGAGTCGTCACCACCACCGATGGTCTTGTCACTGGGCATCTGGCCATCAGGCTGGATACCGTGCTCCAGGCAGTACAACTCCCAGCAGGCATTACCGATCTGGACTCCGGCCTGTCCGACGTGGATAGAGATACATTCACGCTGTAAAAGAAGAATATATATGGTTAATTAATTTACAAAATACGTGGTAATGTTGCTCTTTATCATAACCATATGCATGTATTCTGGTAGGAAAATCATATGCTTCTTCTATAAAAGGAGCAAGATAAAACGTTCCATATGCTATTTATATAATAGGAGTTTCATATATGTTTCATATAAGAATACATTCATTTTCAAAACAAACACATTTTCACATAATGTTCATGTGGAAAAATAATGTGTCATTTTTATATCATTATCATACGATACGTTTTTATATCATTATCATATGATACGTTTTTATATCATTATCATATGATACGTTTTTATATCATTATCATATGATACGTATATTAAAGATGCTATATAAGAATCATGTACTGCTCCTTTTATGTATCATATGATAGGTGTGTGTGTGTGACCAAATTAGTAGAGCATGCGTATATGTGTAGGTATAAAAGACGAAAGGCGATGTATTAAACTTCATCTTTCGTCAGTTTTTGCGCACAATATGATCTATTTATGTGTCGACGTGCCGTAAAACAATATGCATTCATTCATTCATTCGATAGGTTAAGTCAGGAATAGCGATCAGCTTAAAGCGGCATGTGTTACTACATTTTAGCTTTACCTCATGTGTTACTGAGTGGTGACGGGGTCCTACCCCTCTTCCTCTAACGGGATTTGCCGGGGCAGTGGTCTTTTTCCAAACCCTATACCCGGTAATCTCGCGGGCCGAACACAAAATGGAGAAACTATACAAATTGCAATTGACTGTGCGGGGCGAACAACAATGGACAAAGAACTATACACACTGACTATTAATATACATGACTTGTTTAATGAGCTTAACATTTTATGACATCAGATTAAATAAGCAACACTAAATTTAGCAAGTGAACTTTAGCAGTGTATTTAAAACCTACACATTGACTAATATAGTGGTTGATTTTTTGAAAATCACGTGGCAGCCATCATGGATGACACACCTAACCCAGTTAGAACCATTACTTATGTGTACAAGTACATACGAATGTCGGATAGTGGCACGTTTACAATTAGAAACATGGAATTTAAGAAATACATGGCGGTCATATTTAAATATTATACACGTACGACACCATTCATTTAATGATAGAAACATGGAATTTAAGAAATACATGGCGGTCATATTTAAATATTATACACGTACGACACCATTCATCTAATGATTGTCAGACGTGTTCTTGCAAACGGATATCCTATGCAGAAATAGTCACAAAAAAACAAAAAAACAAGATGGACGACGCCATCACGATATGTTTTTTTTACCGACAGAGTTTATTAACTTAAGCAACCACCGCGAATCTCGCTAGAGGCAGAGGGGTAGGACCACCCCCACTCCCCGTTCCCTTTCATGTTCATTTTGGCATTTTTTATCATGCTCATTCAAGGTCTTCATCACACCGCATATGCAAACGTGGAAACGTGGGAGTGCCTATGTAGAATTTTGCAACATCTCTGCAGTTCTGCAGGTTAGAAGGTTCTAGGCCCATTCACCATATTTTATATTGACGTACATAGAGGATGAGCCTGGCATGTTCATTCCTGTAAGACGCCATATAACCTTTCATGTGGTGGTGCGCCGAAAAACCCAGTTCAATTATTAACTTTAAGACTTAAACATGACACATGGGGAATTGACTCTGTCAGTATTTGAAGTTATAATTGATTCTCCTACGTGAGTTTTCCTACATCTATTATATATGCAGTTTTGCCATATATGATAAATATGTGAACGTATTCAAATCGATAATCATATGATTCGGATATAAAAGGTGTCACATGTGTCATATGATTCTCATATAAAACGTTTCATAAGGGTAATGTAATAAGAGTTCCAAAAAGGTTTCATTTTCAAAACATACATTTTCATATAAAGTTCATAAAAAATAATTGCCAAGGCTTCTCTGATATTCATATGATTATTATATAAAAGGCTCTTCCAAGGAGTTATAGAGCGGATAAGCTTTTTTCATTAGCAGGTGGCCTTGACCTTGGACATATTTATCCCAACTCTCTTACCATGGACAGTCCACCTGTGAAGTTCCATGTGTGTGGCTACACATCTTGTAGTGTTATAGAGCGACAGAAGTTTTTCATTATCATGATGACCTTGACCTCGAACCTTATGGCCACACAATGTAAAGATGTCATCCTTTCAACATGGACAGCAGACTTAATGAATTGTGGCTACACGTCCTGATTTAATTGATTTAAACATATTTTATTGCCAATATTTTACAGACAGAATAATATCCACATATATACAATAGACATTTTATAATGACAAAGGGTCTGGTAACAACTTCTACCAACATTAGTTTAACACGTCCTGAAAAGTTATTGGGCGGAAACGTTTTTTCATTATAAGGTCATGGTGACCTTGGCCTTGAACCTACTGGCTCCAAAATATATTGGGGACATCCTCTCACCACCAACAGAATACGTACCTGTAAAGTTTCATGAGTGTGGCTGCATGTCTTAAACAATTGTTTTTTTACTGTGCATCTTGTTGCCATCATATTGCTTTCATGAAAGGCATTTCTTGCGTACCTTCAGCATGTTTCAGTGAATGTGTATCGTGTATAATTAGTTGACACATAACTGCAACGTTCTTATGCAATTCATTACATTCTGTTTGGCAATACAATTTGTAAATGAATATCAAACTAAGTGCCCCAATGGCATATATGAATATGTACGAATGTCAAACCAGGTGTCCTTATGTCATATATGAATGTCAAACCAAATCCAAGTGTTCTAATCTCATATATGATTTGTATTTGTATGATGTTTTTACGCCATTTTCAATACATGTAAGGTTATATATGACGGTCGATGATTTTTTTGTGGTGGAGGCAGACCACCCATATTTCCTGGGTAGAACCAGTACTGTACACTTCCCGCCATCAGTAAGAATCGACACTTCCTCACTTACAAGTCGAGCTCCCAGTGGGATTCGAACCCGCAGCGGTGAGATGCGAAGGTTTACAACGCAAACGTCGTTAACCTTTCGGCCACTTGTCATATATGAATGTCAAACCAAATATTATAATGTCATATATGAACATATATGATGTCGACATACGAATGTCAAATCAAGTGTCCTACTGTTATATATCAATATCAAACCAAGTGTTCAGATGTTATATAGCAATGTCAAACCAAGCGTTCTAATGTCATATATGAATGTCAAACCAAGTGTTCTAATGGCGTATATCAAAGCATCTAACTCTCCAAGAGAAACTTAAGAAACTGTCTGTCTGACTTGAATCTGTGTGTAGTGGAGTGCGTGGTCCAGTGGTAGAGCGCCAAACTCTAGAACGAGGGGTTGTGGATCCAATCCTCGCCGCGGCCACATTATTTATCCTTGAGCAAGATAATTAATCCACATTGCTTGGTACTGCCAGGAAGCCACCGAGAGTGATTAATTTAAGTTGCAAGAACTTGTTTCGCAACCGATGTAAAACAAATAAGCTTAAACTAAACAAGAGATCAATGACCTTGAAGCTGTACTGTCAGGTTCTGAAAGCTAGATCAGCATTCCTTTGAAGTTTCATGAACATCTGTCAAGTAGTTTCAGAGTAGTCGTTACTAGTTTTTATATATAACTCTATGCAAACAAAGATGGCCGCTGGCAGCCATGTTTAACGCAGAATCAAAACAATCGACAAGGACCAACATCATGTCATGCTGATCATTTTAGAAAAAGTCCCATATAGTTTTCAAGAAGTAGTCGCTACCAACTTGTTCTGTTTTAATCTATTTTTAGCTTTGGTGGCCATTTTAGATTTCACATCCACATGAATTGTTGCTAGGATCAACTAGACTTCATGGGCAACATTTCTGTAAAGTTTCATGAAAATCCACCCAGAGGAATAGTTGCTACAAACAAAAGTTTACGGACAGACGGACGGACGACGGACACCGCACCAAGGCATAAGCTCTGCTGATCTTTGATTACACGAGACTGTCCAGTTTACGCCCGCTAACGACAGATGAGACAATGAGAGTGTGCTATAACTCGGCCGACTGTCATAGCAGCTGCACAAAACAGTTTCCACGTCTACACGCTTTTCCTGAGAATAATACACACAGGTTTTTAGCTCTATTGGCCAAGGGCCAGCAGAGCTTATGGGATGGCAAGTTGCCCGTCGTCCGTCCGTTAACTTTTACCTCGTTAAGATGATAGAGCTATTTTTCATCCGATCCTTACCAAACTTTAACAGATTGTTAATATCAATGAAAGCTCGGACAAGTTCTAAAACCATCCAGATCGGACCAGTAACAGCAGAGTTATGGCCATTGATTTAGTTAAAAATGCTATATTTTGCCTCGTTAGGACCTTCATTTTTCATTCGATCTTTACCAAACTTTACCAGATTGTTAATATCAATGAAAGCTCGGAAAAGTTCGAAAACGCATCCAGATGGGACCAGTAACACCAGAGTTATGGCCCTTGATTTAGTTAAAAATGCTATATTTTGCCTCGTTAAGACGATAGGGCCTTCATTTTTTATTCGATCTTTACCAAACTTTACCAGATTGTTGATATCAATGAAACTTCGAACAAGTTCGAAAACCAGCCAAATCAGAGGTATAACACCAGAGTTATGGCCCTTGATTTAGTTAAAAATGCTATATTTTGCATCGTTAAGACGATATGACCTTCATTTTTCATCCAATCTTTACCAAACTTTACCAGATTGTTACTATCAATGAAATCTCATTCAAGTTCATACACCAGCCAGATCGGACATGTAACAGCGGAGTTATGACCCTTGATTTAGTTTAAAATGCTATACTTTGCCTTGTTAAGGGACCTTCATTTTTCATCAGATCTTTACCAAACCTTACCAGATCGTTAATATCAATGAAAGCTCTCCATTTCGAAAACCAGCCAGTTTGAATCATTTACACTGAAGTTATGGCCCTTGATTTTCTGAATATGCTGTATTTTGGCCTCATTAAGATTAAAAAGGGCCTTCATTTGGCCATATTTTAGTGAAACTTTGCAGGGATGATCAGTACCAAGCCTAGTTTGTACATATCATCGCCATGTTCCGGTTGAATGATTTTTGAAAGTTATGACCCCTTACACATAAACTTTATCTTTAGCCAGTACAGCGACCTCAGGCCCTCTACTGGCTAAAGATGAAGTTTATGTGTAAGGGGTCATAACTTTCAACAAGAGGTCAATGACCTTGAAGCTCTACTGATAGGTTTTTGATAGCTTGATCAGCATTCCCGTGAAGTTTCATGAAAATCCGTCAAGTAGTTTCAGAGGAGTAGTTGCTACAAGTTTTCATTATATAACTCTATATAAACAAACATGGCCGCTGGCGGCCATGTTTAATGTCAAATCAAAATAATTTTTGACACGAATCAACAACATGTCATACTGATCATTTTAGAAAAAGTCCCATATCAATATCACTTATAGTTTTCAAGAAGTAGTCGCTATACAAACTTGTATTTTGAAAATCTATTTTTAGCCATGGCGGCCATCTTGAACTTCCGGCCGAACTGAAGTTTTGCTAGGATCAATTAGACATCATTCGTGTGAAGTTTCATGAAAATCCGTCAAGTAGTTTCAGAGGAGTAGTCGCTACAAGTTTTCATTATATAACTCTATGTAAACAAAGATGGCCGCTGGCAGCCATGTTTAAAGTCGATTCAAAATAATTTTCGACAAGGATCAACTCAAAATCATGTCATACTGATCATTTTAGGGAAAGACGCATATCAATATCAATTATAGTTTTCAAGAAGTAGTCGCTACAAACTTGTTTTTTTAAAAATTATTTTTGGCTGTGGCGGCCATCTTGAATTTCCGGCCAACCTGAAATTTTGCTAGGATCAATTAGACATCAAGAGCAACATTCCTGTTTAGTTTTATGAAAATCCTCCAAGTAGTTTCAGAGGAGTAGTCGCTACAAGTTTTCATTATATAACTCTATGTAAACAAAGATGGCCGATGGCGGCCAGGTTTAACGTCAAATCAAAATTATTTTTGACACGGATCAACATGTCATACTGATCATCTTAGAAAAAGTCCCATATCAATATCACTTATAGTTTTCAAGAAGTACTCGCTACAAACTTGTTTTTTGAAAATCTATTTTTAGCTGTGGTGGCCATCTTGAATTTCCGACCGACCCGAAACATTTAGACACCAAGAGCAACATTCAGAGGAGTAGTCGCTACAAACTTGTGTTTTAACAAGAGGTCAATGACCTTGAAGCTCTACTGATTGATTTTGATTTCAGGAAGTAGTCGCTACACTTGTTTTTTTAAAAACTATTTTTAGCCGTGGCGGCCATCTTGAATTTCCGGCCGACCTGAAATTTTGCTAGGATCAATTAGACATCAAGAGCAACATTCCTGTGAAGTTTCATGAAAATCCGTCAAGTAGTTTTACAGGAATAGTCGCTACAAGTTTTCATTATATAACTCTATGTAAACAAAGATGGCCGCTGACAGCCATGTTTAACGTCGAATCAAAATAATGTTTGACTCTTATAACCATCATGTCATGCTGATCATTTTACAAAAAGTCCCATATCAATATCACTTATAGTTTTCAAGACGTAGTCGCTACAAACTTCTTTTTTAAAAATCTATTTTTAGCTGTGGCGGCCATCTTGAATTTCTGGCCGATCTGAAATTTTGCTAGGATCAATTAGACATTAAGAGCAACATTCCTGTAAAGTTTCATGAAAATCTGTCAAGTAGTTTCAAAGGAGTAGTCGCTACAAGTTTTTATTATATAACTGTATGTAAACAAAGATGGCCTCTGGCAGCCATGTTTAACGTTGAATCAAAACGATTTTTGACAAGGACCAACATCATGTCATGCTGATCATTTTAGAAAAAGTCCCATATCAATATCACTTATAGTTTTCATGAAGAAGTCGCCACAAACTTGTTTTTTAAAAACCTATTTTTAGATCTGGCGGCCATCTTGGATTTCACATCAACATCAATTTTTGGTAGGATCAACTAGACTTCATGGGCAACATTTCTGTAAAGTTTCATGAAAATCCATTCAGTAGTTTCAGAGGAGAAGTCGCTACAAAAAAAAGTTTACGGACAGACGGACGACGGACGCCGCACCACGGCATAAGCTCTGCTGATCTCTGATCAGTAGAGCTAAAAATCAATTTTTAGGTTTGGCGGCCATCTTGGATTTCACATCAACATGAATTTTTGCTAGGATCAACTAGACTTCATGGGCAGCATTTCTGTAAAGTTTCATGAAAATCCATTCAGTAGTTTCAGAGGAGTAGTCGCTACAAAAACTTTATGGATGGACAGACGGGCGACGGACACCGCACCAAGGAAAAAATCATTCAACCGGAACATGGCGATGATATATTGTAAAACTTTTACAATATCGTACATAAAACTACCATTATCAAATTCTGTATATGTACATGTTCACCTTTAATTGAGTGTAAAAGAGACTAAAACACTTATTCACATGTCATAATATTTTAATAAAACTATAAAATTTTAATACATATACAATATGTAAAGTCTAGATCTAGAAGTTTCTTTACTTCCAAGTTCACAAACATTTAACCCTTAACCCGCTAAGCACGACTATAATAGGTTTTGCGTCCATTGTAAACCAGAGTAACTCGTAGGCTGATCAGGGTTTACAATGTCCAACTGCTGATCAGTCATTTTACCCAAAACACCCCTGTGTCACATAAATGGAATGGTCTTAATTCAAAGAAAGAAAAATCCATTATATAAATGTAGGGGGTTAAGGGTTAATACTACAACCAGTAACACTGTATTTTCTCTAATATTAAAGTGCTGTTGGATTTATACTAATATCATGTTCTGGTCTGAAGTTGGAGGTCGGTGATTATAAGAGCCAATAGGTTTCCCCATTTTTCATAACACAGTGATATAGAGATCATTCAACGGCTGGAATCGATACATTATATTGGAAATCACGAGATGGTAGGTGTGTGGTTCTTTCCACCAATGCGAGTGAGTGGGAAAAAACATACCATCGAGTGAAGAATTTCCCTACAATCAAACCCAGCAGATAAATAACCTGTTTATTAGTAATTAATCATTTAAATCAGTTTATGTATGATTTTAACCGAAATTATATTCCCTTTATTAAAGTTATCGGTGTGATGATGTCAATGTCAGCAACACTAACTGACGTCATAACTCAACGTCACAGTTAGTTATTTTTGTGTTTGGAGAGTTAGTTATTAATATTTAGCGATTATGAATATTTTTTCACTCAGCAATCCCAATCTTTCACCTACAGAAATGTAATGAAAAAGGATTATCAACAAGAGAGTTTATTAGAGAAAATACGGTACACTTTAGGTGTTTATATATACATAGCACATGCATGTAAACAGAGATAAACACAACATTGTACACTCAAAGATATAAAATTCTCAAATCAATATTATTGACCCAAGGTGGTACTACCAGGAATGAAATAAAATACAGCGAAGGTAGACAAACAACTTAAAAGATAATATTTAAGAGCCCCTTTATGTGGGTATTAACGCAGCTAGGTATAGTCACATGATGCTTATCGACTCTGACTTATAGGTCCTCTGTACACACAATATGAAAAACCAACAAAAGATTATTTTAAATGAATACTGAACCGATTATATCAAAAATAAGATTAAAAAAGTATGCTTTACAAGGGGTATATCAGGGGTTTTCTGGGAAAATGCGAACTTGTAAATAATTTTCAGATCATTTTAAAAATGGCATATCAATCAAAATATGGTGTCGGGACAGTGTTGTTTACATCTAAAATTTGGATTCACCATATATTTTGATCATGTGTAAACCTGCTTAACTTATCCCTGGAGAGTAACCTAGGATAGCATGTACATGAATTTCATTGTGGATAAGATTTTTATTCATTATGTTTAGGTCTTTTAACATAAAAAATATCATTATTTGTTAATTCGGACCCCTAGACACCCATGGAAAGCTTAATGTACCGCCTTTAACACAAAAATATATTAAAGAGTTTGTGTGGAAATGCCATTCTTCCATATCCCAAGTGTCCCTTTGGTTTCAAAGTAACATGCGTTTGTTCAATCAATAATATTAATTATAAGAATAGATTAAAGTAAATTATTTTTGAAAATATTATTAACTGTTGATTATATTGCACCAATAATATATTTAAACCTACGGTAGAATAAGTAGAAAATTATAACAAGAGCTGTCGGAGAACAGCGCAGCTCGACTATTCGATTTTTCAGAGAATAATAAATTATATAGCTAGTATATACCATCAGAAAACAAGCCTAAAACAATGTGGGTTGGGGAGCGCAGCATAGCTATGTGTAAGAATTGACAACAAGAGGCCCAAGAGGGCCTGTGGACGCTCTACTGGCTAACATGGCTCTTATAACATCAATGAAGTGAGTGACTGCCATTTACGTTTTTTTGAAAGTTTCGGGCAAAAAACAGCTTTTTAACTAAATCAAAGGCCATAACTAAAGAATCTGGTAAAGTTTGGTAAAGATCAGATGAAAAATGAAGGCCCAACCGTATCAACGAGGCAACATATAGCATGTTTAACTAAATCAAGAACACCTCTGTTACTGGTCCGACTGGTCGAACATAGAGCTAAAAATTGCAAAAAAAATAAAGAAATTCAAAAAATTGCAAAAAAAAATTGCAAAAAAAAAATAAATTGCAAAACATTTCAAAAAAAAAGAGAAGATATTTAAAAAAAAAAAAAATTCAAAAAAAAAAATTCAAAAAAAAAATTCAAAAAAAAAAAAAATTAATTAAAAAAAAAAGTATCTCTATTGATGTCTATGTAAAACATGTGACCCGAGGGTTACCATTTGAACAAACTTGGTAAAGGACCATAAACTTACAGCAAATGCAAAAGATTTTTTTCAGTTTTTCCCTATACAAGCATTTATGTAAAACTGTGACCCCCTGGGAGGGGCCAGATGTGAGCCCAGGGTCCCCATTTGAACAAAATTGGTAAAGAACCATAAGCTTATAGCACCAGCAAAATATTAAACCTCTGGCTCTTGCAGTTTCAGAGAAGAAGATTTTTTAAGTTTTTCCCTATACATGTCTATGTAAAACATGTGACCCAGGGTCACCATTTGAACAAACTTGGTAAAGGACCATAAGCTTTTAGCAAATGCAAAATATTAAACCTCTGGCTCTTGCAGTTCCAGAGAAGATTTTTTTTCTTCAGTTTTTCCCTCTACAAGCATTTATGTAAAACTGTGAATCCCCGGGGCAGGGCCAGATGTGACCCCAGGGTCCCCATTTGAACAAAATAGGTAAAGGACCATAAGCTTATAGCAACACCAAAATATTAAACCTCTGGCTCTTGCAGTTTCAGAGAAGATTTTTTAAGTTTTTCCCTATACATGTCTATGTAAAACATGTGACCCTTGGGGCGGGACCAAATGTGACCCCAGGGTCACTATTGTCACTATTTGAACAAACTTGGTAAAGGACCATAAGCTTATAATAAATGTAACATATCAAACCTCCGACTCTTGTAGTTGGCGAGAAGAAGATTTTTAAAAAAAAAATCCTATATAAGTCTATGTAAAACTGTGACCCTCGGGGAGGGGACAAATTTGACCCCCGGGTCACCATTTGAACAAACTTAGTAGAGGACCATAAGCTGATGCTACATGTATTACATGAGAGCTCTGTGCCATGTGGTTCCAGAGAAGAGATTTTTTCAGTTTTTCCCTATACAAGCCTATGTAAAACTGTGACCCCCGGGGTGGGGCCAAATGTGACCCCTGGGTCACCATTTGAACAAACTTGATAGAGGACCACAAGCTTATAGCAAATGCAAAATATTAAACCTCTGGCTCTTGCAGTTTCAGAGAAGAAGATTTTTTAAGTTTTTCCCTATACATGTCTATGTAAAACATGTGACCCTTGGGGCGGGGCCAAAAGTGACCCGAGGGTCACCATTTGAACAAACTTGGTAAAGGACCATAAGCTTATAGTAAATGCAAAATATCAAACCTCTGGCTCTTGTAGTTTCCGAGAAGAAGATTTTTTAAAAAAAAATCCTATATAAGTCTATGTAAAACTGTGACCCCCGGGGCGGGGACAAATTTGACCCCAGGGTCACCATTTGAACAAACTTAGTAGAGGACCATAAGCTGATGCTACATGTAATACATGAGAGCTCTGTGCCTTGTGGTTTCAGAGAAGAAGATTTTTTAAAGTTTTTTCCTATATGTCTATATGAAAAACATGCAAAACCTCAATATACAAATTTTGGACCCCCGGGGCACGGCCATTTTTGACCCCGGGGACTTTATTTGAACAAACTTGATAGTCTAGGCGTTGGCGATCATTTTAAAAGAAAAACTGTTGAAATCTGTCCAGCGGTTCTGGAGAAGAAGATTTTTTAAGGTTTCGACCATATATGGTAATGGCAGCCATCTTGGATGTAGAATTGACCTAATTTTAACAAATCTAAATAGCATTCAACTAAGGATCATCCACGTGAAGTTTGGTCAAAATTAGCCAAGCGGTTTCTGAGAAGAAGTCGTTTGAAGAAAAGTTAACGGACGACAGACGACAGACGACAGACGACGGACGACGGACAACACAGCATCCCATAAGCTCTGCTGGCCCTTGGCCAGTAGAGCTAAAAACTACTAATGGGACTGCAATCAATTTCAAACAATGATAGAAGGCTATGAGAGAGAATCTAAGAACCATAACTCTGTCTTCATTTAATTGAGAGTTATTGCCCTTTGTAATTTTATACTTATAATTTGTGTCCGCTCTAGAACTCGAAACTACTAACAGGACTGTAATGAAATATCACGCAATGATAGAGGGCAATGAGAGGACATGCAGAGTGCAAGAACCATAACTCTGTCTTCATTTAATTGAGAGTTACTGCCCTTTTTAATTTATACATATAATTTGTGTCCGCTCAATAACTCAAAGAACTGCTAGAGAGACTGCAATGAAATGTCACACAATGATAGAGGGCAATGAGAGGACATGCAGAGTGCAAGAACCATAACTCTGTCTTCATTTAATTGAGAGTTATTGCCCTTTTTAATTTATACATATAATTTGTGTCCGCTCAATATTTCAAAGAACTGCTAGAGAGACTGCAATGAAATGTCACACAATGATAGAGGGCAATGAGAGAAAGAGCAGAGTACAAGAACTCTGTGTTCATTTAAATCAAGAGTTATTGTTCTTTGTAATTTTATACTTGTAATTCATGTCTGCTCCATAACTCAAAAACTACTAATGCGACTGCAATGAAATTTCACAATGATAAAGGGCAATGAGAGGCATGCAGAGTGCAAGAACCATAACTGCCTTCATTTAAATTAGAGTTATTTCCCTTTGTAATTTTACTTATAATTTGTGTCCGTTCCATAACTGGAAAACTACTAATGGGACTGCGATGAAATTTCACACCATGATAGAGGGCAATGAGAGGAATTGCACAGCACAATAACCATAACGCTGTCTTCACTTAATTTAGATGTATTGCCCTTTTTAAGTTTATACTAATAAGTTGAGTTTGATCCATAACATGAAAACTACTAATGGGACTGCAATCAAATTTCACACAATGATAGAAGGCTATGCGAGTAAATGCAGAATGCAAAAAAGCATAACTGTCTTCATTTATTTGAGAGTTATTGCCCTTTGTAATTTTATACTTATAATTCTGGTCCAGAGCATAACTCAAAAACTGCTAGACTGGAATGAAACGTCACACAATGATAGAGAGTAAGTAGATGAAGTGAAGATTGCAATAACCATCTCTCTTATCTTCATGGACAATAGAGTTACTGGCCTTTGTAATTCTTTACTTAAAATTCTTGCCGGAAGCATAGCTACAAAACTACTAATGGATCTGCAATGAAACACAATGACAGAGAGCAGTAAGAGGATGTGGCGAATGCAAGAACCATAACTATATGTTTATTTAAGTAAGAGTTATTGCCCTTTGTTAGGATGTATGTAATAACTCTATCAGATTGAAATTAGAGTTATTTCCTTTTGTAGTGTTAAACTTACATTTTTTGTTCATTTTACTTCTGCTTTATGTGCACTGATAAAACTTCTTTAAAAACAAAGCACCCAATCATGGGTTCTACAGATACATAGGAAAAAACTGCGGGGGATATGGCTGTCTCTCGTACTGCTTCTTATTTATTAGGGCTATTCCATTAAAACATACACGGGAACCCAGGAAGGCACTTTTGAAATAGAACCCATAGATGCAAAATTGAGTAAAGAACCAAATTTCACAAAATATGATTCACCCATAGATATTTATTAAATTGTCTTGCTGGGGTCCTGGGTATTTTTTAATGGAATAGTCCTGAACAGTGAGAGTTGGGGGAAAAAAAAAAGAAAGAGTTTCCCCATCCTTGTCACCTCTATCTACAACTCTGCCAAGTAATATTGTTTATAATCTACTTTTTTTTAACTAAAATAACATTAGTTCTTTATATCTTTTCTCACGTTCAAGACTTCCTGTCAACAACAGAAATAGAATTGAAATGAATTGGGTTTTAAGGCGCACCAACTCATGAAAGGTTATATGGCGCCTAACAGGAATGAATGTGCCAGGCTCAACCTCCATTTACATAGAGATAAAATATGGCGAATGGGCCTAGAACCTTCTCAACTGCAGAGTTGCTGCAAATTCTATTGTAGATACTCCATTTACGCTGGAGCCAGGTTATAGTTTTTCTGCCACTGCTCTAGTGATTTGAGCGAGATGGCACCTGAAACAATGCAGGGGTCATAATGAAGACCTCTAATGAGCATGAACAAAAAATGATAAAATGAACATTAATTTGGGGTGGGTGGTGGGTGTGGTAGGGTTCTACCCCTCTGCCTATCCCTCTAATGGGATCTGCAGTGGCCCTATTCTTTGCCCAGGAATCACATTCAACAGAAATTGTTTTAATGTTTTAATGAAAACGCACCATTAACTCCATATGTTTATGCTGTTGGATTATTCGCAAACCATTTGGTATAAAACTGCTGAACCAATAGTTTCTATTTTTAGCTCTACTGGCCAAAGGCCAGGCGAGCTTATGGGATCACTTTTCGTCCGTTGTCCGTCTGTCTGTCCGTCTGTTAGCAATTTTATAAAATCGACATCTCCTCTGAAACTGCTTGAAGGATTTTGATGAAACTTCTTGGGAGGGCCCCTCTCAGAATTGTGTTTTTAATGGCCGCCAGTCATCTCTATCACTGCTATCCCATAACTAATTTTGAAGGTATGAACCGGACAAGAATGCCAAGTATAAAATTACAAAGGGCAATAATGCTAAATTGAATGAAGACAATGTTACGGTTCTTGCACTTCCTCTCATTGCCTTCTATCATTGTGTCAAGTCCCATAAGTACTTCTGAAGTTCTTCTCCGGACAAGAATGAGACGGACGGAAGGACGGACAAAGTGGCAGTTATATGGCCGCGTCGAAATTTTGGGAAGCATAAAAGATGTTACTGTTTAATTTTAAACTAAGCTTCATTTTTTAAGGTGACTCACATGTGTCTTAATAAAAAATGGCTATTCCACTGTCTGAAAATACACCCAGGTAATATTTTCTTTAACTTTATCATTAACTTTCTCCCAAGGCACATTATTGTTGGTACTATAGCAACGGGAAAATAATGTAAAATACAAGAGTTCATTCACATTTTTCTGACATAATGCAGTTTTTAACGCCAATAGTGAATGGCAAATGTACCATAAAGTGTGTCAGGAATTTGCCATATACTACACAGGCAATTTTGTCATATATAATAATTGAATGTTGTTTAACGGCATATCAACACAGTATAGGTTATTTAGAGTCGCCCCAGAGACAGGGGAAGGATACATAGGAATCCGGGAACTGTGCCCTATGCTTATTATCGAATAGATTCCTATGGTTCTTCAATGTGCTCGGAGGATAGACCGATACACGGGACCACCCGGTTTACGTTCCCATCCGACGGACGAGGCTAAGGGAAAGTGTCTTGCACAAGAACACACCGACGAAAATCAGATTCACACTTTAAAACACACTAATTTTCATATGATTCACATGAAAAAAAAAATCAACTTTTATATGGTTCTCATATGATTCTGATATGCACAGTTTTATATGTTAAAGAATATGTACTGCTCCTATGTAAGGATCATATAACAGGTATCATATGAGAATCATAGAAGATCATATGATTATTATATGTGGCAAAATTAGTAGTGTACCAATGTTTAAATCTGCATAAATGCACCAGAAAATGTGAATCAATTCTTAAATAACTTTACAATGGATCTTAACGTTTGTCCGTTAAATGAAAACTTTAACAGAGCAGTCTCATATACCTGGGCATGTACAAATTAGATCAATCATTTCTATAGAAAGATAAGAACGCCACTGAATATACAAAAACTTGTTGTTTTCCTATTTCAGGAAAGTGGCTCTAAATGACCTAAATAATATAATGATGAGCGTTTTAAAAGCTCATACCAACAAAAAATGTCACCAATAAATGACAAATGCCCCCGATTTTTTTTCTCATTTGACCTTTGACCTCCACATGTGACCTTGACCTTTGAGGTACGGACCCGATTCTTGCACATGACACACCTTCTCGTTGCGGTTAACATTTGTTTGAATTTCATGGAAATCCCTGAAGTTCTTTCAAAGTTATGGCCGAGACACGACTGTTTTGGGCGGAATTGTTTCGGGACATAAAAATGCATCATTCTGTGCACTGCTACTGGAAATGTTGCAAATGACACACACATTTTACAAAGAAGTAATGAGACTTAAATAAATTGAAAAACAACGATTTAATCAATATGTGTATATGATTCTAGCCTAGAAGATGGATTTCTGTAATATTTATGGTAAAGTGAACTCCAAATGATCAACATTTTCCTCTTGTCATGAAAGGTTTAAAATGATAATAAATGCACATGAGTAAATATGGCATCATTTGATTTGGGAACATACAGGTCCCATGTTGTATTCTCATGCTCTGAACTCAGACACAGATGAAAGAGGTTCAAATATGTTCACAAGCTCTTCTTTCGCCGGAAAACTTATCAAATTGTTGATCTTCCACCACTAATCCATTTTCTTGACAAAACATATTTCGAGATTCTGTTTTTGTTTATGAAGCAAATATCACAGTTATCAATCAACACTAATTCCTGATGTTGTATACCGATTGGTTCCACTGTGTACATCATAACAGATCTATTCTTGTATACCCCTGCGTCATCTTTCCAGCTGGGACTTCTGAATGGCATCGTCAACAATGTTACGCATATACAGGATAGTCTCCCTTGGGTTGTCGCTGCTCAATACCGCACTGCCAGACACGATCATGTTCGCTCCTGCCTGTGTAAACAGAAGTACTGATAGGTAAAAGGGTTTCATAAAAAATATTTTCAAATGTTCTTAAATCTTATGTTTGGGGAGAAAATCATGCAAATGCCCTTTCAGGCCATCAATAAAAAATTGTTTGTTTGCTGTGCTCCTACCCAGAATTTTGAAGGTGGGTAGGTAGGTAGGGATTTTTTTTTTTTTTTACATCAAAAGCTTATATAATCTACAACACTATAAAGGCCCTAGTACGATGTTAGGGCATAGGTTATTAAAACTAAACACAAGGACTTGCACATAATTATTATATTCATGTGTATTTAAGGTAGGAAAAAGTTTTGATAATCTTTGCAATCCAGATTAGATGCTTAACAACTCTGGCTAATAAAATTATCATTTGAATAAAAAATAAAATTTTTTTTTTTTTTTTTTTTATTTATTTTTTCAGCCCGAGGTCATTTTTTTTTTTTGAGTCGCGGCCGAATCGGGTGAGTCGGTCGGAGCACGGCAAACAAACATATTTTTATTGATGGCCTCATATACATTTATTAAGTGATGTTAATAATAGAAATGAAGACTTGCAAAGATTCTGCATGAGTCAACCAGGCCTGAATGACTTGTTTTGAAATAATGGGACTTGGCATTCTACTTTATGTAGATTACTTTTTATCCTAATGTAACGGCTTATTTTGCCATCTTTTTCTTTTATTGAGACACGACGCTTTGGATGTCCTGTAATGACCAAGTCTTATTTCATCAGTTCATTGTGTGAAGTTTCATTGCAGTATCATATGTAGTTTTGAAGTTATGCTCCGGACAAGAATGGGACCGACGGACAAAGCGGCGACAATATGTTCTGCCGAAATAGTATATTTTTTTTAAAACTGAAAGCCAAGTGAAGCAGTGTTGAGCATCTCACTGAACACATTTTTAAAAGGGGTTGTAGAGAAAATATGGGGGAAGAGGGGTAGCAGAGAAGGGGAAGGGTAGTGGCTGGGGGAGGTGTTTAGGGTATATGCACTGGCGGTCTGTGATCTACATTATGTACTGCTGTATAGTTGAAGGACTCGCACCACCAGTAGCTCAATATCCACATTATATATTTACATCAGCACACGGCTGTATAGTTGAAAGACTCACACCACCACCAGCTTCAATATCCACATTGTGTACTTGTATAAGCACACTGCTGTATAGCTGAAGGACTCACACCACCAGCAGCTTTCTATATCCACATCTACTTAAATCAGATCACTACTGTATAGTTGAAGGATCGCACCACAATCTACTTCTATATCTACATTATGTACTTGCATCAGCACACTGCTGTATAGATGAAGGACTCACACCAGCAGCAGCTTCTATATCCACATCTACTTAAATCAGATCACTACTGTATAGTTGAAGGATCGCACCACAATCTACTTCTATATCCACATCTACTTACATCAGAACACTACTGTATAGTTGAAGGACTCGCACCACAATCTACTTCTATATCTACATTATGTACTTGCATCAGCACACTGCTGTATAGATGAAGGACTCACACCACCAGCAGCTTCTATATCCCATCTACTTAAATCAGATCACTACTGTTTAGTTAAAGGACTCACACCACAATCTACTTCTATATCTACATTATGTACTTGCATCAGCACACTGCTGTATAGCTGAAGGACTCACACCACCATCAACTTCTATATCCACATCTACTTACATCAGAACACTACTGTATAATTGAAGGACTCACACCACCATCAACTTCTACATCTACATTATGTACTTGCATCAGCACACTACTGTATAGTTGAAGGACTCACACCACAATCTACTTCTATATCTACATTATGTACTTGCATCAGCACACTGCTGTATATATGAAGGACTCACACCACCATCAACTTCTATATCCACATCTACTTACATCAGAACACTACTGTATAGTTGAAGGACTCGCACCACAATCTACTTCTATATCTACATTATGTACTTGCATCAGCACACTGCTGTATAGATGAAGGACTCACACCACCATCAACTTCTATATCCACATCTACTTACATCAGAACACTACTGTATAGTTGAAGGACTCACACCCCCATCAACTTCTATATCCACATTATGTACTTACATCAGCACACTGCTGTATAGTTGAAGGACTCACACCACCATCAACTTCTATATCCACATTCCCAAAATGTTCACGTAAATATTCTATCTGGAAAACAATGCTATAATTAGACACAATTACGGAATAAAAAAATAGCAATGCCTGCAGTGACTGTCCTGTCTCCAGATTGGTTCCAGGTTTTTGCAGTTAATATCTTTCACTTTATAAAAAGACTTCACGCTCAAACTTAACAGCAATTGTAAAGGAAGAGCAGACGGTAGCCAGTAACACAGAGAAGAGAGATCTTGCATAGAGTAGATAGTTGAAAAAGGTAAAAGGTAAGAATTTAATGTTTCTCTACACTGCTTGGACCATCCTCAGATCAGACCGCGTGTTGCAGACTCCCAAGTCCAAACAACTGGATATGGTGGAGCTGACCTGTGGGAGGAGAGATGAGAGATGCCAGACTATGTTCAGGGAGAGCTTGTGCATGTAAAATATCTCATTTAAAGGTGAAAAAAGAGCATGTAGTAACACCCATGTACAGGATTCGCGTACACACGTTTGATCTTCTAAAACGAAGCTGGATCACAGTTGAGGTTTGAATGTAAAGAAAGATATTCGATTCTAGATGCAAACATTCAGATCCCCTCTCATTTCTCAAACGGATCTCAGGGGTTTTACTCAGATTCTCAAGTTTTCTCCAATACTCCAAGAGAACTAGAACTATCTCTGAAGATGTTGAATACTCCCGCTTTTTTGATATAGCCGATGAGAATGGGCAAAATTAATAATAATAAATGCCTAAAATGTCTGTTAATTTTTTAATGTGAACACAGATAGATCCATAATTTAGTAAAAACAATTGTAGAATCGAAAACCATTGATGCAGAGACACATCATATCATCACATGTGAACTGTGTGCCAAGTGTAATAACAATCCATGAAAACTTTTGAAGTGAAAGCCACATGAAGTTTGTTATAGAGTGGAAAATTCTACGTCGTACTATAATAAATTAGGCATCAACAACGGCTGATGTAGAGGGACATACGGTCATCAGTTGTTATGTATATATGAAGTTTTGGATCAATCAATTTGAAAATATTTGAGAAAAAATGTGTTACAGGACATTATACAATATTAGAGTGAAAAATTCTAGGTCAAACAATGGGCCATAATTCTGTAATAAATTAGGCAATCAACAACGGCTGATGTAGATCAATCAACAATTGTGGTGTACAGGGTCATAAGGTCATCAGTTGTTATGTGCACATGATGTTTGGGAACAATTAATTTGGAAATGTTTGAGAAAAAATGTGTTACAGGACATTATACAGTATTAGAGTGGAAAATTCTAAGTCAAACAATGGGCCATAATTCTGTAATAAATTAGGCAATCAACAATGGCTGATGTAGAGCAATCAACAATGTGTGGTGTACAGGGTCATAAGGTCATCAGTTGTTATGTGCACATGATGTTTGGGAACAATTAATTTGGAAATGTTTGAGAAAAAATGTGTTACAGGACATTATACAATATTAGAGCGAACAATTCTAAGTCAAACAAGGGCCATAATTATGTAATAAATAAATAATAGAATAAATAGAGAATATCTGTTGGTTTGGTTTCAAGGTTGTGAGTATATAATAAATGGAATATTTGTTGGTTTGTCATGAATATAGGATTTATTTTCATCTAAAAGTGAGAAAACTTATATTTTCACGAGTGCTTTAGCAATCAACAATGTGTGGTCAGGGCTTTAGATAAGGACTTTACTATTTGGGTTTTTCACCCTTCGTTTATGTTTTTTTTTCACCCCAATAATTTTTTTATCTGTATTTTGACCCATCATTTGTTTACATTTGCTTTTTTGCTTTCATTAATCAGAATTATTGTAAATTGTACAGTTTCAACTAAATAATTATGTGTCTATGCACATATGTGTGTTGTTTTGTTTGTGTTTCTTTATATATTTTTTTACTTTGCAACACATCAATTGGTCAGTTAAATCAAACAATATTTGCCAAACAATTTTCTGATAAGAAACGTTTTCATTCATGGAAAGATAACTCGTAATATTATTAACGATGTGATCTATGTTTATACATTTTTCCGCCCGAGAACGGTTTTATCTGACGATATGTTTTTAGTCTTGATCATCTTCGATGCTTGATTGTAAATACAAAATCTTGACCGTTTGTGCAGAAACAAATTTGAAACTGGAAGCATGTGACCGTAATTATTATTTTTTTGTTAAAATATTTCTGACCATGCGCATTTAGTTTGTCGATATAATAATAAAGTTTCCCTCTTTGTTTATTAATAAATGTTTTGTCTTTCTGCCTTTCTGTATATCTTGGATAGCAGGTGTTCCTGTCTCAGCCAAACAGAAACGATACCAGCGCATCGGCAAAAATCAAACTTTGTTCAGGAGGACTGTTCTAGACGTTTGTCTTGAAAACAAGTAAGCATCACAGATGATCTAGACTAATATGTTTTCGATTTGTTTACGGGAAAAATTGACAGGATATTAATACATTGTTTCAACACATTTTAAGACATAAACATAAGCCCGAAACCTGTCTATGAAATGTTCGTTTTGTGAGGCAAAGATTTGTTCTGAAGATGTTCTAATCGAGTCTTGCATCATATAGTACATGAACATATTCTACACGTGATTGACGAGTGCGGAACAGTTGACAATAGAACAAACCATAAATTCTTCGATCGGCAAAATTTTAAACCCTGTACTGTATATTTATGATCGTTTATGTTTCACTACACACTGAAATAAATCTTTTGTGTTTTTTTAATATTTTTTATGTTTTTTAAAAGAACCAACTCTTTTGCATTTTCTGGCTCATTTATTTGCGTAAATTACGCAGATATGCAGCTTATCTAGAGCTCTGGTGGTGTTAAGGGACATAAGGTCATCAGTTGTTATGTGTACATGATGTTTGGGAACAATTAATTCGAAAATGTTTGAGATAAAATGTGTTACAGGACATTATACAATAATAGAGTGAAAATTTCTAAATGAAACAAAGGGCCATAATTCAGTAATGAATTAGGCAATCAACAATGAGTGATGTACAGGGACATAAAGTCATCAGTTGTTATGAGTATATGAAGATTGGGAACAACCCATTCAAAACTGTTTGAAATAGGCAAGTGTTATGGGACGTGACTTCACTTTGTGAAAGCGGAGTTATAATAACAAAGCAATTGCCTGTGCCACTGAGAATGACATCAATATTTACATAGAAAACTCAGTTTATAACATATAAAATATTTCATTTCAAATATCTAATGCCATAACGATTATGACATATTTTCTATTATATTCTTTTCTATTCTATTCTATTCTATAGAAGCGTTTTCTGTTCTATTTTTAGAACAAGTCACATGACTATTTTCTTCGGAATTTCTAGTACTTCAGTAAGCAGAAATTTCATTTTTTTAACCCTGATGAAGGTCATTTCATGACAGAAACGTTGGTCCTAATAAAATAGTAAAAACACACCAGATTTTGGTCATTTGTTCTACTACTCCTTTTTGCTTTCTCATAACATATAAAATATTACAGGCTTGCATGTGTTGATGCCACCTACCTTGGGCATCATGTCTACCATAAACTTCTGTCCACCAAAGCCTGGCTCCACTGTCATGATGAGTACCATGTCGACCAGATCTACGAATGGGGATAAAACTTCTACAGGAGTTCCAGGCTTGATGCCTATCCCAGCCTAAGAAATATACAAGGTCTATAATTACTTTGTGACTAACAGTATGATATATTTAACAAATAATGTATGGTGCTGATGTCCATATGCAAGTTTATGGTCTGGGCTGTCAGACCTAGAATGTTATATGGACCGAAGTGAAGCTAAGGTCCATATAACATTCTCGGTCTGACTGTCCAGTCCATAAAATTGCATATGGATCGAAGCCCCATACATTATTATACCGAATCTGACCAACAATTTAAAACAATTTGTTTTATGTTTTATTTAAATTTGACATCATTTTTTTCACACATCTGAAATTATAGCTTATGGCTTCATACGACCCTTCATGCCTGCCTCCTTGATCTTCCGTATACAAGTTTTGGGATCTTCTGTGGCCTCATAATGAAATGTGTAACAAACCTTCATTCCTGCCTCCTTGATCTTCAATATACAAGTTTTGGGATCTTCCATGGCTTCATAATGAAATGTGTAACAAACCTTCATGCCTGCCTCCTTGATCTTCTGTATACAAGTTTTGGGATCTTCTGTGGCCTCATAATGAAATGTGTAACAAACCTTCATGCCAGCCTCCTTGATTTTCCGTATACAAGTTTTGGGATCTTCTGTGGCCTCATAATGAAATGTGTAACAAACCTTCATTCCTGCCTCATTGATCTTCAATATACAAGTTTTGGGATCTTCCATGGCTTCATATTGAAATGTGTAACAAACCTTCATGCCTGCCTCCTTGATCTTCCGTATACAAGTTTTGGGATCTTCTGTGACCTCATAATGAAATGTGTAAAAACCTTCATCCCTGCCTCCTTGATCTTCCATATACAAGTTTTGGGATCTTCTGTGGCCTCATAATAAAATGTGTAACAAACCTACATGCCTGCCTCCTTGATCTTCCATATACAAGTTTTGGGATCTTCCCTGGCTTCATAATGAAATGTGTAACAAACCTTCATGCCTGCCTCCTTCATCTTCCATATACAAGTTTTGGGATCTTCCATGGCTTCATAATGAAATGTGTAACAAACCTACATGTCTGCCTCCTTGATCTTCCATATACAAGTTTTGGGATCTTCCATGGCTTCATAATGAAATGTGTAACAAACCTTCATGCCTGCCTCCTTGATCTTCCATATACAAGTTTTGGGATCTTCTGTGGCCTCATAATGAAATGTGTAACAAACCTACATGCCTGCCTCCTTGATCTTCCATATACAAGTTTTGGGATCTTCCATGGCTTCATAATGAAATGTGTAACAAACCTACATGCCTGCCTCCTTGATCTTCCATATACAAGTTTTGGGATCTTCTGTGGCCTCATAATGAAATGTGTAACAAACCTACATGCCTGCCTCCTTGATCTTCCATATACAAGTTTTGGGATCTTCTGTGGCCTCATAATGAACTGTGTAACAAACCTTCACGCCTGCCTCCTTGATCTTCCATATACAAGTTTTGGGATCTCCTGTGGCCTCCTAATGAAATGTGTTACAAACCTTCATGCCTGCCTCCTTGATCTTCCATATACAAGTTTTGGGATCTTCCATGGCTTCATAATGAAATGTGTAACAAACCTTCATGCCTGCCTCCTTGATCTTCCATATACAAGTTTTGGGATCTTCCATGGCTTCATAATGAAATGTGTAACAAACCTTCATGCCTGCCTCCTTGATCTTCCATATACAAGTTTTGGGATCTTCCATGGCTTCATAATGAAATGTGTAACAAACCTTCATGCCTGCCTCCTTGATCTTCCATATACAAGTTTTGGGGTCTTCTGTGGCCTCATAATGAAATGTGTAACAAACCTACATGCCTGCCTCCTTGATCTCCCATATACAAGTTTTGGGATCTTCCATGGCTTCATAATGAAATGTGTAACAAACCTTCATGCCTGCCTCCTTGATCTTACATATACAAGTTTTGGGATATTCTGTGGCCTCATAATGAAATGTGTAACAAACCTTCATGCCTGCCTCCTTGATCTTCCATATACAAGTTTTGGGATCTTCCATGGCTTCATAATGAAATGTGTAACAAACCTTCATGCCTGCCTCCTTGATCTTCAATATACAAGTTTTGGGATCTTCCATGGCTTCATAATGAAATGTGTAACAAATCTTCATGCCTGCCTCCTTGATCTTCCATTCATGCCTGCCTCCTTGATCTTCCATATACAAGTTTTGGGATCTTCCGTGGCCTCATAATGAAATGTGTAACAAACCTACATGCCTGCCTCCTTGATCTTCCATATACAAGTTTTGGGATCTTCTGTGGCCTCATAATGAAATGTGTAACAAACCTACATGCCTGCCTCCTTGATCTTCCGTATACAAGTTTTGGGATCTTCTGTGGCCTCATAATGAAATGTGTAACAAACCTACATGCCTGCCTCCTTGATCTTCCATATACAAGTTTTGGGATCTTCCATGGCTTCATAATGAAATGTGTAACAAATCTTCATGCCTGCCTCCTTGATCTTCCATATACAAGTTTTGGGATCTTCTGTGGCCTCATAATGAAATGTGTAACAAACCTTCATGCCTGCCTCCTTGATCTTCCATATACAAGTTTTGGGATCTTCCATGGCTTCATAATGAAATGTGTAACAAACCTTCATGCCTGCCTCCTTGATCTTCAATATACAAGTTTTGGGATCTTCCATGGCTTCATAATGAAATGTGTAACAAATCGTCATGCCTGCCTCCTTGATCTTCCATTCATGCCTGCCTCCTTGATCTTCCATATACAAGTTTTGAGATCTTCCGTGGCCTCCTAATGAAATGTGTAACAAACCTATATGACTGCCTCCTTGATCTTCCATATACAAGTTTTGGGATCTTCTGTGGCCTCATAATGAAATGTGTAACAAACCTACATGCCTGCCTCCTTGATCTTCCATGTACAAGTTTTGGGATCTTCTGTGGCCTCATAATGAAATGTGTAACAAACCGACATGCCTGCCTCCTTGATCTTCCATATACAAGTTTTGGGATCTTCCATGGCTTCATAATGAAATGTGTAACAAATCTTCATGCCTGCCTCCTTGATATGCAATATACAAGTTTTGGGATCTTCTGTGGCCTCATAATGAAATGTGTAACAAACCTACATGTGTGTAACAAACCTACATGCCTGCCTCCTTGATCTTCCATATACAAGTTTTGGGATCTTCTGTGGCTTCATAATGAAATGTGTAACAAACCTTCATGCCTGCCTCCTTGATCTTCCATATACAAGTTTTGGGATCTTCTGTGGCGTCATAATAAAATGTGTAACAAACCTACATGCCTGCCTCCTTGATCTTCCATATACAAGTTTTGGGATCTTCCATGGCTTCATAATGAAATGTGTAACAAACCTTCATGCCTGCCTCCTTGATCTGCAATATACAAGTTTTGGGATCTTCCATGGCTTCATAATGAAATGTGTAACAAACCTTCATGCCTGCCTACTTGATCTTCCATATACAAGTTTTGGGATCTTCCGTGGCTTCATAATGAAATGTGTAACAAACCTTCATTCCTGCCTCCTTGATCTTCCATATACAAGTTTTGGGATCTTCCATGGCTTCATAATGAAATGTGTAACAAACCTTCATGCCTGCCTCCTTGATCTGCAATATACAAGTTTTGGGATCTTCCATGGCTTCATAATGAAATGTGTAACAAACCTTCATGCCTGCCTACTTGATCTTCCATATACAAGTTTTGGGATCTTCCGTGGCTTCATAATGAAATGTGTAACAAACCTTCATTCCTGCCTCCTTGATCTCCCATATACAAGTTTTGGGATCTTCCATGGCTTCATAATGAAATGTGTAACAAACCTTCATGCCTGCCTACTTGATCTTCCATATACAAGTTTTGGGATCTTCCGTGGCTTCATAATGAAATGTGTAACAAACCTTCATTCCTGCCTCCTTGATCTTCCATATACAAGTTTTGGGATCTTCCATGGCTTCATAATGAAATGTGTAACAAACCTTCATGCCTGCCTCCTTGATCTGCAATATACAAGTTTTGGGATCTTCCATGGCTTCATAATGAAATGTGTAACAAACCTTCATGCCTGCCTACTTGATCTTCCATATACAAGTTTTGGGATCTTCCGTGGCTTCATAATGAAATGTGTAACAAACCTTCATTCCTGCCTCCTTGATCTCCCATATACAAGTTTTGGGATCTTCCATGGCTTCATAATGAAATGTGTAACAAACCTTTATTCCTGCCTCCTTGATCTTCCATATACAAGTTTTGGGATCTTCCGTGGCCTCAAAATGAAATGTGTAACAAACCTTCATGCCTGCCTCCTTGATCTTCCATATACAAGTTTTGGGATCTTCTGTGACCTCATTATGAAATGTGTAACAAACCTCCATGCCTGCCTCCTTGATCTTCCATATACAAGTTTTGGGATCTTCCATGGCTTCATAATGAAATGTGTAACAAATCTTCAGGCCTGCCACCTTGATCTTCAATATACAAGTTTTGGGATCTTCTGTGGCTTCATAATGAAATGTGTAACAAACCTCCATGCCTGCCTCATTGATCTTCCGTATACAAGTTTTGGGATCTTCTGTGGTCTCATAATGAAATGTGTAACAAACCTTCATGCCTGCCTCCTTGATCTTCCGTATACAAGTTTTGGGATCTTCCGTGGCCTCATAATGAAATGTATATTGGTCAGCTCCAGCATCTTTCATCACTTCTATCCACTGCAAAAGAAAACAACAAATACACACATGTGTACTTTTAATTTAATTAGTAATGCATCTGACCGACACATAATTCAGATTATTTAGATGTCATAAGCAAAATCATTTCTCAAGGTATTACATAGATTTCTATGTGACTTTTATATACCATATAAGCCCTAATAAAAGCCACGGGGCATAACATTTTTGACCAGGGAGGCGTTCATTTGAGACCAAAAATACATAATTTAACTGTCAAATCAGATATTATTTAATGATTTTCTTTATCAAGTCTGCATGTCAATCAATAAAGTAATGCAAGTGATTTTATGTGTTCCATTGCGAATAAAACAGATTAACTAGCATCTTTTGGTAAGTTTTAAAAAATGGTAAGTTTTAAAAAAAGAAAATCCGAAAAATATGGTGGGGAGTAGGGGGTGGTGGAGGGCATTTATTAGGGAAGGGGAGTTTATTAGGTAAATGCCTGTGACTGCCGGGCAAATGTCACCATCAAAAACCATTACATTCACGTCATTTTAATTGTTTATATCATCCACAAACTTTAAAGTGTCTGCAATCAGGTAATCGTCATAATAAAATGATGTTCTTGCCTAGGAAATTTTCTGTTCAATCAGTCTGACAGGGATTTTTAAACTGAATGTTGTTTAACGGCTCATCAACACAGTATAGGTTATTTAGAGCCGTCCAGAGAGAGGGGAAGGATACATAGGAATCCGGGAACAGTGCCCTACCCTTATTATCAAATAGATTCCTATGGTTCTTTAACATGCTCGGAGGATAGACCGATACACGGAACCACCGGGTTTACGTCCCCATCCGACGGACGAGGCTAAGGGAAAGTGTCTTGCCAAAGAACACACCGACGAAAATCAGTGGCACCTAGATTTCATACTGATTTTTTCCTATCAATTATTGCTAAAAATATGTTGAGAAGTTTTGGAGGAGTAGTGATAAGTAGTACGCATTTAAGGAAGGGTGGGAAAAAAAGGCAACACTAGATAGCCATAACTCCAGAAAAAAAATCATATTAAATCAATTAAATACAATATATTTAGCAAATATTCCATCTAAATATGGTTTGAATCTGTCCAAGTTCTGAAAAAGCCATAATGATGGTAGAAATTGTTGAATCGCACAATGATGATCAACTAATCCTACTAAAATGGTTTGAACCCCTTCAAAACTGAATGACTAGTCGCAGCCCCCAAGGTTCTTATTAGACTAGAAATGTTCAAATTCTGAAACAGTCGTAACTTTAGCAGAAATTGTCGCATCACAATGAAATACAACTTTATGGTCATGATCTTCTCATAATGGCAAGCAATCCTACTTCGAGTCCTACACAGGCCACAGTCTTTCCCCTTGATTTACTTCATTAGCGACACGAATACAGGGTTCTCCAAGTCTAGAAATTATACGGTGGTGGTGCAAATCCATTATTTTGCTGTTTTTTTTATGCCATTTTGACAGCGACACCCGGATGTTGGAGGAGTTACCTCCCCTGTATGGTTCGATCAATGCAATTGAGGCGCTTGCTTTATTGTTGAAGACTGGATGACAAGCATCTGCGTGATATTACTTAACTACATGTAACCACAGAGTACCAAATCGGTCAAGATTCAGGTTATGTTATGGTGTTTGTTGCATCAATTCACAGTTGCACAGGCCCATTTTCGTCCAGATGAATTTCCGGTAAAAGCCCTTTGTGTTCTACTTCCAAGTTATTGTTTTTTAAAGTGGCGCTTCACTATTTTTACGTGGCGGCGCTTTGCATGGCGTGTATGTGTCGACAGCGTGGCGGCCCGCCATCGTATAAGTGCTCTTGGAGAACCCTGGGTTATTTGGTGACCGCAGTTAAGACGATGCGTTTAAAACTTTCTTGCCTCTCACTGCTGCGGGTTCGAATCCCATTGGGAGCTCGACTAATCCAGTGAGATAGTGTCAATTCTTATGAATGGAGGGAGGTATACAGTACTTGTTCCACCCAGGAAAACTGAGGTGGTCTGTCTACTACAAAAATAATTGACCATCATATAGGCTAGCATGGGCCAAATATGACGTAAAACATCAAACAAACAAAGGATAAAAGTTGGAAGATTGTGGTGATATTGGCAACCCGGTAGTCATGTTATCTCAGTTGGTAGAGCACTCGCCATGCCTGTACCCTAGTCTCATTTATTTGTCGTCTGGGGTTCTTTTTTTACATAAGGACATTTATAGATGCACCCCGTGACGTCTCACTGCGTTTGACCAAAAAACGTGTAAAAAACTAATAAGCCACAAAAAAAATAAAAGAAAAAAAAGGCTTTTAAAATTAGTGTCAGAGAAGGCTCGGGTTAGGAAAACAAATGATTATTCTTTAAGTTAGGTAAGTTGTACACTTATAAAATTCAGTATAACAATTTAAACGGACTGTTTATGTCTAGGAGGAAGTCCACACATAAAAAATCAAACGCGTATGCACGTAGGACGGCGCATATTAAAAATCATCTCGCCGTTCCACAGACATATTAAATAAACAGATAGGAAACTTCCTACCTTAACAAATGAAGTAGCCAAAATATCACGTGGCACCTTAACTTTTCCTTCTATCTTCCCTCTCAATTATTCACTGATTTTGATGAGAATACATTCAAAAGATTCATAGTGAATAGTAAAATGGGATTATAATAGTTTATGTTTATTTTTAAAAGAAAATTTATATAAAAATATGTTTAAAGTTAAAATGTCATCAATTTTCTCTTAAAATCAAGGTTTTGACATAGTCAAAGTTTCCGTCAAACTCCTTTTTTGCTCTAAATGTAAGAGAAAGCAAAACACTATCATTGGAAAAATTGTTTAATTTGTGATGGTATTTGGCATGAATGAAACGTGTATTTGTAAAACTTTTCATGACATGTGTGTTCAAATTTGGGAAATATTTTGTGAAATTTTCGCAATGTGCCACGTGAAATTTAGATAATTTTCATCAATCTCTACACAGAGATGTCGTTCCTTGCATACACATACATCTCTGTCAACGTCTCACCAAATACCAAGAATCTTGGCAAACGATGAAAAATGGTGGAAATGCAAAATTTCTTGATGACACTAATATTTTTCTGAATCAACTTCATATGAAATGCTTATATTACAAAGAAAACAACTTTCGGCTTGAATGTTAAATATACAGTAAATTATGCTCAGGATTATTTTGCGGTAGAATAAAGGTTTGTACTTTGGCATATCACTCTGCCGTCAAAACTTTAAAATAGGCAACACCAAATCGTCCACATAGCGTAACAGTAGAGCGATTTGCTTTCCAGCACTTTCCAATATCACATAGATCTTAACAACTAACCTATACTATTATATATATCAAAATGTAGATAATAAGTCGTGTTTCTTTCGATTGTTTACATGTCAATCAACGGCCGATAGTTGGTGATGTCACGCTGTTGAAGTTCTGTTGCTATTTTTATATTTTAGCTATGGTCATGTGACAAATTATCATGTGATCGCAGACTACTTTCTTAGCTTCTTGGTCAAATCGTACTTAAGTCAAATCGTACTCAGGTCAAATCGTACTGTTTTGGTCAATTCATTCTCACTTTTCGGTCAAATCGTACTCGTGGCAGGTCAAATCACTCTCATGCTATTTATGAGTACGATTTGACCAACATAATGAGTACGATTTGACCAAAATAATGATAACGATTTGACTTTTATCAAAAACATTTACTAGTTTATATATATGATGCAGAACGTAAAAACAAATTATATTAAAACAATTCTTCATTGTTGATTAATTAGTCAATGTTGAGTGCAAAATGTAAGTTGGTTATATCTGGTATATTTTATTGTGTATTGTTATATTAAACTGTTGTTTGTAATAGAGTGTTTTGTAATATTGAATGTCAGCCATTTATATGTATTATGGCCAATGGAATTTTGAAAATTGTCAACTGAATGTTTAATAAAGTTGGAAATTTGAATACATCATGTACAGTAGCATGTATATTATTAACTGGGTGCTCGACTTATAAAGTTAGAAAGTGTCGATTCTTACGGATGGCGGGAGGTACATGTATACCGTACTGGTTCTACCCAGGAAAAATGGAATGGTCTGCCAATCAAACGTCATATAGAGCCTAAAATAAAGTACGCCATGCTGTGACGTAGAACACCATTCAAACAAACAAGCAAACAAAGAAATTATTAACCGATTGTCATTACTAAATGCCAACTTTAGGGTACGGATCGTCTCTGATATGTCGTCATGTAGACCAGATATGGAGCTATGATATAACCTAGATGAAGTAATGTGCAAAGAAGTAAATAACCTTGTACGTATTTCTAATCGTATGACTCATGTATTGAATCATGTGTGTAGTCCTGTATAGGTTATCTTCAACTATTGGCAGTGAATATAAAGATAGATATGCAAATTAGTTGACAACTAAAGCAAACATATGCCTCGTCACGAAGAGTTACGACATTACTTCTAGCATATTAATATATAAATGAACGTCTAGGACAACAAATCCATTAATTAATTCAGATCACGGAACTAATACAATACAACAAACCAAGGAATGAGATATTGAATATTATGTTGATACTTGTATACATGTCACTGTAATAAACAATGTAGTTATACTTACTTACTTAATATTTGTGAACACACATTCATTTCGTTTATTAATACATTTTAAACAGAAACAGCCTACTGCGAATTCTTTTTATAACTTTATAAAATGTCATTTTAAACATATTATACATTTGATACATTAAGTGAAAGCAATGAGATAGTAACACTATCTTACACAATCTCTACCCAGAGTTGTCGTTCCTTGCATACACATATGGTGTCAGACCGGTGAATATCTGGAATAAAACAACGATTCAGTTTTTCAACATTTCGTGTCATTCATTCACACTATGCGTATTTTGAAATAAACATCTGTCAAAACCACATCTCTACCTAACCTCTGTGCTCATACTCTCCAAAGAAATAATCCTGAAAAACACAGTAAAATACTTTCTATTCATGACAACAGACATACCGGTACTACTTTAACCTCAGGTTAGATTTAACAATGAAATAGAAACTAATCTTGGGAAAAACACATGCAAACTAGAAACTTTGGATTCTTTCAAGGAACTATTTCAGCACCCTACGATCCGGAAGTACTTCCTGACTGGTCTGACACCATACATCTCTGTCGACGTCTCACCAAATACCAAGAATCTTGGCAAACGATGAAAAACGGTGGAAATGCAAAATTTCTTGATGGCACTAATATTTTTCTGAATTAACTTTATATGAAATGCTTATACAAAAGAAAAAAAAAATTCGGCTTGAATGTTTTAAATATACAGAAAATTATGCTCAGAATTATATTGCGGTAGAATAAAGGTTTGTACTTGGGCATATCACTCCGCCTCAAAACATTAAATTAGGCACGACCAAATCGTTCCCATAGGGTAACAGTACAGCATTTTGTTTACCAGCGATTTCCAATATCACATAGCTCTTAACAATCTACCGTAAATTAAATAAGTAACCTAAAATATATATCAAAATGTAGATAATAAGTTGTGTTTCTTTCGATTGTTTACATGTCAATATTTTCTCCCAGGATTTCATGCAATCTCCCGGCCTCCCGCCGGGAGCTCCATTTCTCCCGGTATTTTCCGCCGATTTACAAAATTTCGCTATTTGCGAATCCTTTTGGGTAATTGCTATTATTTATTGGATCAAGACCGAGTTTTCCGAATGATCAAAATAAACACTTGCCGTCTTATCTATATCTGTGAAAACATTGCCCCTGGGCGGGTAATTAAAAGGATTAGCATGTCAGGTAATTGGTTTATTGTGTGAAAATAATGATTGGATTGTTTGTTTATGACACGTGGCGGCGATACCTGTAATGTCCATGTTATGATAGGAATACATCGACTGTAAGTGGGGTGGTAATTAGCGAATTCGGCATCGATTGATATTTGGTAATAGGCGATGAACATTGTATGATGTTTATGCTGAATAAAATAATTGAATTTGAAATTGATATTTGGTATATTAATTTGATTAATATTATAATTGATATTATTTTATGGTATGTTCATGAAAGCAGATTAATGATCATCATTAACCGACAAAGGTGATGCTTGTAGCAGCCAAGTCTTATTGTAATTAGTGGTTAAAAAGTGGACTGGGTCAATATAAAGTGTTTAATTACATGCTATACTTGATTATATGCTATGCTAACATGAAATAAACAGTATTGTATGTATAAAATATCATGTTTTTATGCTGATTTACCCCCTTTATTAAGGTTTATATCAGGAAAAAAAATACATGTACGCGTTAAAAATTTGAGTATAAAAACCTCCCTGATTTTTGTCAGATCTCCCTGGGAAAAAAGTCAAATCTCCCTGGTAACCCTCCTGAAAATATCACATGTATGCCTTCATATACATTACATTTCAATTGAATTACCTGCTCAGGTGCGGCAACCATCATGTGCATGTCAAAAAATATACTTGGCAACTTTGGTCTCAAACATTTTACAACCGGATGTCCGAATGTTAGATTTGGAACAAATTGTCCATCCATTACATCTAAATGTAAATAATCTGCTCCACTGTCCATCATTCGCTGACATTCTGAGGCCAAACAAGACAAATCAGAATTTAAAATTGAGGGACCGATTTTGCACGCTCGTCCTCCACATCCATCCGCCATTTTCACTATCACGTGATTTGTCACATGACCTTCAAAATGGCGTCCTCCAGTAGAATTAGTAGTGTTTTTCGTCCTAATTTATTTAAAGGAAAAGTTGCCGTAGTTACAGGAGGAGGAACTGGAATTGGCAAGGCAATCGCACAAGAACTTCTTTTCTTAGGTATGAATGCAACATCTTAAGGTGACACCGTGACACGCTCCCAAATAGGTAGGATCAATTCAACAGTGTATAAATTTAGCACGTTTTCAAACATGTCCAAAGTTTACCAACATGTTGCAGATCGTATGCAAAGCTCATTCATACATCTCAGAGTTACAACTGTCCCCACTACCCCAGGCGTACTTCTGTTAAAAAATAGATATTTTAGAGCAGACTAAGCCAAGGCTTAATCCGTTCCATTTTAATTGCTATTTCAAAATATCCGCTGTAAAATGATACATAATTTACAAGTATATTTTGATTACTCCCTTCTTCTTCCAAGTAAAGAGCTGATCTTCTTAGATCGTAATTTGCTCTGCGTGACTGATGGCGCACATCTAGTTGAAAACTATGTGCAGTTAAAATTGGTAAACTTATTTACACTGCTGTTTTTGTCGATAAGAAGGAGCAGCTCACAACAAGAGCCTGAAGAGGAGTGATCTGAATTTGGTGTGAGCTGAATTCTTCCTGTGAGGACACGGAGACCACTGCTGACAGGAGTGTGTTCCAGTCTGTCATCGTTCTTGGAAAGGATGAATTGTAGTTGGCCTTGTCTGTTATTCTCTCCTGGAAGAATCTGTGCTGTCGTCTTGTACGGGTGTCTCTGGCGTGCAAGTACTTCTCCAAGGAGGTATCAACTTTACCATGCTGTATTCTGTATAGCATGGACAGTCGGTTATGTCTTCAACTGGTCTCAAGCGATTCCCAGACGAGATCTTTGAGCATATTAGTGACACATACTGGAGATTTGCTCGAGTAGTCATTGAAGACATCTAGCCTGTGGCACTGTGTTGGACCTGCTCTAGGGCTTTGACAATGGCCTGGTGGTATGGGTCACAGACAGTGGAGGCGTATACTATTCCAGTGTTGGTCTAACCATAGCAGTGTACGAGGCTGCTTTGACTGGAGGCGTGCATTCCTTTAAGTTCCTTCCCAGGAAGCCAATAGTTCAGTTGCCTTTACCCAGGGTTCTCAATAGACTTTAAAAGTGAAGAGTCATATGACCCTTTACTCAAAAATCTCAAGGGTCAAAATTGAAAAAGCAAGAGTCAAATATAAAGCGAACAAATCGAAACGCCGTTTTATAAAACATCCTTTATTAACTTTAATTGTAGTGAATTCTGTAAATATTGTATTACAAAGAAAGGTGTGCAAGAATATATATACATTTGAACTTAAAAAACTACTATTCCATTTTACAATAATGTGTCATTATGTCAAAGATTCCGAAGTTATGTAAGGATGTTTTATAAATTGGGGTCCACATTTGTTAATATTATAAGTTATTGGTGTTATTATAACACAATCTCTGTTTGCACCAATTGTATGTATGTATATTTGGAACATTAAACAAGAAAACAAAGGACAGTGTACCATTAATGTATGTTTAATTCTCAAGAAATCTATTCTCATTTTATTAATTTCAAAAAATAATGCTGTAGTATAGTACACTATAATATTATATAATAGACGAAAAAATACTTCTTTGCGCCATTTATTTGTGAATTTAACATACATGAATTAATAAAGTCCGTTACTCGATAGCACAAACAATGTCCGTAATCGCAAAATCAGAATGCGTAATGTCCGGTAAGTTTTGATGAATTCCAACCCAGGTTAAAAAACGCTCTTTTTATGTACATTTCGCCGATTTATAAATATTTAAATAATCCTCATTAAAACTATTTTTCTTTATTCTTTAAAACGTGCGTGAAACAAAATTAACGAACAACAACACAAATAAAGTCAATTTTATTTTTGCCGTTTTTAACTGTTCACACGTTTGACCGCTAGCTTCTGTTTTATCGCAATTCAATTTAATTAACCCCCTAATCAATCAGAAGCCGGTAGCAATCAATTAAACAGTTAATCCAATCAAGTCATAATAGTCTTCACCCGCGCAAAGCATCATAAACTTCAAAGATAATCATTAAATTATCAACACAATAGCAGCGATTAGATTACACAGCGACACCATTTACAGACAGTTATTTCCCCCTCTGGCACTCAAGATGCGACAGCAGCGAATTTGATTGGTCGAGAGGCGATCAAGGTCGTCAGGCAAGGTGTCAATCACTGTTTATGCAGCTGTGATGTAAATAGGTATTGGATTGACGCTTTGAAGCAAATACACGCGCGTCATAAAAACGCACAGGTCGTAAATTAGATGCGTCAGAAATGGGTCAAATTGAAATTCCATGCGTCAAAACGCGTGATTACGCGTCTATTGAGAACCCTGCTTTACCAATGGTGTTCTGTAAATACCGGTCCCATGAGAGGTTGTTGCTGATGGTTACTCCCAAGTATTTATTTGCTGGCCTCTTCTACGTCCAGTGTGTGGCCATGGAGTTGGTAATTGGACTGTATGGCTTTCTTTTTGTTGTTGGTCATGATCCTCAGTACTGTGCATTTACTGGGGTTAAAACTCATCTGCCAAGTTTCTTCCCAGGTTTCTAAGGCAGTGAGGTCCCCTTGGAGTAGCTGGCTGTCAGTGGAGTTCTCATTGACTTTGTAAAGAAGGCTGTCATCCGCAAATAGTTTAGTTTGGGAGCAGCTGATAGACTCTGGTAGGTCATTGATGAAAGCAAGGAACAACGGAGGTCCGAGCACTGTTCCCTGAGGGACTCCCGACATGACATCTGCTGTCTCCGACCTCGTACCATGAAAGACAACTTGTTGTGTTCTGCGGCTAAGGAATGAATGGATCCATTTATTGGTACTGCCTCTCACTCCGTAGTGGTCCAGTTTGTGGAGGAGTCTTATGTGTGGGACTTTGTCAAAGGCCTTGGCGAAAGTCAAGAAGTATAACATAAACCTGCTTGCCCTTCGCCACTTTTGAAGCAATGTCATGGATGGTGGTGAGAAGCTGTGATTCACTTGAGCGTCTTTTACTGAATCCGTGCTGGTTGTCCCAAATTATGTTGTAATTGTCGAAATGCTGCATTATACTACTATGTACAATGTGTTCCAGTAGCTTGCAAGTGATAGAGGTTAGTGATACGGGCCTGTAGTTGGCTGCTTGGTGTTTGTCTCCCTTCTTGAAGATAGGTACCACTAAAGCTTCTCTCCAGTCTTGTGGGACTTCTCCATGGTTCGGAAATTTTAAAGAGTTTAGCTAATGCTGGTGTCAATTCTGATGCTGATGCTGATGCTGCTGCTTTCAGTGTGAAGGAATCGAGTCAGGGCCTTTTGCTTTGTGGGTTTTAATTTGACCAAGAGCTTGTGGATACCTTTCCAGTCTACTGTGATGTTCTGCATGAGTGGTATATTACATGGGCCTTTATCTGGAGTGTTGGAGGTATTCTCATTGGTAAAAGCAGACTTAAACCGACTACTTTTGGTTATAATCAACAATTAAATTGACCAAATAATCACACTTAACTTTAGTTATTGATTGCTTATTGTGAGTTTACTACAAATACTCATAACCTTTAAACATCATCAGTATGATATTTGTATTTATTGTCTTATGGAACAGGTTATTCCATACTGACATGATGAAAATTGTTGACATTGTTTCAAGCATGTGTCTATTATTAAGGTCAAATAGTATGTATTTCTAATGCTTTTATGGTACTTAACTTCCATTTAATCAGAATAGTTGTTTTCTTTAAAAATGTATTAATTCACATCCATTTTGAAAACATGAACTGTTTCACAGACATATTAATAAACAGATAGGAAACTTTCTATCTTAACCAATGAAGTAACCAAAATATCACGTGGCAACTTAACTTTTCCTTCTATCTTCTCTCTCAATTATTTACTGATTTTGATGAGAATACATTCAAAAGATTCATAGTGAATAGCAAAATGGGATTATAATAAGTCATGTTTATTTTCAAAATAAGAAATTGTACAAAATGAGGTTTAAAATTAAAAATGTCATCATTTTTCGCTTTTCTCTTAAAAATCAAGGTTTTGACATAGTCAAAGTTTCCGTCAAACTCCATTTTTGCTTTACATGTAAGAGAAAACAAAATACTATCATTGGAAAGAAAATTAAATTTGTGATGGGATTTGGCATGAATGAAACTTGTATCTACAAAATTCTTCATGAAATGGGTGTTTAAAGTCGGGAAATATTTTGTAAAATTTTCGCACTGTGCCACGTGAAATTTGTATCCAATCTATTTGTTATTATGTCTGTGACTGTTTAAAGGAAATTTTTACTCTGAATCTAATGAGTAAATACTCATTGCAGTCAAAAATTATCTCTGTTCAATTTGTAACTGATGCATCTGATTGGTCCATACATTCCATCTCGTTCCCAGAAAAGTGACAGATTGAGCCAGAGGATCAACAAAGGTTGTGAAACTCTGGCATTCCAGAATGTTTGTTTGTTTGTATGGTGTTTTACGTCATTTTCAACACATGTAAAGTTATATATGACAGTTGATCTTTTGGCATATAAAACAAACTGAGTTCCATTATATCTGTCCAATGGAAATCAAGAATGGTTTCCTATGGGCGATTGCTCCTTGATAAGGGGGTCAAGGGCATGTTAAACCCTCTGATACCTAAATGGTCCGTGGTTGAACTTCATAGCTTATAATTATGTATACTCGTAATATTGTTCATATGATCATATATTTTAAATCATTTAGGCCGAAGTCACATGATAATTATTTAATTTATTTTAAAACACATTTAACGCACATTTCGATATTCCAGAAATGAAAAATCATGAAAGGCAGTTGATTTCATGAGTATCGCGCAGCCATTTGGGGCATTTTCAGAATGTGTGAGAACATATAATGTATGCATGGGAGCGTGATTTAACACAAATATTATGCGTGTCTCACGGCCAATGCGTGAGACTTGACAGGTATGGAGTTCCCCAACCATCAGATTTTTTTTTCCAATGGCTATTTTCATTATTTGTTCATTATCTATATAGGATCACCAACATGATATGTTTTGCAGGTTGCAATGTGATGATAGCATCTCGCAATATAGAGCGTTTATCAGAGTCTGCTAGTGTGATGAAGGGACAGATCACACCAAATAACTCAGCAAAGTTAGAGCACATGCAGTGTAACATAAGACAAGAGGAACAGGTATGTCTGTCCGTCCCTCTGTGTCTATCTATCAGTCCATCTGTCTGTCATTCAGTCAATTAAGGACTCTGCGCAAGCAGCTGAAAAATAATGTGTGAAAATATAAAAGGTTTTTGGAATATACTTCAGGGCCGTCGATCTGTCGATTTTGCATCCGGTAACCGGATGCATTCCCCACTCCAAAAAGTATGTTTTTCCCCCATTTCAGACTCAAAATTCCCCACTGAAAAAAAAAAAATTATATAAAAAAAATTCTGGTACGTAAAATATTGAGTACGAACTGTATTTAATACAAATAAAACATGTAGACTATTTAAAACAATGATTATAATCAAATTATGGCCACAAAATAATTCCCCCTTTCCTGTAAAAGCACGCTAAAATTCCTCCAGCCAAGGGTATGGGTCGCAGTCCCCCAAAACAGATTGACGGCCCTGTACTTTTAGATAAATGTCAATAAAATATGCTTGAAGTTATGCTAATGGGTCTAGCTTAAAGATGTTGGTTTACAATCTAAGGCATTTCAGACATGTTTTTGATAACAAAAAAACAGTTAGTAAAATAATTAACATGTAATTTTATACCGATAAAGCAAACACATTTCTTAATAATGTGTGAAAATATAAAAGTATATTCCAAAAACCTTAAGTTTTTTCCTATTTACAAGATTATAAATGGTTCAATATGTTTGTTTTTGCCTTTTTTGTTAAACGAGAAGTACCGGTATTTAAATAGTACCTATGTTCGCCATAGCCTCATATGGACATACACAGTCCATGTGAAAACTGAAAGCCTAACATCCACCCTTATGCAATTAAAAAGATACATTGCTTTTGGTGAGAAGATGAACCCTATTGCTTTTAGGATCAGTAGGTCAAAGGTCATGGTCACCATGACATCATAATTATAACACCCTCCCTCATGAAACTACATAGGTGTATTGCCCTTGGTGAGAGGAGGAACGGTTTTGCTTTTCGAGTTACTAGTTTAAAAGTCAAGGAGCCTTGACCTCATATGATATAGATACGTGCATTTGTTGCGATAATTCAGAAACATAACACTCACCCTTATGAAACATTATAGGTACATTGCCATTGGTTTGAGGGACACTATTGCTTTTGGGGTTAGCAGGTCAAAGGTCATGATCACTATGACCTATTTTGGATATACACATTCCAGGCAATAACTCCGAAAGTTTCTTTATTGTGATTTTGGCCACCGGCCCATAACACAATGCATTTTATATACAAACAAACAAATATATAACTGGTGCACACAACATATATATAGAAGGAGTTAATATACAAAACCACCAATATTTTAGGCAATCAACATGAAAAACTAGCTATTCACAAAGTCTCTAAAAAAAACATGTTCTTCTGTGAATTTTTTTGTTTATAATTAATGCATTTTCATTTGAAAAAAATGATTTAAATGTATATACTAAACCATTGCTAAGTATCAACCTAAGAATATGTCAATAATTTTCTCATTGTTCTGTGTATTTTGTGCTTGATTAGAGATACGGTTAAACTGCAAAATAATGTGTGTGAATCGTCTACTCTGATTGCATAAACTTTTAAGTCAATGTGTTTTCTTAGAAATAAGTTATAACACTTATACAACTGGGTATATAGGATTTTATTAAGTACTTCGAATTAGTGAAGCTTTCGATGTTCCTAATTCTAAAATATGCCAGTTAAAATTATTTTGACATCATGTTTTACTAGCATTACCACTACAAATGCGTTTGCAAAAGAAATTTTCGAAATATTTAATGCTAACGCTGAATTACAGTTACTTGAATTTCAAACAATATTCAATGTAAAGGGAGGTAATTTAAGATTATCCATATTTCATTTTTTTTATAGACGGAGAATCTACAAAGGGGTCAAATTTTTATGTTTTTTTTTAATTATTTCATACCAATTTTAAGAATTTTATATCTTAAAGCGATCTTTGACTCATGTGTTTTATCAGCACATTTCATGTTTTCATATAAAGGGAGGGTAACTCTCAAAAGATGTAACAATTTAAACAAAAAATAAATGTTTACAAACTATGGGTCAAAACAAAATACTTACCGGTATCATATATCTTTTCTAAAATATATTTAAAATAAGAAATTTAGTTAAGATACAAAAGCTGATACTTAGCAATTTTGTTCAGTGTTCACAGAATAATTATATGTAAATTGTATTGGTAAGTTATATTTCAGTCTTAAATCATCATACAGTTCGTTTATACTGTTTATACTGTAGTCGAAGCCGGTGTAAACCAACAGGTTTCTTAGGCCCTTTTAGAAATGGTTGTTTTCCCAGTCTGGTTATGATTTTTTTCTTTTCATAGTGAAAGACTTCCGGTTCCTTTTTAGTTTTTCGGTCTGAATTTATTAGGATGATTTGCCCAATATTTATTTAGCCTACTTTTAAAGGAATTGATGGTGGGTACCTCAATCGAGTATTCAAATATAAAGTGATATTCATTTTCTACTGTGTTTTGGCAATGTTTGCATATCCTTTCATTCATAGGAATACGTCTGCATCCAATGGGAAAAGTTATATGCGGTTTATATAACTCGGGCAAGTTTTGTTTCGATAAATTACTGATCAATTATTGATAAATTATGTCAATACCTGTTCTTTATTCCAAATGTTACTAGTCCAGCATTATAGAATATCCTTTCACAAATCTTCCGATATAAAACTTTTTAAGAACAAATGTCATTTGGTATAATAATTTCTACATTTTTTGTCACATTGTAAACAATACATCTACACGGTGCACCAGTACTTTCCTATTTCAAGTAAAGTAAACACCCAACCTCATGAATCTTAAAGTGGCTATCCCACCAGCAACAGCCACATTTTACAACATGGGTACACCATTTTTAAACCTACTGACGATGAGATATATATTTATATAACTTACATATTTTGAGAATCCAAATGCTATAGGCACAATATAAACGGCTTAAACCAGCAAGACCAAACCCCAAAACTGGAGCATAGAATTAAAGAACACTGTCCGTAAGTAAGCAGATATTGGGCATAACCAAATAACTGTCTGACTTTTATTCATTGAAATGTATAGGTGAAAACTTGAGCATAGACCCAAAGAAGTCTGTAGTAATAATACATTTATGAATTTGCAAAAAAAATAATTAATTATTATTTGTAAGTAATGTCGGACCCACATTATTTACCTTTTCTGCTGATCACATGACTTCTATTAGCGCATTTGGTTTTCTACATAGTATATATCGCGTAACTAATATTACCCGAGGGTGTAATTTTTTTTTGTTCAGCGATTGAATTCCATTAAACAATCTTGCATTTAATTAGTAAATATTCAAAAATGTTAGTGAACATAATTAGTGTGTGTTTCATAAGTTTAAAGTTACGGACATTGTCCCTTTAGAGTTACCGACTCTTAATTTGTTTTACGCATATGCAATCGCGGGTATTTTAAAAACCCATGAAAAAATCTATACTTTTAATCGACACATACCGGTATACATTATTATATGACCTGAACACCTGGATGAAGTTTTGCTCAATAATTTTGTAGTGCAATTTTTGCCGTTTTTTTGGTGGGTTCGTTTCTTTAATAGGTGAATTGCCCTTAGTGAGAGGAGGAATCATTTTGCTATTAAGGTCAGTAAATCAAATGTCACCTTGGTCTCATATAGACATATGCATTCCTTGTGAAAACTTTGAAAGCATAACATCTGTCTTCATGAAACTTCTTAATGTAATAGCCCTTAGTGAGAGGTGGAACTATATTGCTTTTGGGTCGTTATGTCATGTCAAGCTTGCCCCATATGGACATTATTGGTAAATTGCCCTTGGTGAGAGGAGAAACACCTTTGCTTTTGGGATCAGCTAGTAGGTCAATGCTCAATTTTGCCATGTCATCATATGGACATATGCATTTGGTACATTAACTCTGAAAGTATAAAACCCACGCTCATGACACTTCTTAGGTACATGTCCCTTGGTGAGAGATGGAACCATTGCTTTTGGGGTCAGTAGGTCACCTTGATCTGACAATGACCCAATTCTGAAAAACACTTTCCGCACTGTTACTTATGTACATACATGCATGTTTATTTACATAATAATTTGATTTTTGATGGGCATATTATGTAGATCTACTGTTTATGATGCTCTTGTACTAATTGTCTTGACATGGAACTACTTTCTACTTATACATTTTAATAGCTTTGTCTTGGAACTGTTTTCTACTTTAAGGTTAAAAGTCTAATCTCCACAACCTTGTCAAGATTTGGCAAGTTAGATTTTCTAGTCAACAATGGTGGAGGTCAGTTTCCAAGCCTAGCAGCAGATATTAGACTGAAAGGGTGGAACGCAGTCATAGAAACCAACCTAACTGGAACATTCCTTTGTTGTAGAGAAGGTAGGGTATCATATTAAAGGGGTTGATGCACTAATTGCAAACAAGATTTATTTTAAAGGGCTCTGAAAAACTTGAAAAAAACTGAAAAAATTATCAAAATGCCATGAAAAATAAAGAAGATAATTATGACCTATTGAAAATGTGCAAAGAATAAATACAGGTGGCCATCTTGGAGCCTTTTTACCGTATATGCCATATTGACAAAATATTTTTAAAAGCAAAGAAAATCACTGCAAATTGATTTAATATAAATATACAGATGTAAAATGTTTAACATTTATGCTTATTTTTCATTTGCAGTGATTTTCCTTCGCAGTGATTTTCTTTGCTTTAAAAGAATGTTGTCAGTATGCCATATATGGTAAAATGGCACAATGACTTCATCATTCTAAGATGGCCGCCTTCATTTATATTCTTTGCAAATTTTCAATAGGTCATATCTCCTTTATTTTTTTCTGGCATTTTGATAATTCTTTCAGCTTCTTTCAAGTTGTTTAGAGCCCTTTAAAATAAACCTTCTTTGAAAATAGTGCATCAACCCCTTTAAGTCTTTTTTATATTATATTTGTTTTTTAACCAGTCAAAAAGTGCAGAGATGTTTTGACTTGACTGGTTTTGGGAATGAATTGGGATGTTCCCTCTTGGAATTGGGAAAAAAATATTGTAAGGCTTAAATTAAAATATTGTTTGTTTGCCCTTTACCCACCTACCCACTTTTTTTGCCCTTACACTAAACATTCTATTGAGTTTTCATTGTTATATCTTTTTTTTATTAAACTACACAAGATCAAACCAGATGACAGACTAGAATTGAACACTGAACAAACTGTTAATGCATGTAGTACCTGTCATTTACTTTAGCTTAAAAAGTAACTCTGACTTTATACTGATAGTGTCAAACGCATGTTTGCATGTTTGCATGCAATGATGTTAGCCAATATAATCTATCTAATACATTTAATTGCTTATTATCCCCAATAAACCGATTTCACATTATAAAATTCAATGTTATTTAAATAAAATAATTTACTTCCTATCTACCCAGGTCTAAAATGCTGGGTCGGTAAAGAGCAAACAAACAACATTTTTATTTAAGCCTAATAGGAGTTATGAAATGTCTAAGTTTAATTACGGTTAATTCAGGTTGAAGCTGTAAGAAATGCAAGAAATTTAGTAAAATATCACTAATAACAAGCCAAAAATGACTCCAGATTTATAAAGAAGACCCAGATCAATTTCACTTAGGCATCCTTAAAAAATAATTTGTTGTTTCCTGACCTGGGATTTTATGAATGGGTTGATGGATGGATATGTAGTTTATTTATCTGAGGACAGGAAAAACATTATAAAATAAAGAAACATATTCTAAAGGCAGCAAACAAAATTAATGATATAGAGTTGCTGTGAAATGTTTTGGGTAGTGTTCTTTCTCAAGGATAGGTAGTCTAGAGAATCATCATACCAACAATTATGATTGGCCTTATTCGTAATTATTTTTCATGAAAATCCATATTCTACCAAAATGTTGTGAAACTTTACTGTTTGATATCCTTTATAATGTATGCCTATGGATTTCCCATATGTATAATGTATGATAATGATCCTACCATGTATATAACGTATGACAGTGATTCTCCCATGTGTATAATGTATGACAATGATCCAGCCTTGTGTATAATGTATGACAGTGATCCACCCTTGTGTATAATGTATGACAGTGATCCACCCTTGTGTATAATGTATGACAGTGATCCTCTCATGTGTATAATGTATGACAATGATCCACCCTTGTGTATAATGTATGACAGTGATCCACCCTTGTGTATAATGTATGACAGTGATCCACCCTTGTGTATAATGTATGACAGTGATCCACCCTTGTGTATAATGTATGACAATGATCCACCCTTGTGTATAATGTATGACAGTGATCCACCCTTGTGTATAATGTATGACAATGATCCACCCTTGTGTATAATGTATGACAGTGATCCACCCTTATATATTTTGTATGACAATGATCCACCCTTGTGCATAATGTATGACAGTGATCCTCCCATGTGTATAATGTATGATAATGATCCACCCTTGTATATATTGTATGACAATGATCCTCCCTTGTGTATAATGTATGACAATGATCATTCCTTGTGTATAATATATGACAATGATCCACCTTTGTGTATAATATATGACAATGATCATTCCTTGTGTATAATGTATGACAATGATCCTCCCTTGTGTATAATGTATGACAATGATCCTCCCTTGTGTATAATGTATGACAATGATCATTCCTTGTGTATAATATATGACAATGATCCACCTTTGTGTATAATATATGACAATGATCATTCCTTGTGTATAATGTATGACAATGATCATTCCTTGTGTATAATATATGACAATGATCCACCTTTGTGTATAATATATGACAATGATCATTCCTTGTGTATAATGTATGACAATGATCATTCCTTGTGTATAATGTATGACAATGATCCTCCTTTGTGTATAGTGTATGACAATGATCATTCCTTGTGTATAATGTGTGGCAATGATCCTCCCTTGTGTTTAATGTATGACAATGATCATTCTTTGTGTATAATGTATGACAATGATAATTCCTTGTGTATAATGTGTGGCAATGATCCTCCCTTGTGTATAATGTATGACAATGATCATTCTTTTTGTATAATATATAACCATGTCAGATGTATATTATTTATAGCATACAACCAGTGGATGGGGGAACATGGTGGCATCATTGTCAACATTGTTGCAGACATGTGGAAGGGCTTCCCAACGATGAGGTATATTGTTGTTGATAGATGTCTTGACCTAAATGTCAGGTCAGAAACTCTGGTATGCTTGGTAACTTCAAAAATAACTAGATTATTAGCGGTGAATCACAGTACTTATGGTTGGAAACACGGAGTATTTGACCATAAGAATTAGGATGTTCACAGTGAGCGTAATTATACACCCGCTTGTATAGGAATCATGCTGTTTGTAATGTCCCCTAATGTCGTGTAGCGTTCTGTCCCAACCCGTCGCATCACGTAACACATTTTTTAGCTCACCTGAGCACGAAGTGCTCATGTTGGGCTTTTGTGATACTTTGTGAGCTGTCCGTCGTCCGTCCGTGCGTGCGTCCGTGCGTTAGTCAACTTTTGCTTGTGTACACTCTAGAGGCCACATTTCTGATGCAATCATCATGAAACTTTGTCAGAATGTTTGTCTCAATGAAATCTCGGTCAAGTTCAAAAATGGGTCATGTGGGGTCAAAAACTAGGTCAATAGGTCAAATACTTGAAAAAACTTGTGTACACTCTAGAGGTTATATTTGTTACCCAATCTTGATGAAACTTTGTCAAATTGTTTGTCTTAATTATATCTTGATCAAGTTCAGAAATGGGTCACATGAATTTAAAAACTAGGTCACTAGGTCAAATATTGGAAAAACCTTGTGTACACTCTAGAGGCCATATTTTTGACCCGAGCTTGATGCAACTTTGTCAGAATGTTTGTCTTAATTATATCTGTTTTTTTGTTTTTTTGTTGTTGTTTTTCTTCAATCACCACTTGGGTGACCCGTTTATTCTCCCCGTAAATAGGTGTGTGATGGGTCGGGGAGGACCATCCCACCGCACACCTTACAAATATAATGATATATATCTTAATAATTCCTGAAGATTCATATGAGCACAAAGTACAAGCATATTATCATTATTAATTAATATGTAAACAAATAGTTATACTACATGTTGCAATAGATGCAGTTAATATTTTTATTATTAAGGGGAAGTATTTTAGCATGTTAAACAATAGAATTTTTTTTAGTGAAGATCTAAGTTTTCTTACTCTGTATGCTAACATGCAGCCCCTCACAACAGGAAACATATGAGCATTGATTAAAATGATATCAACTTTAAAAGTGATGCGGTCTTGGTTCAGATAAATTGGCCTATGTAAACACTTTTTATTCAGATATTATTATCTTTTATCCCATTATTTGGTGAATATTTCATACAGTGAATTACAAAATTTTACAAAAACTCATTTTGTAATAAGTTTATTTTAGGAAGGTTCGAAAATATCTTTGTATTTTTGCCAGTTTTGGTAGAAAGGTTCTAGATTGTTGTTCATAATGGCTATTTCTTTAAGTGTTTTATAACAATACACAAGTCTGTTTTTGAAGGCTGCTATAGAGAGTGGTGAATTTAGGCGTTTAGAAGAAAATATATAGTACTTGATTTCAAGTATTACACTGAGATCAGCTGTAGACATATTATTACCAATGTTAAAAATAACTCCTCAGTGAATGGAATTAAAACACTTTTAGTGTATAACCAATTATTTACTTGATGTAAAAAGTTCTGTGTATCAGGACAAGACCATAACAAATGGACCAATGTTTCTTCCTGGTGACAGGTGTGACATAGAGGGCTATCTATTGCATTTATGGTATGCAGGTATTTTCTTGTAGGTAAAATTCTATGGATAATTCTAAGTTGAAACCACTGTAATGTAGAACTAGAGGTTGATTTGAAAGGTGCCATATAAATTTCCTTCCATGTTTCTTGCTCTATGTTATAATTTTGTTCCCATTTAAGTTTAGAAGAAGGTTGTTCTGTATTTTTATTAAGTATATAGTAAAATTCTTTACTTCCTTTTGTTGTTTTTAAGAATGGTGTGATATTTAATGGCAGTGTTGGTTCGAATAATTTCTGAGTTATGTCCCTGTATGTTATCTTTTTGTTACCTGCCATGGATTTAATTGATGCTATAATTCCATTGAAAGTCATGAAATTTGTTTTAAGTTTATATATGGTACTAAATTCATCCAAGGAATACAAACGTCCATCAGTGTTAAAAAGGTCATTTATAAGATAAATTCCCTTGTCATACCATTCTTTCATAAAGAAGGTTTTACCTCCTATAACCAAGTTTGTATTATAATATAGTGGACTTGCCAGAAAATGTTGATTTGTTGATATAGTATTATTTTCTATGATATTATAAAAAGCCTTTAAAACATCTCTCCAGAACATGTTTTTCATTGTAACTAATTTTTGCTGTATGTACCTCTTTCCAAAACAACATAAATTTTTAATATTGACAGTGTTAGTGACTATATGGTGACACCCACTACTACTTGTATTGCTAATGAGTCGTTTTATCCATGATGCTTTTAACCCAAAGATAAAAGTTTGCAAGTTGGTCATATTTAAACCACCTTCAGAATATTGTTTGATTACGACAGCTTGTTTGATTTTTGCTGGACCTTCCCACAAAAATTCATATAAAATGTTGTTGATCAAGTATAATCGTCAACTCATTTGGGTTGGGGAGAGACATAAATAAGTGATTGAGTTTTGGTATTAATAAAGTTTTAATGACTGTTATTTTTCCAAGAGGAGTTAGGTACCTACGTTTCCAAAGCTTAATGTGATTTTTTATTGTTAGTATTTTATGATTATAATTTATGTCAATCATTTTGTTTAAGTCTTCATGAAAATTAATTCCTAAAAGTCTAAATTCATTTTTTCCCCATGATAATTTCCATTGTGTTTTAATTGTTTCTGAACTAAATCTTTTTTTTCCTATCCAAACAACTTGAGTTTTGTCGAAATTTGCTTTAAGGCCTGAAATTTCTGCATAATAAGATAGTACATGAAGTGTTTCATTTAAAGAAATATCCGTTCCATCCAGAAGAATTGATGTGTCATCGGCATATTGTGATAATTTATGTTCCTTGTTGTTAATGGTTATTCCTTTAATTTTTGTATTATTTTTAATCATTATTGCTAGTATTTCTGCACATAAAATAAAGATATATGGCGAGATCGGATCACCCTGACGGCAGCCTCTACCGATTGAAAAAAATGAGGATAAATGCCCTCCGAGGTTAACTGCTAGTTTTGCTTTATGGTAAAATAATCTAATCCATGATATTAGAGAATTACCAAATTTAAAATACGTCAAGACTTTATAGATAAAAGACCATGATAAAAAGTCGAATGCCTTTTCAAAGTCAACCAACAATAGAAGACCTGCTATATCTTGCTCTTCTGTGAATTGCATGATATCATATATTAAACGAGTATTTTCACCAAGATATCTCCCTGCAATAAAACCAGTTTGACTATCATTAATAAGTTTAGGTAATACAGCTTTAAGTCTGTATGCTATGGCTCCTGAGGCTATTTTATAGGCACAATTGAGTAGAGATATGGGTCTGTAATTTTTTAAAAATTGTCTTGGCTTGTTATCTTTTGGAATACAAGTTTTTGACTCCTTCTGTCTGAGTTATTGAAAGTTCCCCTTTTGTGTAACTATAATTGATAGCTCGAACAATAAAATGACCTATTTTTTTCCAAAACACTGTAAAGAAGTCTGCTCCAAAGCCATATGTTCCGGGTGAACGGTTATTATGCGTGGATGATAGAGAACGGGATGCTTCTTCATATGTTAGAAAGCCATCCAGAGATTTTGATTCTTGTTGATTAAGGGTTGGTACTTTGAAGTTAAAAAAATCTTGATTGAGATCAACATTATTTAATTCTGAGTCCTTGTTGGAATACAAGTTTTCATAAAATGATTTTGTTTCATCCAAAATTTTAAATTGATCAGTTATAATAGTTCCATCTTCTTTTTCAATTTTTGGGATAATTTTACTAGTGAAATTATGGGATTCTAAATTACAGAAAAATTTACTTGCCTTTCTCCTTCTTCATTTATATTTGCACGTGACCGAATTAAAATTCCATTCATTTTTATTTTTCGCAGTTTCTGAAGTTCATCTTTTAACTGTTGAAGTAAGGCGGTCTTACTAGGTGTCCGATCATTTTCTATTATTTGAATTATAAGGTTTTTTTCTAGTTCATCATTTTGCTTCTTTTTGTAGCTTGAGTAAGAAATTGACTTTCCTCTAAGTTCCATAAGTAAAGTATCTAAAAAGAGCTGATCATTTATCACAAACTGTATTTGGTCATTTGGCAAATTATCAATATTTTCCATATTATAGACAGGACACGCATACTGACTTTTAATGTCAGTTATTTTGTTGTTAATGGTTTGTAAATAGTCTAAATCCTTTAATAGGGAATTATTGTGCTTCCATAAGGGTTTGCCTTTCACAAATTGTGTAAAGCTACAGTTTAGTATTGTCATAGAGTGATCAGACCTATAGCTGGTATCAATTATACAGTTATTTATAAATGAAAGAAGGGAGTCAGAAACCAAAAAAAAATCTAGCTTGTTTAAGAGGATTTTTTTTGCGCCATGTATACCTTCTCAGGTTAGGGTGAGATTCTCTAAAAGGGTCAATTAAATTGTTTTCATACATAATATCTAACACTGTTTTTTGTGCATTTTTGTTGTTAATGTGTTTATAATTATAGTAGTCAAGCTTGGTATCTTGGACTAAATTAAAATCACCACAAAAAATAAGATCAGTATTTTCATAATCTTCCACTTTTGAGATGATATTTCTAAAAAAAGAAGGTGAATCTTGATTCGGGCCATAAAGATTGATTAATGTAAACCTTTTGGTATCCACAGATACGTCTATAATAAGAAAATTCCCTTCTGGGTCTGAAATATAATTGTGAATTTTGAAGTCTAATTCTTTACTGAATAGAACGGCTACTCCTCTAGCATTTGATTTTCCAGAGCTAAAAACACATTCACTGCCCCATTGTGCACGAATCAAATTCTCTGTTGCCGATGTTGAATGTACATCTTGTAAACAATATATTTGACATTTCTTAGATTTAATGTAATTAAAAACATCTAAGCGTTTTTCTGCCGACCCAAGACCTTGGCAATTAACAGATAATATTTTCACATTAGTCATTTACATAAATTGAAAAACAATGTGTGCTGGGCATGGAGGTAACACCAGAGTACAAAAAGAAAACTAAGTAAATGCAGAATTCAAAACTTTTCTGCATGTCTATTAATCTAAGTGTAGTGCATATATAATGACAATTCAGCACTTATAAATCAGTCTTATTCTAAAGAGGTTTATAATATAGGAAAACATGAAAAAACGGTAATGGCAAAGAGGTATCTATGTCATATTGTAAACCATTCAAATATTAATAATCGCTCATGATGAATCAATCAGTGGATCAATCGGTCATTCAGTCAATCAATCAAATAATCAATGGATCAATCAGTCATTCAGTAATCAATCAATCAATCAGTCAATCAATCAGTCTATCTATTTACAATCAATTAATCATTCAGTCAATCAATCACTCTATCAGCCACCCAGTAAATCAGATCAAATGACCAATCCATTAGTTATCAAATCAACTAATCCATCCAAAATAATAATAACGACTTTTTTTTTAAAAATCTGATTTAAAGAAGAGTAAAATTAATTCCATGAGATTTTATACAAAAAGTATTAAAGATGTTTCATATGTTTTATAGAAAGCATTTAGGGTAAATAATTGAATTAATTTATTAATTTAAATATTTTGTATATGAAGACCAGGATAACTTCGATGAATTTAATGCGTTATCATAAGTCATTACAAAATTAAAATATTAATAAACAAATATGAGTTAACTTTTATCTTTAAAAAATAAAAATGTATTAACAATAATAATAAATAATATACGGCAGTTCTGACATAATAAGGAGAAAAAAAGAAAAGAAAAGACATATCATGAATACAGCAACTCTGACAACTCTGACATGTCTATGCTGCATGAAACGATATGTTATTCTATGCTCAGTACTTGATATATATACGCATATATATATATAGAGCTGTCATATATTTTGTGAAAAACTGAGGTCTAAAAAAGAAAAAAGAAAAAAAAGAAGTAACAGTCCCAACCCCACAGCCTCCACCTCACCACACATACACATACTCATGTACACATACATGTACATTTACTAGAGGGAAACATACGTATTCATGCATACATCTCCACACACTCCACACATGTGACAGTGTACATAATATAGACCTACACATATAAACAATTGTACTCACCAAACTGTAGAGTAGTTTTTATATATGAGCTCTGCGTTGTGCTTGGTCACGTCATCTACTAGGCGGTGTCCCATGCCTTTGAATGTTGATCTCAATCGCATGATTTTGGTCTTTTCAGTGTTGTTTGTCAATTTCATCAAGACAGGCTTGGGGTGCCCTGCCTTTCCAGGGATTCTGTGAATGGCCAAGATCTTAGTGGGGTTGATGGTGATTCCCTGTTTTTGGAATAAATTTGTAGCAGAGGCGAAAAGGTCATCTTCTGCTTCATTTTCTTTCTCTATTATGTCCATTATCTTAATGGTGTTCTTGCGAGAATACTGTTCGTTGTAATTTGCTTTTGAAAGAGCGTCTTTTGACCTGATTTCACTGTATCTTGGTCAAGTTTGAAAATGGGTCACATGGGGTTAAAAACTAGGTCTTTGGTCAAATACTTGAAAAACCTTGTGTACACTCTAGAAGCCGTATTTCTGACCCAATCTTGATGAAACTTGTGTCAAAATGTTTGTCTTAATGATATCTTGGTCTAGTTTAAAAATGGGTCACATGGTTTTAAAAATTAGGTCATTAGGTCAAACTGGAAAAACCGTGTGTACTCTCTAGAGGCCATATTTTTGACCCGATCTTGATGCAATTTTATCAGAATATTTGTCTGAATTATAGCTTGCTAAAGTTCGAAAATGGGTCACACAGGGTCAAAAACTAGGTCACTAGGTCAAATACTTGAAAAACCTTGTGTACACTCTAGAGGCCATATTTCTGACCCGATCTTGATGAAACTTTGTCGAAATGTTGTCTTAATTATATTTTGGTCAAGTTCGAAAATGGGTCCCATGGGGTCAAAAACTAGGTCACTAGGTCAAATACTTGAAATAATCTATTATGGCTTCACGAAATCGATTGTCTTGAAAAATGGTCACTTTCTGAATTTGAGTCCATTCCCGTTTGTTTCCTTCAGTTCCATTGTTCATACTGAAGGAATTATGAAGTCGGCGGCTCTATAATTGCTTGTCATCAGTTATGGTTTTGAAATCGATTGCCCATCACTACAGTGTTTCTACTTTCCTTTGTTGTTTATGTTCTTTTATTTTCTTAACATTTGGAATAATGTGTTGATAGAAGTGCATCAAAATTCCCATATCTCTCTCTCTCCTCTCCCTGCCTCTCTCTACCTCTCTCTCTCTCTCTACCCACCTCCCTCCCATGTTTCCCAAACCATCCACAAATACTTCTTTGCATTAAATTCTTCTAGATATTTCCCCTATTCAGCTCACCAGAGCACGGTACTGGATGGAGTAAACTTGAACAATCTTTTCAAAAACTAAAATGCCTAGCCCTCGAGCATTATTGCTTTGCAGCATGTGATGGACCTGTGACAATTCTGCCCTGTTCATCGGGAGCCTTACCCTGGGGGTCACATGTGAACATACAGTTATGTAAGCAATACTTCAAAAATCTATATGTCACAAACAAGGCCTATAGCTTTCATATTTGGTATGTATTACCATCTAGTGGCCTGTAACAAGAATTGGTTCTAATTGTGCCCCTGGTACCAGTAATTGCTTGGTGAGTGTCCTTCAATAAAGAAATTGTCTAGCGATATATCCCCTCCATCCAACATAAGGCCCTAGTTGAGTTCCTCTTGGTTACAATTCCTAGCTAGCCTTAGCACAATACCTGCACTGACTCAGGTGAGCGATTCAGGGCCATTATGGCCCTCTTGTTATTACTTGCAGTTCTCAAACAGTTTCCAATGGATTGTTTCCAACTTCATATACACATAACAGCTGATGACCTTATGTCTCTCTACATCATACATTGTTGATTGTCTAATTTATTATAAAATTCGGGCCTTTGTTTGACTTGGAATTTTCCATTCTATAAAGATCTTCATGTGGCTTTCACGGCCTTCACTTCAAAAGTTTTCATGATTGTTATTACACTTGACATACAGTTCACACATGATGATATGATGTGTCTCTTCATCAATGGTTAATGATTCTGTAATTTTTTACAGAATTGTAGACCTTTATTATTTCTCAGAATTATTTTCACAATAAAAAATTACTAATATTTTAGATATTTATTATTCTGATTTTGCCATTTCTCATTAGCTATATCAAAAAAGCATGGGTATTCATCACCGTCAGTGATAGTTCTAGATAGTTATAAGTGAACAGATTACAGCTAATGTTTTCGTGAAAAAGAAATGCCTCTACTATTCAGCACAACCTTAAAAATACTGATTTGTTGGGAGTTAAGGATCCAGTTTTGGGTAGTATTGGATGACATGTTTATTTTACTCTCATACAAACTAACCAAATTGATGAATATGAATGATTTCTGTGAGAGGTAGTGCCAGTTGAGATAGTTAAAAAAAAACGAGAAATCACAAAAATCCGGAAACACTATGATAATGTTGTCATGATTTTGAATAATGCACGTCGTCTCTTGTATAGACATTATAGAACATATGACGAGTATCTAGCAATCTTCCTGGAGTTTTGGCTCCACCAGAATATGTTCTAAAGTATTCTATGCCATGTTGTTTGTTTTTAAAGTCACACAGGAGCGGCCAGGGCCGGAGTGGACAACCTCACCAAAACACTGGCTATAGAATGGGCGCAGAATGGCATACGTATCAACTCCGTCGCACCTGTAAGTACTCGTTTAACAAGCAAGAAATATATTGTTAAAAGAAACATTAAAAGTGCTAACAAGAGTGGTATTTTCAGAATACAAAAAGGAACTGTTAGTACGGTAGTCTGAAATAATTATGCCCCCCTTCAAAGAAGGTGGGAGCACAAAGAAGTGGGGGACATATTGCTTTGCAAATGTCGGTTGGTCGGTTGGTATGTCTGTTGGTTGGTCCATCCCAAAATCTTGTCTTCGCGATAACTCGAGAACGGCTGGCACTACAAACTCGAAACTTGGCAAAAAATTGTGTGTCATGGTCTAGTTGTACACCTCCCCTTTTGGATAGATTTGCATAAGAAATGTGGTTGCCATGGTAACAAAACGTGTAAAAAATTGCTTGTCTTCGCGATAACTCAAGAACAGCTGGCACTCGAAACTTGGCAGGAATGTTTGTCATGGTCTCTGAAGTGGGGCATATATATAAACATCTCTGTTATTATGATAACTGTCAATGACAATTGTTGTTCCAAAGGCTTTACAAAAGACAATCCCAAGAAACTACTCATTTGTCTTTTGACCGTTGTAATGGGAGCAAGAAATTTGCATCACCTCTTGTGGATATGCCATATATTCAGGATCACACTTGAGGCTAAAGCATATTGTGAGACCTGCAGATATGGCATGTCTCCAGGATCACACTCGAGGCTAAAGCATATTGTGAGACCTGCAGATATGGCATGTCTCCAGGATCACACTTGAGGCTAAAGCATATTGTGAGACCTGCAGATATGGCATGTCCACTCAAGGTGATACAAACCTCCAGATCACGTTACTCTAGTAATAATCCTGTTATACAGATTTTTCCATAAGAAATAATATTAAATTTTGTATGAAGATTGCGAGTTCTCCTCCAAAACATTCATGAAACTACATCGAGTCTTTATCCTGCATTATTGGTCTGAAATAAAATCATATGAGTCATTCCAACACTCAATATGGCCCCTGATTCTTAAAATAGATTTTAGATACAGAATATAAGAATCTTTCATGGCTATCCGATGAAGGTCGGGAATTCCAAAATGAGGTATAATTGTTTTTATTGGAACCGAAGCTCTGCAGTTATACAGTTATACTGATGGTTGGAATTTCCCTATCTGAATCGGATACCTATGATTGATTTTTTTTCTTGCATATGATTTACATTCTGCGCATTGACGTCGCCAACTACTTACGTTTTGCATGTATATTTACACAGTGACGTCATGCAACTGTTATGTGTAAGATCAGGCTTCCATTACTCCTGTAAAACACGGATAACCTTATCTAGTATGCAAGAAAAAAATGTTTCTGTTTTTCTATATATTTCAGTTCTTTTAGAGATTTGGTTTAAAAATATCTTTGATGTGTTGCAATGATGCAAAGAGACGTCATTCAATGATATCATTAATATATTCCGCATTATTCCTTATTCAGAGCAAAAAAATGTTTACTTTGAATATTTCGGCTGTATGGCATAGTCTTCATCATTTGATCGCGATTCACTGATGCAGTAAGGCTGACCATAAACAATTGTTGGTTTGCTTTTTCCCTACCTACCCACTAAAAAGGCCCCACCCAAAACCTTTTATAGCAATTCTTTAACATTATTTGTTTTTGTTGTTGTTACCATCAGTATATTTTCCTTTAATTTCTTAAGGTGTTGAATGTCCTTGGCAGAAAAAAAAGTCACCTACTTACCTACCCATTTATGAAATCCTGGGTTGGAAAAGAGTAAACAGATATTTTTTAAGTGTTTTCCACCACCTGGTTGGAGCGGGGGTGGGGCATATCCCAGGGATAAGACATCACTGATGTCACTGGGGTAGGGAATTAGACATAACCCGGTACCAGTATGGGGATATGTGATATTGTGTATATTGGTAGACCCTGCAGAATTAGATATAAATGTTGCTCATATGGATAGCAAATAGACATTTTGTACATTCACCTAATTCCCCTGAGTATGCCTGCCACCCCAGGTGGGGTAAACATTGGTAGGTGCTTCAAGCAGTTTAAAACTTGAAAAAAGTTGAAAGAATTATCAAAAATGAAAAATAAAGGAGAAATGATCTATTGAAAATGTGCAAAGAACATAAATGGAGGTGGCCGTCTTTGCACAATGACGTCATCATGCCTTTTTACAATATTTGGCATATGACAAAGTATCTCTTAAAGCAAAGAAAAGCACTGCAAATTGATTAAAAATAAATTTACAGATGTAAAAAATAAAAATACCGATGTAAAATGTATAAATTGTATGCTTATTTTTCATTTGCAGTGATTTTCTTTGCTTTAAAATATATTTTGTCAATATGCCATTTATGGTCAAAAGGCACGATGACATCGTTCCAAGGTGGCCGCCTCCATTTATGTTCTTTGCACATTTTCAATAGGTCATATCTCCTTTATTTTTCAAGGCATTTTTATAATTCTTTCAGCTTTCAGAGCCCTTTTATATAAATCTTGTTTGAAAAAAGTGCATCAACCCCTTTAAGATGTCAACTTATTTAGCTGTAGAAATTACCATGTGACATGCATATTCCAGGGAAGCTCCATTTACTCGGATACAGCAGCTGCAAACTACGGTAGTCCAGATATATTTAACAGTTATATACCTAAAATCCCAGCTCAGAGATTAGGCACTGTGGAGGAGGTATGTTTGTCTGTCCTTTTTTTTTTGTCTGTCGCGGAGTTGTTTTAGTTTTTATTACATAACTTGTGAAACCATGACAAATATCGTATGTACTAGCTGGTGTTATTGATATGAAAATGAAGGTCGAATCATTGCTCTGTCTTTTCTGTTCAGCTTGCTGTCCAATCTGAATGGAGGCCATTCACTTAACTGTTAAAAATACCTGATTATGGGAATCAAAGAGGCAGTTTCATTGTTAACAGTCTGTTAAATCGATTTAGAAAAAAAAATGTTTAGAATTTTCCATATCAAAAAATCAAGGAACTCGTTACTCACTGAGTACTGCAAACACTCAAAATATCCTTTTTTATACAAGAAAATAGAACTCACTGTGTTCTGAGAACACACTGAGTGTTCACTGTGTTCTGAGAACACACTGAGTGTCTCCTATATAAGACTCACTGTGTTCTGAGAACACATTGAGTTCCATGCTTTGAAGAAAATGAATATTGAATTAAGTGTTTGCATTACTCTTAACTTCCTGATATTGCAGATTCTAAACAAAAAATATTCCTAAAAGGATTTTATAGACTGTTTGTTTGGTGTCTTACGAAACATATGACAACAGTATTTATTTTATAAATGTATATTATGTGGTATTTTTGGAGATTTTTATGTCATAAATAGAATCTGACATTCATTTCCTATTTGATATGAACTGGTCTGATAAAATTGCACCATATATTATTATCCAGCTTGTTTAATAAATTCAATATTAAATAGACACTCATGTAAGATCCTCTATTCAAGCTTGACTATTCAAAAAAATGTAATCAACCCCAGCTTCACTTAGTTCAGTGTTCCACTCCACCTCAAGTTTTGCATGTAAGCTGTATTTACTGGTCTTTAGGCCAGAGTTTTTGTCTCGCCTTTTGAAAAAAAGCGAGACATAGACGCTGCTAATGTTGGCGGGCTCAATGGCGCCAACATATTGTATTATAACTTTTTTGTCCTTGGGAGTAGAATGTTGAAATTTCATATATGGTCTTGGTCATTGTCCGTCTTATTGCCAATACTTTCCACCCTCCAACTGATCCTGGGTCCGAGTCAGTGTACCGTCACGCAAATTTTAATGGTACATGTATTTAAGTGACCTTGACTCCGACCCAGGGTCAGTTGGAGGGTTGGATGTTATTGGGCCGTTCATATATAACATCACTGGTCATTGTTCTTATTCCAATAACTTTCAGCCTCAAACTGACCCTGTGTCAATGTTAGTGGTCTCAGACTCTCGTTAATAATGTACTGTCTCCAAATTTCACAATACATATACCATCTCCAACTAAAACATGCGAAATACAGTGTTACAGATTTCATATCTAAACTCCCTGGACATAATTATTGTTATTTCAATAACTTCTAACCACTGAACTGATGCTTGACCCTGGGTCAAGCTATTAGTCCAATAGTATTGATTTTTGGATTATATGTTTTTGCTCTAAATAAAAGACTACACTACTACATTATATGCTCACATGTACATAGAAGAAATAAAGAATTACTATTTATTGAAGTTTAAGAATGAATAACAATTGAGTAAAAAATGCCAGTTCAGTCCACTATCATAGCCCACTTCCATAGCATTACAGAACATTACATTAATTATAATATGCACTGACATTTTCCCAGTATGCTTAGCTTAAAAAGCAATTCAAATTGACAAGCTGATCAGTGATAATTGAAGCAATTACAGTATACAGCAACCACATTACTGCAGCTGGGTAATTTGATCCAGTAAAAGTTTATCACATGGAATCTGTATCTTTAAGGTACACATGACAATCTGAATGTTTTAAAATCACAACGTCCCATTAGTTTTTCTGCATAACTTTTGTTCAATCATTAATATTTATTACACTAAAATAAATATGAAGTAAATTAATTTTACATATAATTAACTTGATAATAATGCACCAATAATATATGTTCAACTTATGGTAAAATCAGTGAGAAACATTGAAAACAAACTATTAAATTTATTTATATGCAAGTAGGTTTAAAGTAAATATGATACTGGATATATCGAAACAATAATTGCAATGCGCTTGATAAACTGTTCAAGATTGCCATGTGTCCCTTTAAGAGAATGAATGAATGAATGTATACAATTTGCTACTACCATTGTAACATACTGCCAGATAATGAACTTTGATAAAAGCAACAGCTATGGGTGAAAATATTTTTAAAATCTTATAAAATCTTAGTATTATTATTTTATGTTGTAAAACCAGCAACAGAATTACATTAATTTTAATATGAGCTGACATTTCTTGATAAAACATGATACATGCAGATTAATTAAAATGTCTGTTCCTGAAACAATACAAATTGGCAGATTGCTGCAATTTTACATCAAGTCCTCCTCCAATGGGTAGTTTCTGCAGATAGCTATTTGTTATTAAAGGGAACTTGAGCACATCAGGCTTTGGGGCCTAATTTGTTTAAAACATAATAAAGTATAAAATTATCAATTTAAGCGTGAAGTAGTTCATAAATATAGATGGAACATTAACAGTTTCCTGTAATACAGTGTAACAAAAATTATAATTTACAACAAATCTTTAAGTCCATAGAGTATGCACTTTGCATAATGTTCATTATAGATTTTGCCTAATCAGTTACGGTAATGATGTTGTCACATTTAGTTTTAAATGTTTGAATCCTGATAATAATGCAGGACCTTTATAAATGATGAACTTTTGTGTTGTTTTAATCCAGGAATTTTATTGCGTGCCACAGTGGTGTTAACTGAACTATTAATAGATGCATCAACATTCAAAATTTAAGGCATGTTATTTTAACATTCAATTAATTACCATACACATGTAGACTGTTTTTGGGTAGGATTGCAAATTTATTAAAAATCCGTTCTATGGAATAGTAATGCCTGGCCATCCAACAGTATTTGCATTTAACTCCATTGATGGAAAAATAAGAATGCTACCCTACTGAATGCTGACAACAGTGCTTGACCTCATTGACGATTACTATAAACCCTCGGTTTTGTCAAGATAAAGATCGCTTGAAACTTTTGTTGGACACGTCACTTTAGGCGAGACATCATGTTGCGCGCAACTCTTGCTTATTTGTTGGTTTATAGGAGAGGCTGTCCTATTTTTGCCATAATTAAAATAAAAATAAAATTTAAAATCCCGATTTTATTTTTATTGCCAGTCCGACTTCGAGTGTGAAGAATTTGTTCAGAGAAGCTTCGTATTCATATATTTTCGTACCATTAAAGCAAATCAGAAGTTCAGTAAACCTAATGGTTCTGAACTTTATACTTTGCTCAAACATTTTGATATAATTATTCACTTTGAAAAAAATGACTGTTTGAATTCACTGACCATTTGACCTGTGACAGATCACCATATCGAGTCTGCATCCCTATGCCTGACAAGGCTGAGACATTTACTAAAAGAAACTGTAGTCATTTGTAACTCCTGTCCCCACCCAACCCAGGACATAGCAGGTGTAAAAAACAGGGCTTTGGATTTTCGTCTGTCCCGGTAGTGCTGTGTATAGCAGGGGTTTGCATCCAAAAACTAGCTAAGGAAGACAGAGGTCCCAGAGGTTTCACTATATTTTACTAGAAATTAGTTTCTATTACAAAAAACAGATGGAAAAAAAATCAGTTTTATGTCACTTCAAGAGTTCGTCTGTTGTTGTTTTCCAAAACATGAAAATAAAAAATGTCTCAAAAAGTTACTTTTATTTCGTCCTTCCTACTGCAATTTTTTAAAAATTTCTCTTAAACCAATAAATAAATAAACGCTGGCCTTATCTTATACATTTCTTAGCTCGCAAACATGAGCATAATCTGCCTTAATAGTATTATCTACAGGGATGCATCAGGGAGTTTGGTTTCTATAATCTGTGGGCTTCCATTTAATCCGAATTTTGATAGCTTGTAAAATGTGTAATGTAACATTTTACATGATTGCACATTTTATGGGCTATTTATATTTGGGTTCCATGGGAGCCCAGAGATTATAGAAGCCAAAGTTACTAAGGCAACCCCTTTGATAATACAGTAAGGAAGTCCATGCCTAAATTTGGTTGAGCTTGGACAAGAAATGTAAGAAATATACGAAATTGAACTCCTAAAAATATATACTTATAAACACAGCGTAAACGCTGTCTGAATTTCACCTCTGTACATATATCTGTACTACCCTACATTAAGTTGAAGTTTTGACAATATTCTTTCTTGTAGGTTTCAGCCTCTGTATGTTTCCTACTGTCACCAGCAGCCAGTTTTATTTCCGGTGAAACATTGAAGGTGGATGCAGGAGGAAGTCTGTACAGTTCCATGTATAATATACCAAGTAAATGTTTAGACAGTTACACAATCTGTATAATTAAAACAAAATTCAATTGTGTTTTAGATTTGCATTATTATAAATTGTGCTGCTTTAAAAAGTAAATTGTTGGGTATTCATGGCTGCTATGAGAAGTCACAGGTTTCCCCCCAGGACCATAAGGCATGTCGGATGCAACATACCTTCCTGGAAAGGAAAAGAACATCCCGTCATCAGAGCAACATGCCTTCAGTGAAGTCTTAATTTTCGAGAAAACGGGCTTTAAAGAACAAAATTAGAATTTCTATGGCCATTTATGTACTTTTTTCACCAAAACTATCATAACGTATGTTATTTTGCTATTGGGCACTACCTTTTTCTTAAAGCAAGATTTTATGTTTGGAAGCCCAGTTTGTTAAAAGTAAACCCTGAAGTCAATCGCCATATGTTTGGGATTGTCTGTATTAGTGACTGCTATGCAGAGTCAAATCGCCATGTGTTTAGGCAGTGATTTAAGAAGAGGTTTATTATGTCTCTAGTTCGGGAGTGTCTGTATTCGTGACTGCGAAGTCAAAAGGCTGAATTTGTGACTGCGAAGTCAAATTGCCATGTGTTTGGGCAGTGATTTAAGAAGTGGTTTATTATGTCTTTGGTTTTGGATTGTCTGTATTCGTGACTGCTATGAGGTCAAATCGCCATGTGTTTGGGATTGTCTGTATTCGTGACTGCTATGAGGTCAAATTGCCATGTGTTTGGGATTGTCTGTATTCATGACTGCTATGAGAAGTCAAATCGCCATGTGTTTGGGATTGTCTGTATTCATGACTGCTATGAGAAGTCAAATCGCCATGTGTTTGGGATTGTCTGTATTCGTGACTGCTATGAGAAGTCAAATCGCCATGTGTTTGGGATTGTCTGTATTCGTGACTGCTATGATAAGTCAAATTGCCATGTGTTTGGGATTGTCTGTATTCGTGACTGCTATGATAAGTCAAATTGCCATGTGTTTGGGATTGTCTGTATTCGTGACTGCTATGAGGTCAAATCGCCATGTGTTTGGGATTGTCTGTATTCGTGACTGCTATGAGAAGTCAAATTGTCATGTGTTTGGGATTGTCTGTATTCGTGACTGCTATGAGAAGTCAAATTGCCATGTGTTTGGGATTGTCTGTATTCGTGACTGCTATGAGAAGTCAAATCGCCATGTGTTTGGGATTGTCTGTATTCATGACTGCTATGAGGTCATATCGCCATGTGTTTGGGATTGTCTGTATTCATGACTGCTATGAGAAGTCAAATCGCCATGTGTTTGGGATTGTCTGTATTCATGACTGCTATGAGAAGTCAAATTGCCATGTGTTTGGGATTGTCTGTATTCATGACTGCTATGAGGTCAAATCGCCATGTGTTTGGGATTGTCTGTATTCATGACGGCTATGAGAAGTCAAATTGCCATGTGTTTGGGATTGTCTGTATTCATGACTGCTATGAGAAGTCAAATCGCCATGTGTTTGGGATTGTCTGTATTCATGACTGCTATGAGAAGTCAAATTGCCATGTGTTTGGGATTGTCTGTATTCATGACTGCTATGAGGTCAAATTGCCATGTGTTTGGAATTGTCTGTATTCATGACTGCTATGAGGTCAAATCGCCATGTGTTTGGGATTGTCTGTATTCGTGACTCTATGATAAGTCAAATTGCCATGTGTTTGGGATTGTCTGTATTCATGACTGCTATGAGGTCAAATTGCCATGTGTTTGGGATTGTCTGTATTCATGACTGCTATGAGAAGTCAAATCGCCATGTGTTTGGGATTGTCTGTATTCATGACTGCTATGAGAAGTCAAATTGCCATGTGTTTGGGATTGTCTGTATTCATGACTGCTATGAGAAGTCAAATCGCCATGTGTTTGGGATTGTCTGTATTTATGACTGCTATGAGAAGTCAAATTGCCATGTGTTTGGGATTGTCTGTATTCATGACTGCTATGAGAAGTCAAATCGCCATGTGTTTGGGATTGTCTGTATTCATGACTGCTATGAGGTCAAATCGCCATGTGTTTGGGATTGTCTGTATTCATGACTGCTATGAGAAGTCAAATTGCCATGTGTTTGGGATTGTCTGTATTCATGACTGCTATGAGGTCAAATCGCCATGTGTTTGGGATTGTCTGTATTCGTGACTCTATGATAAGTCAAATCGCCATGTGTTTGGGATTGTCTGTATTCATGACTGCTATGAGAAGTCAAATTGTCATGTGTTTGGGATTGTCTGTATTCGTGACTGCTATGAGGTCAAATCGCCATGTGTTTGGGATTGTCTGTATTCATGACTGCTATGAGAAGTCAAATTGCCATGTGTTTGGGATTGTCTGTATTCGTGACTGCTATGAGGTCAAATCGCCATGTGTTTGGGATTGTCTGTATTCGTGACTGCTATGAGGTCAAATCGCCATGTGTTTGGGATTGTCTGTATTCGTGACTGCTATGAGGTCAAATCGCCATGTGTTTGGGATTGTCTGTATTCGTGACTGCTATGAGGTCAAATCGCCATGTGTTTGGGATTGTCTGTATTCGTGACTGCTATGAGGTCAAATCGCCATGTGTTTGGGATTGTCTGTATTCATGACTGCTATGAGGTCAAATCGCCATGTGTTTGGGATTGTCTGTATTCATGACTGCTATGAGAAGTCAAATCGCCATGTGTTTGGGATTGTCTGTATTCATGACTGCTATGAGAAGTCAAATTGCCATGTGTTTGGGATTGTCTGTATTCATGACTGCTATGAGGTCAAATCGCCATGTGTTTGGGATTGTCTGTATTCGTGACTGCTATGAGGTCAAATCGCCATGTGTTTGGGATTGTCTGTATTCATGACTGCTATGAGAAGTCAAATCGCCATGTGTTTGGGATTGTCTGTATTCATGACTGCTATGAGGTCAAATCGCCATGTGTTTGGGATTGTCTGTATTCATGACTGCTATGAGAAGTCAAATTGTCATGTGTTTGGGATTGTCTGTATTCGTGACTGCTATGAGGTCAAATCGCCATGTGTTTGGGATTGTCTGTATTCATGACTGCTATGAGAAGTCAAATTGCCATGTGTTTGGGATTGTCTGTATTCATGACTGCTATGAGAAGTCAAATCGCCATGTGTTTGGGATTGTCTGTATTCGTGACTGCTATGAGAAGTCAAATTGTCATGTGTTTGGGATTGTCTGTATTCATGACTGCTATGAGAAGTCAAATCGCCATGTGTTTGGGATTGTCTGTATTCATGACTGCTATGAGAAGTCAAATCGCCATGTGTTTGGGATTGTCTGTATTCATGACTGCTATGAGGTCAAATCGCCATGTGTTTGGGATTGTCTGTATTCATGACTGCTATGAGAAGTCAAATTGTCATGTGTTTGGGATTGTCTGTATTCGTGACTGCTATGAGGTCAAATCGCCATGTGTTTGGGATTGTCTGTATTCATGACTGCTATGAGAAGTCAAATTGCCATGTGTTTGGGATTGTCTGTATTCGTGACTGCTATGAGAAGTCAAATTGCCATGTGTTTGGGATTGTCTGTATTTATGACTGCTATGAGGTCAAATCGCCATGTGTTTGGGATTGTCTGTATTCGTGACTGCTATGAGGTCAAATCGCCATGTGTTTGGGATTGTCTGTATTTATGACTGCTATGAGAAGTCAAATCGCCATGTGTTTGGGATTGTCTGTATTCATGACTGCTATGAGAAGTCAAATTGTCATGTGTTTGGGATTGTCTGTATTCATGACTGCTATGAGAAGTCAAATTGCCATGTGTTTGGGATTGTCTGTATTCATGACTGCTATGAGAAGTCAAATTGCCATGTGTTTGGGATTGTCTGTATTCGTGACTGCTATGAGGTCAAATCGCCATGTGTTTGGGATTGTCTGTATTCATGACTGCTATGAGGTCAAATCGCCATGTGTTTGGGATTGTCTGTATTCATGACTGCTATGAGAAGTCAAATTGTCATGTGTTTGGGATTGTCTGTATTCGTGACTGCTATGAGGTCAAATCGCCATGTGTTTGGGATTGTCTGTATTCATGACTGCTATGAGAAGTCAAATTGCCATGTGTTTGGGATTGTCTGTATTCATGACTGCTATGAGAAGTCAAATTGCCATGTGTTTGGGATTGTCTGTATTCGTGACTGCTATGAGGTCAAATCGCCATGTGTTTGGGATTGTCTGTATTCATGACTGCTATGAGAAGTCAAATTGCCATGTGTTTGGGATTGTCTGTATTCGTGACTGCTATGAGGTCAAATTGCCATGTGTTTGGGATTGTCTGTATTTATGACTGCTATGAGAAGTCAAATTGCCATGTGTTTGGGATTGTCTGTATTCGTGACTGCTATGAGGTCAAATTGCCATGTGTTTGGGATTGTCTGTATTTATGACTGCTATGAGAAGTCAAATTGCCATGTGTTTGGGATTGTCTGTATTCATGACTGCTATGAGAAGTCAAATCGCCATGTGTTTGGGATTGTCTGTATTCGTGACTGCTATGAGAAGTCAAATTGTCATGTGTTTGGGATTGTCTGTATTCATGACTGCTATGAGAAGTCAAATCGCCATGTGTTTGGGATTGTCTGTATTCATGACTGCTATGAGAAGTCAAATCGCCATGTGTTTGGAATTGTCTGTATTCATGACTGCTATGAGGTCAAATCGCCATGTGTTTGGGATTGTCTGTATTCATGACTGCTATGAGAAGTCAAATTGTCATGTGTTTGGGATTGTCTGTATTCGTGACTGCTATGAGGTCAAATCGCCATGTGTTTGGGATTGTCTGTATTCATGACTGCTATGAGAAGTCAAATTGCCATGTGTTTGGGATTGTCTGTATTCGTGACTGCTATGAGAAGTCAAATTGCCATGTGTTTGGGATTGTCTGTATTTATGACTGCTATGAGGTCAAATCGCCATGTGTTTGGGATTGTCTGTATTCGTGACTGCTATGAGGTCAAATCGCCATGTGTTTGGGATTGTCTGTATTTATGACTGCTATGAGAAGTCAAATCGCCATGTGTTTGGGATTGTCTGTATTCATGACTGCTATGAGAAGTCAAATTGTCATGTGTTTGGGATTGTCTGTATTCATGACTGCTATGAGAAGTCAAATTGCCATGTGTTTGGGATTGTCTGTATTCATGACTGCTATGAGAAGTCAAATTGCCATGTGTTTGGGATTGTCTGTATTCGTGACTGCTATGAGGTCAAATCGCCATGTGTTTGGGATTGTCTGTATTCATGACTGCTATGAGGTCAAATCGCCATGTGTTTGGGATTGTCTGTATTCATGACTGCTATGAGAAGTCAAATTGTCATGTGTTTGGGATTGTCTGTATTCGTGACTGCTATGAGGTCAAATCGCCATGTGTTTGGGATTGTCTGTATTCATGACTGCTATGAGAAGTCAAATTGCCATGTGTTTGGGATTGTCTGTATTCATGACTGCTATGAGAAGTCAAATTGCCATGTGTTTGGGATTGTCTGTATTTATGACTGCTATGAGAAGTCAAATTGCCATGTGTTTGGGATTGTCTGTATTCATGACTGCTATGAGAAGTCAAATCGCCATGTGTTTGGGATTGTCTGTATTCGTGACTGCTATGAGAAGTCAAATTGCCATGTGTTTGGGATTGTCTGTATTCGTGACTGCTATGAGAAGTCAAATCGCCATGTGTTTGGGATTGTCTGTATTCATGACTGCTATGAGAAGTCAAATCGCCATGTGTTTGGGATTGTCTGTATTCATGACTGCTATGAGAAGTCAAATTGCCATGTGTTTGGGATTGTCTGTATTCGTGACTGCTATGAGAAGTCAAATCGCCATGTGTTTGGGATTGTCTGTATTCATGACTGCTATGAGAAGTCAAATCGCCATGTGTTTGGGATTGTCTGTATTCATGACTGCTATGAGAAGTCAAATTGCCATGTGTTTGGGATTGTCTGTATTCATGACTGCTATGAGAAGTCAAATCGCCATGTGTTTGGGATTGTCTGTATTCATGACTGTTATGAGGTCAAATCGCCATGTGTTTGGGATTGTCTGTATTCGTGACTGCTATGAGGTCAAATCGCCATGTGTTTGGGATTGTCTGTATTCGTGACTGCTATGAGGTCAAATTGCCATGTGTTTGGGATTGTCTGTATTCGTGACTGCTATGAGGTCAAATCGCCATGTGTTTGGGATTGTCTGTATTCGTGACTGCTATGAGGTCAAATCGCCATGTGTTTGGGATTGTCTGTATTCGTGACTGCTATGAGGTCAAATCGCCATGTGTTTGGGATTGTCTGTATTCGTGACTGCTATGAGGTCAAATTGCCATGTGTTTGGGATTGTCTGTATTCGTGACTGCTATGAGGTTAAATCGCCATGTGGTTGGGATTGTCTGTATTCGTGACTGCTATGAGGTCAAATCGCCATGTGTTTGGGATTTTCTGTATTCGTGACTGCTATGAGGTCAAATCGCCATGTGTTTGGGATTGTCTGTATTCGTGACTGCTATGAGGTCAAATCGCCATGTGTTTGGGATTGTCTGTATTCGTGACTGCTATGAGGTCAAATTGCCATGTGTTTGTGATTGTCTGTATTCGTGACTGCTATGAGGTCAAATCGCCATGTGTTTGGGATTGTCTGTATTCGTGACTGCTATGAGGTCAAATCGCCATGTGTTTGGGATTGTCTGTATTCATGACTGCTATGAGAAGTCAAATCGCCATGTGTTTGGGATTGTCTGTATTCGTGACTGCTATGAGGTCAAATCGCCATGTGTTTGGGATTGTCTGTATTCGTGACTGCTATGAGGTCAAATCGCCATGTGTTTGGGATTGTCTGTATTCGTGACTGCTATGAGGTCAAATCGCCATGTGTTTGGGATTGTCTGTATTCGTGACTGCTATGAGAAGTCAAATCGCCATGTGTTTGGGATTGTCTGTATTCGTGACTGCTATGAGAAGTCAAATCGCCATGTGTTTGGGATTGTCTGTATTCATGACTGCTATGAGGTCAAATCGCCATGTGTTTGGGATTGTCTGTATTCATGACTGCTATGAGGTCAAATCGCCATGTGTTTGGGATTGTCTGTATTCGTGACTGCTATGAGGTCAAATCGCCATGTGTTTGGGATTGTCTGTATTCGTGACTGCTATGAGAAGTCAAATTGTCATGTGTTTGGGATTGTCTGTATTCGTGACTGCTATGATAAGTCAAATTGTCATGTGTTTGAGATTGTCTGTATTCATGACTGCTATGAGAAGTCAAATCGCCATGTGTTTGGGATTGTCTGTATTCGTGACTGCTATGAGAAGTCAAATTGCCATGTGTTTGGGATTGTCTGTATTCGTGACTGCTATGAGAAGTCAAATTGCCATGTTTTTGGGATTGTCTGTATTCGTGACTGCTATGAGAAGTCAAATTGCCATGTGTTTGGGATTGTCTGTATTCGTGACTGCTATGAGAAGTCAAATTGTCATGTGTTTGGGATTGTCTGTATTCGTGACTGCTATGAGAAGTCAAATTGCCATGTGTTTGGGATTGTCTGTATTC